>JALMQS010000069.1:3598030-4198030 GCA_024734495.1 Forficula auricularia | reverse complement strand
TATCTTTTCAGGGTGAAAATTTTGAATGGCCTGAAAGGGTTCCTTTCAGATTAACTCATAATATGGTAGATGCCATGGGCCCTTTAGGTGTCGAAGGAGTTTTTAGGCGTTCTTGTGAAATAACTTTAAGAGTTTTAAGGCAACACGTCGAAACTTTAATGTCAGTATTAAGGCCTTTTGTTTATGATCCTTTAGTGTCTTGGAAAAATAAGAAAAGTTTAACGGAAAATGAGCTTGAACCAACAAATGAATTAGTAAGTATTTATTTAAATTACATATATGATTATATTTATTTTATATAAATTCGTATTTCTAGGCTGTAAAAAATTTACACAATCTTGAACTAAGACTCCAAGGAATGGTCAGAACACAAAAAAATCCTTTTTCTCTCGCCATGTCTGTTGAGGGACAGGCGAATAATTTAATACTAGAAGCTACAAACATTGACAATTTATGTCAAATGTATGTTGGATGGGGTCCATATTTGTAAAACATTCATTGTAAATTATTAATTAAATTAATTGTATTATTTTCACATTTTTCTAATAAATTACTCTAATAAAATCTATTTTAAATGAGTCAATTCAGTTCTGGTTGGAAAAGTCTTGACTCCCTGTTATCATTTCGAACATGTTCCTTTAACATATTCATAATTATATTATCATATTCCTGTGGAGTAGGTTTGTTACCTATTGCCCAATAAAATATGTCCCAATCATTTGAAGGTTTATTAATTAATTTATCATAGAGTTCGATTTGTTCTTCATTCATCGAGTCAAGGTGTTTGGCAGCAAAAGTGCTGAGTAATAAGCAGTTTTCCAACATCCCTCTTTTTCTCGATTGATAGAGAAGTCTTTAAAATAATTATTTTATTAATGATTATATAATAATAAATTAATAATGTGTTTTAATATATTTTTCTACCTAGCCTTTCTAGTTTTAAGTGGTTCATTTTGGCGATCTTGATATTCAACACTAGAAGGTGTATTTCCTTTATTAGTTGCAAAATGATTTATTTTGAAGATATTTGATGAAAGCTAGAGAAATATTTTACATTTTAATTATATTAAATAATAAAGACTGATAGTTCCTCTAATCAATTAATCCTAAAGACTGGAATTCCCTTGTCGGGTTTTAGAGGCTTTCTTTGCCACCCGCTCTTTTATATTACGTCTTTTTAATAAATCAAGGAATATATACATTAATACCAAATTAGTAAAGTGTAAATAGAATTAATCTATCGAATCATAAATAGAAAATGTATAATAAATAATAAAACACCATAAATACACGCTCTTTTGATTGTAGGTTGAATTCTAAAAAAAAAAAAACATTTTAGCCCCTTAAGTCTTTAATTAAATTATTCTCGCAAAAAAACTCAGAATAGGTATTGCAAATTCTTACAAACTTAAAATTATAATTGATCATATAAAAGTTTCCTGCTCAAAAAATGGAAATAATGAGAAATAAGTTTTATTATTAATTATATAAAAATATTCAACTTTTATTTAACAATTTATTTATATTATTATTATTATTAGGTTTTGTTTTTCCATTTCATAAAATTATTGTTGTTGTACTACAACACCCTTTTAAGGTTTAACAAGTTTTTTTATTATTCTGCGAGAAAACGGTTATTTTTTTTTTTGCAAATGTTGATAGAAGCCGATTTTCTAAATGATATGGCTTCGTCGTATACGCATCTGTAGCTGTCTTATGTCGTTCCAAATAATCTACGAATATTTTATTTAGAAACGAGAGAAAAAACGACTGATATTTTCGGAAACAAATGTACAAACTTCTTCATACGCTTTTGAATGAATATCTCGAGCTGTATGCCACTCTGTTCTTGGGTTTTCTTTATTTTCCTCGATATTACTGAGCTTTCGTATTTATTTCGGCATAAAGCGTGATAAAATATCAATTTCTCTTGTGACTGCAAATTATGTAATTTTTGAACGAATTCTGTATCGTAAAAGTTCATTGTACTTTCCTCTAGACTTGTGAATGCTTTTTCAGTCTCTAATAAATGCAACTGTTTGTTGGTCCCGACTTTTATGTTTTTTGCGATTCTTATACAAACAGGCTTTTGTGATAACTCTTGAACACTGCCAGAATTCTCAACGTCGTCAACTCCAGCAACAACGTCGCATTCAATATCATCGCCTTGAACGTTATTCTCTTTTCCAACACGAACTTCGCCTCGATAAACATCGTAGCCTCGCCTTTACCCCCATCCACGCCTTCAGCAACACCCTCGTTTTCAACGATATTCTCCTCTTTAACAATACTGTCGTTTTGCCTGAAAAATAATTTTATAATAAATAATACATGATATATAAAAGATTACGATTATAAAAATTGAAATGACGCGATATGTGCAAAATATACGGGAAAATACTTCGTGTACAGCACAATAAGAAATTATTCACTAAGTTAGACAAAATTTAATAAATTTGTTTAAAAAATACTATTTGTTACAAGTAGTATTACTATTTGTGACAAGTTTTGGTGAGATTAGCATCCCTGCCGTTAGAGGAGTCCGTCAGGGCGACCCCGTTTCTCCAAGCCTCTTCTCAGCGTGCTTGGAATCAGTGATCAAGAGATGTCACTGGGATCCTTATGGGATAAATATCGATGGAAGAAATCTCAACCATTTGAGATTCGCCGACGATATAGTGCTGATCACGAAAACATCCAGTGAGGCGACCAACATGCTAAATTTATTGAATCTTGAAGGGAAGATGGCAGGTATAATGCTTAACGAAGAAAAAACTAAAGTAATGCGCAATAGCTTTACATCAAGAGACCCTGTACTACTAGAGGGGAATCCCCTACAAGAATCTAAAGAATTCGTATATCTGGGTAGACCATTGACAATGAGTAACGATCTGATGCCGGAACTGTAGAGGAGGCGACGGGCTGGCTGGGCCGCACCAGGTGCAATCCGCGACGTCATCGATGAATCAAGAGATGCCGAGCTCAAGGCAGGACTTTTCAACTCCAATGTGCTGCCGGCTCTTACATATGGATGCGAAACATGGGCTTTAACCAAAGTCCATGAAAACAAATTATAAACAACTCAGTCCGCATTAGAGAGAAGACTTCTTGGCATCACTGTCCAAAGACAACGGTTTCTTAATCTTCACAATAGCGACATCAGAAATATGTCCTCGGAGAAGAACATTTTGACTCACGCTGACGAAGTCAAACACAACTGGGCGGGTCATCTTGTAAGGAAAGAAGATAATCGGTGGAGTACCACCAGCTGTGGATCCCCAGAGACAAAGTGAGACAGCCTGAACGTCCGCCAATTCGATGGGGTGACTCTCTAAACTACAAACACACGGTTCGAGACGTAAAGTAATCCGGCACTGGATGACACTGGCAAGAGACAGAAGGGCATGACGTAGAAATTGGAACCCGCGTGCTCCAAAAAGACGCACTGAGGAACGGGTCGTCTAAGTAACTAAGTAAGTAATTTGTGACAAGTGCGCTGATAATGTTGATATTACAAAAATTTTGACAGAATATAACATGAATTTAGAAAAATGTTTTAATTAGAAATACTTACTCTCTCGTTAAAGATGAAGATGCCTGCTTTTTCGGATCATATCCTCTGTGTTTTGGTGGTAAAGCTGTGAAACGGTTATTGCACTGGCTATGATATTTTTGAAAGTTGTTCGCTTTTTCCGGGAATACAATGTTCGCTAAACTCTAACCATTGTCTTTCCGAATTTTTAATATCGCTATACACTTTTTCAACTTCTGACTATTGAAAAAATTTAATTTTCCACTTTTTTTGGAGCAAATCACACAAAAGGGATGTACTTTCGACATTTTCGGAGCAGATCCGATCGTACCACGGTCGCACTGGATGATTTGGCGTCTCAGCAAAGTAATTTCGGAGAAGAAAGACGCCAAATTTAAGTAGGAGAGAGGACAGCGTCTGTTAATAGCTGTTCATCTGCACGCATTTGATGATGGGTCCTAGGACTTTGTGAAGGAGAACAAACCTTATAAGGGTGTTGTAGTAGAACAACAACAATTTTATGAAATGGAAAAACAAATGTAAAAAAAAATTTGAATAAAAGTTGCATATTTTTATATAATTAATAGTAAAACCTATTTCTCATTATTTTCCATTTTTTGAGCAGGAAACTTTATATGATCAACAGAATGGACGCGTTGTGAGTGATAAAAATATAAGATATCTGATGTCGCAAGAGCTGAAATTCGGTAATAATATGTTAAATGAAAAAAATATCCAGCTTTGTATTTAGTGAAGGAGAAGTGCCCAGCTGATGCAGTCAAGAGGGAATTAAAAGATTATAAGAACAATCAGTCTTAATCTTAATTATACTTGATATACCGAGTCATAGATGCCGGCCTTTAAGGGTTAACATTTTTTTTATGTATAATATTAACAATTCCATACAATTCGGAACATTTTGAAATGCGATTTTTCTCTGGCAAACTATTCAATTAGAAAACAAAATAGAATTTCTTAAATAAGAGATTACAGGCAACGAGATTACGATTAAGCTGGGTTCTAGTTTTTAAATTTGCTAAGAGCATATATAAATATCACATCACCTCAAAAATGTATTTGTTCTTTTCACTTATATTTAGTTTGGCTTGATTTTAGTTTGCTGGGGTTCATGTGCAGTCAGAGAATACTTTGGAACTTTTTTCTAACAATAACGAACTCAAATTAAAATTTTAAATAAAAAAAAAAAGTTTCATAAATTGGATCAATATGATAAGATGAACACGTTTATTAAAACCTTTAGGTTTTTGATATGTCAGTCAGTGAGTCAGTGTTAAAAATGGCACTTTTCAGAGCTTAATAACTCAAGAACTATAATAGATTTATTCATGAAATTTGGGAGTCTAGGTATTGTAGTGGGTCTTATTAGGCATCAAGTGTGTAAGTCTAATAGTTTTTGAGTTATGGCGGGGTCGAAAGTAGCTTGAAAAGGTTCGTGTAAATACAGGGTGATTCACGGTCGATGGCACGTTAGACGTTTATGGAAAACAAAACGCAGGGTTTTTTTGAAAATTTAGCACCTTACATTTTCTTACCTGTTCTATCGATCTAAAATATTTTCAGCATTGTGACGTTTCGGCTTCTATCGAAAAGTCGTAGCAACTTTATTTTTTTTAATGGAACACCCCGTATATTAACACGTTTTTAGAACCGTCCTTTTATTAAAATACTTTTTTGTTAATATTGTCCTATACCTATCTCTATCGGTTTTCGAGATAAAAAATAATTCATGTTAAATATGGTCCAAAACATGGCCCTAATTAAACTTAAATAAATTAGTGCTCTCAATTCATGAAAAGTTGATGGTAGGTAGTTTATACACACCCGAAGTATTTAATTTACGCCGAAAAATCGACTCCATATTATACAGGGCGTGCTAAGATTACTATTATTTCCGTTATTCATAAAAGGGGTCACAAGTTCATTTTTTCAAATAAGACCCACCCGTATATTACTCCATAAATTGAAAGATGAAGAAAAATGCTTTAAGATGATATATCATGTCCTTATACCTAAAACATCAAGTTTTCTTAATAAAGCCGCTTTTTCGTGAAAAATTACATTTCAATGAATTTAATTAAAACTAACCATGGAAATATCAAGCTTATGACAGTTTGTTGACTATTTATAAGAAACTTATAAAGAGTTTATTGACGGTGCTCAAAAAATATCTCCCAAAATGATCGCAAATAGTGATTATTCAAACGAAGTACTTATAGTACAAAATAAATAATTTCATAAGAAGTTTGTTTGAATAAGAATATTTGCGATCATTTTAGGAGATATTTTTTGAACACCGTCAATAAACATCTTTATAAGTTTCATATATAAATAGTCAACAAACTGTCATAAGCTTGATATTTCTATGGTTAGTTAAAATTAAATTCATTAAAATGTAATTTTTCTCGAAAAAGCGGTTTGATTAAGAAAACTTGATGTTTTAGGTATAGAGACATGCATATATCGTCTTAAAGAATTTTTCTTCGTCTTTCAATCTATTGAATAATATACGGGGGTCTCATTTGAAAAAACGAACTTTTGACCCCTTTTATGAATAACGGGAATAATAGTAACCTCATTATTTCAAGTTAGAAATACATATATAAGTTCAGATGTTATTTTCACTCAATATTTGATCAAAAATCACCTACATTTGATTCACGATTGAATCAAATGTAGGAAACATACGATTAATTAATGGCAGGCAACTAACTAACTTTTATATAACTTTAATAATTTACATACGTGCTAATAGATCGGGCGCTTTGGACTGGGAGATTGAATATATAACATCTTAGATTTCAAATTCATTTGGTGATCTATCAGAGTGTCATGCGGGCTATACGCAAAATGACGTTGGATTGTAGCTAAATGGATCATATCTTTTTCTCTCTTGGTCCAGACTTAAGACTCGGCAGACTCCAATAGCTTCAACCGCAGTAGTCTCGCGATATATATCTTTTTCAAAAAGCGCGATTCAAACAATTCTCGATAATGTGTCAATTATTCTTTGATATATTAATGAGAAAAATTAAAAAAAAAAAAAAATTATAAATTTATATCGCACATTGTGCTATGGCCCTTGACCAGAAAAGTGTGACGACCACTCCTCTAAACAGTAGCTGTGGTTGATGGCACGTCATCTAAATCTTTCTCTACAAATGCTGGAGTTTCCCAAGGCTCAGTACCCACCAAAATTGATTTTTTGTTGAAAAAATGAATTTTTTTTATGTGCATTTTTGTGGCACCCTTTTCTCCTAAACTCCAAAGCATGTGCATATTTTGCTTAATAATTAATCCGGGCCTGCCTCAAATTGTTGAGAATTGTATGTAGATTATTAATATATAAAAGAAAAAGAAAATGGAAAAATTTAAGCCTTGTATAAGTATACACATTCATGACTTGGGTACCTTTAAATATTTAATATTATTTATTTATAACATATTCAAATAGAAACATTACTTACTGGTAATATGGTATTATAATTAGTAAAAATAAGTTTTTTAAATAAACTCATTTTCAGTCTGTAAGTAATCAAAATTATATAATATTTATTTATATTTATATCTATTTTTAAATTTAAATGACAGATGGTATTCAGTATTGCCAATAATAAAAAAGAAATTAAAACAAGTTAAATTTTACGCCTATTTACAAATTAAAATTTAATTACTAAACTATTATTTGTAATCTTAAGTAATTTTCACTTCGATAATTAAAATAATACCAACCAGAAGTTGTTTTTAGTCTTTCGCTTCGACCCAATTGACAGGTCTCGCAACAATTTTAGAACATATTGTACTGTACATGGGAATTGTTCTCCAAATTTTATTTAAATCTTAAATCTTTTCTCACGAGTTTCAAGAAACTATATTTAAAAATATGTTCATTAAAAATTTACAGTAGTTTAATTAATATTTGATCTTTGTAAGAAGAAGAATATTTAAGAAATAGAAATTAAAACAGATTTAAAAAATAATAATGTCCGATTCAAGATCAAATAGTCCTACTGAAAAAACTGCTATTAAATCCCAACATTTTACTCAAGATTTGACCGAAATTACAGATGAGAGAACCCCTCGCAGGTATTTATTTAGTCCAACTTGAAAACTAGTTGAAATGCATTGCTCTAATTTGTATCCATATGTTCTATTTTTAATCGTATTTTTTTAAACTTTGTTTTTTTCCTCTACAAGTGAATTTAAAGATATATCCAATAGCGTAACTAATATAATTTGGTACAACATCTACCAGGAAATTTATGGGGGTCCTATATAGATATTAAAAATTTTATTTATCCGTTTTAAGGTCCCTCGTTTTTATTTTATATTTATTTTTTAATTGTAAATATTTACCAAAATCTTAAATTAAATTAAACACAATCGAGTTTTTAATTTAATTTATTTTCTTAGAAAGACGGACTGGTAATGGTAAGCGAAATAAGTAGGTTATAATGCAAGGCAGTCAATAAATTATTTAATTTTATTTTTATTCAATTTCCGACGTTTCGAGACTTTTTCTCCTTCTTCAGGGTATAGGTGAGTATAACCAAATACTGTAGGTATATAGTATTGTATAACTCGGTTCCCATGCTCTCCTTTCAGTGATACCAACAATATTACCAAGATAACTCAAGTATACTTATGGTATAATGTTGGAAAATATTGTAATATTGTTGCTATCACTGAAAGGAGAGACAAATGGGAACCGAGTTATACTCACCCATCAATAACTATTCAATACCATGAAGAAGGAGAGAAAAAGTCTCCGAAACGTCGGAAATTGAATAAAAATAAAAAAAATTTATGGACTGCCTCTCATTATAACCTACTTATTTTTAATTTAACCTGACGACAAAGGTAAATAAATCGGCCAAGTGCTAGACTTCTTTTCCGGACCAAACGCTTTTTCACCTCCACTCAACTCCTTATATTATACAAGGCTCAAATTCGCCCTTGTCTCGAATATTGCTCACATTTGTGGAGAGGAGTCTCCAAGCATTCTTTTGCTACCTTGGATGCAATTTAGAGGCAGGCTATCAGACTGATAGATCCTGCATTAACTGACACTCTAGACTCCCTAGCACATCGTAGATCTGTTTCCGCCCTTTCCCTTTTTTATAGATATTACCATGCCTTATTTTCTGACGAGATAAAATCAATAATCCCTCGAAAGGCTTCATTTTTGCGCGAAATACGCGATTTTCTAAGATTAACACCCCTAAAGAACGCACCCAAATTACGTGACCCGTTCAAGGGTGGGGCTCTTCAAAATACCACGCTTGGTCACAGGTGCGGGGGGGTCTTAGGTCTTCGTCACGTAGTCAATATATTCTAGGGAAATCTCGCGCTTTTTCGAGCTACATATATTCAAATTACTCTTGGCGTCACGCGGCGAGCGCCGTATTAATAAAGACAAATATGAGCCAAATTAATTTTTTTTAAACTTTCTGTATGCAAAAAATGATTTAAAAACATATTTATGAATTACTACGTGAAAACTAGAAGGGGAGGGGAGGGGGTCTTGGCATATACTACGGGTAGTCATCGAAGGGTGGGAGGGGGGTAAAAAATTGTAAAAAATGGGTCACTTATTTTGGGTACATTACCAACTTATTACGCGCTTAAATTGAATACTAATCGAACAAACCCATTCGGCAATTCGTTTACCCCTATGACATCTAGAGACTGGAATTCTCTTCCTCTGACCGTCTTCCCAATAACTAATAACCTTCAATCTTTCAAGACCAGCATCTACAGATACCTTCGACTCCTACCCAATCCCTAAATCTCTTCTTATCTTCGCGATACAAGTGTTCGCCGCCGACTACAGAGGTTGTAGCTTCTTGATGCAACTTCTTCTTGTATCAATATCATTATAAAAAAAAGACGGATCGCATACTGAGGATTTCGTACCTTATAATTATAACTTCTAAAATACTTGAGGTATCAAGTTCAATCTTATTTGTTGTTGGCAAGGATGATAGAATTCGTGAACATTTTTCATAATTTTAAGTTAAGCCATTTCTAAACACCGACAAGTACAAAATTCACCTAAAAACAGTCCCCTTGAAGCTCTCTCACGCCATCATCATAAATCGAAATAAATTTAAAAACATTAAGCCTAACTAATTAAATAGATCTTTACTGGGATACCTCACACTCTATGATAAAAAATTATTTTTTTATTTTTAAGCCCACATAAATTTGACACTCCTCAAAATAATAATAGGATCGAAATTTTAATACATATAACTTCAAAATTTCAAGTTTTTATCCTTTTTAGTTTACTAGCTACACTACTTAGACAAACGGACAGAACAGACAAGTAGCGACGCTAAAAGGGTGCTGTTTTACTTTTTAAACGGAACACTAAAGCTGCAGCGTGCAAGCTTGGTTTCTATTTAGGTCCAGACTCTTTACACCCAATCAACTTCTTACACTATATAAGGCTCAAATTCGTCCATCTCGAATACTGCTCTCATCTGTGGGGCCTCCAGGCATTCTCTTGCCACACTAAATGCAATTCAACTCGACTCCCTGACTTACCGTAGGGCCGTTTCTGCCTTTTCCCTGTACTATAGATACTACCTTGGACTTTGTTCAGTCGGGCTGAAATCAATTATCCCCCCCCTAAAGCCCTCTTTGTAAAAAACAAGCGGTTTTCGAACGCTCAACATATCTTTGCTGTCAAATTGGTTAAGAATTGAACCAGCGCTTTCGCCAAGTATTTTATCCCTCTGACCTCCAGAGACTGGAACTCGCTTCCAGTCACCATCTTCCCCGCGACTTATAACCTTCAAATGTTTAAAACCCGCATCCACAGATACCTTCGACTCCTAACCATGGATAAAGTAAAAAAGATAGGAATATAAATCTAGTATATGTGCGATAGTAGAAAAAATAATAAATATATTCTCCAAATTTCTGGGGCCACTATTAACCTGCTACCCTCTTAGGAAACCGCTCTTGATATACATATATAAGACATTTTACAATTTTTACAATATTGATTTTATTTCAGAAAAGCATGGTGTATTTGGTTTCCAAGAAGATATTGGGTTTCAATGATGGCTTTTTTCGGATTCTGCAATCTTTATGCTCTACGATCAAATTTAAGCGTAGCCATCGTTGCCATGACGAATAATCAATCTTTTACTATAGATGGAGAGGAGCATTATGTAATTTTTTCCAATTATTATATTGATTCTATAATTATGATAAATAATATTTTAACTTAAGCTTTATTATTTATATGCAAATCTCTATTATAATTAATATAATTTTTCCGATTTAGTTTTAATAGAATTTATTTGTTGGAATATAGAAAACTATAACTCTTTGTTAATATATCAATAATCTACGACCATTAAATCATTTTAATTCCACTTATATAGGGTGTTTCTATATTGATGCGAAATATTTTAAAGGGTGATTTTTCAGCAAAAATTAAGGGGAGTCTTTCATATAATTTTTGTTCAAAACCCTTTCCCCTCCAAGTTACAGTTATCTTTTTTTCTAAATATCTCAAAAACGGCTGAAACTATTTTGATTAAAAAAATTGTGCGAAACCATGGCATTTCGCTCTACAAAACCTATGTATTTATTAGCATCAGTTATCTGCCAAATTTCATTCTTCTAAATTCTTCGATAGTGGATAGGTATATTAAATAAAAACAATTTTCCCCCTAACTTTAGAGGGTTGTAACCCGGAGGGGAAGGAGTTTTGAACAAACAATTATATGAAAGACCCTCCCCTCTTAATTTTTGCTGAAAATCACTCTTTATGTTTATTAATTTCTGTAGTTAATTTGTATTGATGTTTTGTTGACCTAGCCACCCGGGACTTGTGCCTCTAAGCAGGTCGATTAATAAAGATTTATTTATTTATTATTTAAAATATTTCGCATCAATTTAGAAACACCCTGTATTGCGATGGTCCTAAGAATTTAAATAAATATTAATTCTTGATTGAAATATTACATTCATTTTTTTCATAAATCAATTTTAAAATATGTTCCAGATCCAAGAATTTCCATGGTCTCCCTCTTTGCAGGGAATAGTTTTAGGATCTTTTTTTTACGGATACATTCTAAGTCAAATACCTGGCGGTTGGTTAGCAGCTCGCCATGGTGGTAAAAGAGTTTTTGGAATAGGAATCGCAGTTACCTCTCTTATTACTCTCATAACACCATTATTAGCAAGAGCGAGTATTTATCTTCTTGTACTTGGACGAGTAATAGAAGGAATTTTTGAGGTAAACAAATTCGTTTATAAAAATAAAATAAAATTTATACATATTAATTGCAAAATTATTTTTGAGGGAGTAAGTTATCCCTCAATCCATGCCTTATGGTCAGTTTGGGCACCTCCCTTAGAGAGAAGTAAGCTCTCAACCTTTGGATTTTCTGGAAGCTATTTTGGAACGGTATTATCATTTACACTATCAGGATTACTAGCTGATACCATAGGCTGGCCTTATATTTTTTATTTTTTTGGTATATTTCAATTTGAAATTTATAAAAAATAATTTCAAATTTTAATTGACTTTTTTGTTTCAGGAACATTTGCTTTAATTTGGAGCATAATCTGGTGGTTTTATGTAGCTGATGCTCCCTCTATTGATCCATATATTTGCGAAGAAGAGTTGGAATTAATTAGGTCTTCTTTAGGGAGCACAAACCATTTTAAGGTGGTAAATATTATTATTATGCTGGTGGCGGCATTTGGTAACATTTAATAAATTTATTTATCTTAATATTATATATAAATTTACAATTAAGATTTTAATATTCTAAAAATTTAAAACTTTAAAATCTGAAAAGTAAAAAAAAAAACACTCCTTTAATATCTAAACTTCTTTTATTTTAAAAATTCTATATTCTATTTAATTTTTAATTTTGTTAAAAATAATTCTCTTTCCATTTCAAAAATAAACTACATAATATATAAGTAATTCATCATCATTGAATACACAGTCCTCTAAGACTGGTTTGACACAACCACCCGTCCCATGCCAGCTCTTTGACCTTTCTAAATGACTTACATCCCATATCCCCAATTATATAGTCGAAATATTCTAATCTGGGCCTTCCCCACCTCCTTTTCTTTCCTACCTCCCCCTCCAATATATCCCTAAGGAATCCCCCATGTGTCCCATCATCTATGCTATTCTTTTCCTCAGACTTTTCCACAAGGTCCTTTCTCTGATTCTTTCAAGAACTTCTTCATTTGTAATTCTATCTATCAATTTGATTTTCATCATTCTTCTGTAGCACCACATTTCGAAAGCTTTCAATCTCTTTCTCTCCGCTCTTCCAATTGTCCAGGTTTCACATCCACAGGGCCCCGCCAAGCTATTCGGCCGCCCGTGTGCAAACTTTAATTTTACGCCCTCTTTTAAAATTGTAACTAACATTTAACATTAAAAGCATCTTCTAGCCAAAATTTGATTCATAGGTAGGTTAGGTACACATAATAAATAAAATTGAAATGAAATAAATGCCAATAATTAGATTTAATTTTGATATTAAACATGTGTAATATATATACCTTTTAAACTAAACATACAACATAAAGCAGCGAACAGTCAGACTCAGTGATGTATCACCAAAGTAGAAATTCCGTCAAACATTCGTCACTTTAAAGGATAAACTTTTACCAACGATCCCGCCCGACAGTGAGATCGTTTGTTAAAGTTAATCCTATAAGTGGCGAATGTTTGACGGAATTTCTACTTTGGTGATAGATAAAAATTAAAAATGTTAAATAATAAGCTGACGTGTTCTGATTTGGCCATCCACTTGACTTTACCATACAACCTGGCCCCTAAAATTATTTATAATCATGTTGGGGGGTTAGTTTTTGAATTTTTATACTTCTGGTGTCCCACTGATTATGTATACAAAATTTGGTTGAGTTTGGTAAATAGCCAAGATTTTCATTTTCTGACCCCCCCCCCCCCCATTTTGGGCCGTTAGTTTTTGCATTTTTAGACTTCTGGGGTCCCACTGATAATGAATACAAAATTTGGTTGAGTTTGCTCAAATGGCCTAGAATTTTTAATTTTTAACACCCCCCTCCACCCCTCCCCTCCACCATTAATTTTGGGTTGATATGCACCAAAATCTAATCAGCTCAATCTCAATGCACCAAAACTACGTGTGAAATTTGGTTTCGATATTCACACTAGTTTTTGAGCTATATCATATCCTGTATGGTAAAGTAAAAATCAAAGAAAGTACCAAAACATTAAAAATTTTGAACAAAATAAATTATTGAAAACATTATTTTCTTGCCTTTTTTCGGCAAAATCTTTAATTAACTCGTCGAAGGGAATAGAATCTATAATGTCATTTTCTATAGACATAATTGCTAAATGGCTAAGTCTTTCTTGTGCCATAGTCGATCTTAAAAACGTTAGAGACGGTTAGTCAAGTGTCTGTCTAGATGTTTTGCCGCCCTTTGATTTGGCCTCCTGTGTATTTTGCCCACATTCGCCCTATAATCGGCGCGGCCCTGCACATCCATACATGTCTATGCTCCAAACAATGTCTTCAATAACATCTTCCTGTTTTCTAAGCTGATTGAGGAGGAGGATAGCCGTTTTTGAGTTAAAACTCAAATTAGCTTGGGTAACTCGAGATTTAATTTCTTTTTGGCTCCTCCCATTCCGTGTAATTTTACTTCCTAGATAGCGGAATTCCTTAACTCCTAGGTTTTCTTGGTCAATTTTTATACATTCCTGTCTTGTTTGTTCTTTCTTTGTACAAACTAGGACCTCGGTTTTACTCATGTTTATTTTCATTTTGATTTCTTCTGTTAAGGGAGAATGGTGTGGGTTCTTGGTGAAACATTTTAAATAAAGTAAAGAAAATTTTGAAATTTTTTTTTGTTAACTTTTTAAAATTTAAAATACTAGGTAGGTTTCACATAGATAAAAGATCAGATGCTTGTCCTTTTGACACTGTCCTTTGTGAACTCCTGAAGATGGTCTTATACCCTGATATATATATATAGAGTCGTGCTAAACAAGCATCTGATCTTTAATTTATGTGAAACCTACCTAGTATTTTGAATTTTAAAAAGATACTAAAATTTTCTTTACTTTATTGATTTCTTCTTAATTAGGATTTGATTGATCGTGTTAAAAGAGTCCTCTAATTCTTTTTTATTGCTTCCTAGAAGAGCAATGTCATCATTTTAGAGATCTTTTGTCCTTAGATTTCAATTCCTGTAACAATTTTATCTTTGAATTCTTTAATCGCTTCTTCTATGTATAATAGGACATTATTAAATGCATGAAATAATTTTTTAATTACACTTTTCACTAAATCTTTAACTTTGTAATATTAAAATTTTGTTTAATTTAATCAAATTAAATTTCTTTTTATTCGTTTTTTTCTTATTTAGACTGTGTCTCCACCTTGGAAACGGTTTTTTACTTCTCTTCCTGTCTGGGCTATTATAATCGCACACTTCAGTGAAAATTGGGGGTTTTATACACTTCTTACAGAACTTCCACATTTTATGAAAGGTTTTAATTTATATATATGAATATATAAAATATATAATTATTAAAATATTTTATATTTCAATTTATTGTCTTATCAGTTGGTCTGGATATATTTTTTGGGTTAAAATATTCATTGTATAATTTGAAATTTTCTTTCAAGTTGCTAAGGCCCATTTCTGGCGACGTTTACTTGAGTAAATTAATAAATGATAAGATTCCAAATGAATCATATAAAGAGCGTATCTCTGTACGGGAAACAACGCATGGGATGTCCACTTAATTCTCCATGAATTTTTTAACCCAAAAAAAAACTTCCTAACCACCTATCTAATTACTAAAGCTTGCAAAATGTGTTATTTACAAAAAATATATATTTTTTTTTCAAGATGTTCTTAAATTTGATTTGAAGAGTGCTGGACTTTTTTCGGCACTTCCTTATCTCGTTATGGGCGTAATGGTTCAAATTGGTGGCTATTTTGCTGATTATTTACGCTTTCGTGAGCACATGACAACCACCCAAGTACGAAAGCTTTGCAATTGTGGGGCATTTATTTTCCAAGCACTATTCTTACTTGCCGCGGCTCATTCATCTACACCGACAGCTGTAGTGGCAAATCTTACTGTGGCTGTTGGACTCGGAGGTTTTGCTTGGGCTGGATTCAGGTTAGGATTCCACTTATGATTCTTATACCGGGTGAGTTTTTATCTTGAGACAGTCTCATAACTCAAAAACAGTGCATTATATGAAAAAAGTTTCAAATAAAAGATTATTTATATCAAGGAAGAAACTAATCTACACCATTGTTTGTCGACCTAGAAAAAGCTTTCGAGGTCAAGCTCTGTTTTTTAAATGGAAACCGAGGGGTGAACCGCGACATAATATGCTGTACACCTAATTCCACTTGTACTTCAAAATATTTCCAAGTACTTCCAAATATTTCCAAGTAATTCCAAATATTTCCAAGTAATTCCAAATATTTCCAAGTACTTCCAAATACTTCCAAGTACTTCCAAATATTTCCAAGTACTTCCAAGTATTCCCAAGCACCTTCAAATAATTTCAAGCGCTTCCAAATATTTCCAAGTCCTTCCAAATATTTCCAAGTACTTCCAAAATACTTCCAATCGATGGAAACCTATATATTTCTTTCCATTTCCTAAATCTACAAAAAAAGTGAACAACTTTCATAAGAACTATTTTTTTATATCTAAGTACGACATCAAATAAAAAAATATTAAATCAATTAGGTCTCAAAAAACCCAAATATTTAATTATTAAATAAATAATTATTAAATTGAAAAGTCAAAACAATGAAAATAAGTGTTTATAATGATCTTACAACTTCATTATACACAGATTAAAGAGATTATTTTCTACTTAATAGATCTATTAAAAATTCTTGAGCTTAAAAAATTTTTTTCTCGTGTCAATTGAGTAGATAGTTATATTGTATTACCATAGTAAAAATGGAGCATTTTTTATTGAAGAAACACGTTTCATCCAGAAGACTTGTGATACACTCTTTCAGAACATTGTCGGAAATTTATTAAATTATTAATTATTATTAAATTATTTATTTAATAATTAAATATTTGATCATTATTATTTGATAATTAAGTTGAATAATTGTTAAGAATAATTATTATTTGGATTTTGAGATCTAACTGATTTATCAAATTTTTTTATTTGATGAAATAGTTCTTATGAAAGTTGTTCAGTTTTTTTTTGTAGATTTAGGCTATGTAAAGAAAAATATAGGTTTCTATTTAAAAAACAGAAGTTGACCTTGAAATACCCTTGAAAGCTTGTTCTACGTCTACAAACAATAGCGTAGTTTAATTTCGCCCTTGATATAAATAAACTTTTATTTGAAACTTTTTTCAAATAATGCACTGTTTTTGAGAGTTTAAGACTGTCTCAAGATAAAAACTCACCCGGTATATCACCAAAATACTGAATTTCTAAATATATTTAATTTAAATTTAACTTTTCTAGTGTAAACCATCTTGATCTGGCTCCACAATTTGCCAGTATTTTAATGGGAATTTCCAACACAGTTGCTACAATTCCTGGTATGATTAGTCCTCTACTGACTGAGCATCTTGTTCAAAATAAGGTTTAGAAAATTTTTGAATAACATTATTTTAAAAATATTTTTAATGTTAATTTTACATTACCTAATATTTTAGACCCACAATGAGTGGCAAGCAGTTTTTTACATCCCAGCTGGAATATATTTGGGCGGAGCAATATTTTATGGCATGTTTGCTTCTGGTGAAAAGCAAAAATGGGCACACATTCCTGACTCTTTGGCTTTATGTCGAGATGATGATTCTCATGCTAGTACTGAAGATTTACCTTTTGGTGCAGGTAATTGTGAGTGAAAGGCTAATTTATACTTTTTATTCAAAATATTTTAAGTCCTTTTACTTATTAAGTACAAACATAAGTGATTATTTCTTTACCTGTTATCGAAAAATCAAATAAACTTGAAACAGCGCTTTCCATATCAAATGATGCGTCGACTTGGTATTAAGACGGTTTAAAAATTTTATTCTCTAGTTCTAGTACTAGCGGAAGCTGGAAGAATGTTATTTAATATAAATTTTAAATTAAAATTGACTTATTTTACACCTATATTTTTTAAATAAGCGATAAATTGTAGATCGTAAATTTAGAAAATTGAAACCATGCAGAGCTTTCATTGTTAATTTAAATAAATAGGCTTTTATACAAAAAAGAAACCATATCATCACAATTTTATTTATTTTGGTCAATGTCGTCTTTTAAGCTAGTGGAAAAAGTTCTAAATGCAGATTTATATATACGTATATTTGAATATGAGAGATTTCAAGTTGCGGATAGTAATAGATTTAAATTTTCTTTTAGAAAATCATAAGAGAGGATCATCTATTAGATAAAACAACCCTTCTGACATAATTAAAAATAATCCATTCCATCGGATCTAATTGATGACACTCTCTTATGATTTTGTAAGAAAATTTAAATCTATTACTATCGGCAAAATTCAAAATTCGAAACACTCAACCACCTTTATTTAAACTAAATGGCATGGCTATGTGTTTAAATTTAGAATCACTTCTTCTTTAAGTGCCATATCAGGTCTCCTTGTCGTTTTGGCTCCTCTCCACATATACCTGTGCTGAGTGTGTTTAGCTGTTTTTACATAGATATACGGGACCTACTTTTTAACGCCGGTTCCGAACGACTAGTTTGGAGAGGTTACTAGACAATTATACTCTTGGTAGGTTGCCATTGCTTTCCAAGAGGAGGCTACTGCAAATATCTGCCGAGACTCGGTCTCGAACCAGGGTATTTCAGGCCAACGGCCCGACACTCTAACCACTGACCCACACTCGCCTCATTTAGAATCACTAGATCGCGAAATTTTACAAATGAAGATTTAAATGTTTGAGTAAAATATTTAACGTGTTTACATATGTCAAAGGGGTTCGCACCTCACAGGGTAGCCAAATGGCCCGGATTGCTGTTACTGGCACTCGGGTTCGATTCATGAGGGGGTGAAAAACAACCCTTCTGACATAATTAAAAATAATCCATTCCATCGGATCTAATAGATGACACTCTCTTATGATTTTATAACCCAATTTTGATTCAATAAATTTATATTTCATTCAAATATATATAATAAGTAAATAAATAATATAATATAATAAATATATATATATATATATATATATATATATAAACTGTCCTTTAGAGAATGATATTTCAAATGAGAAAAGTCACAAATTTGTTTATATTTTAATTAAAATAAAAAAAAAAGACATTCCGTTGAATAACCTCCTCCTTTTTTTTAAGTCGGTTAAAAAAGAAAACTATTTTTTATTAAATAAAACTATATAAACTTGTTTCTTCGTTAAATGAAACATTATTTTTACAATTCATTTCTATTTTCTTCATGGGCTGTGTTTCTCTTTATTTTAACTAATGTTTTACGTAGACTAAAAGGTTGGAAAGCACTGTTTTTAACTATTATATTATATATATGTTATGATATATATTATTCATATGCTAGGTCTCTATTGCACATATAGAAATGAGGCTGATCATAATTCTTTGTTAGCTAAAGCTACACAAATACTTAAATAACTGGGAGGCCTTCAAAACGATCTCTTTATTATTAATAATTTAAATTAAATATAGTTATATTTTTGAAATATTTTTAACATGAAATAATTATTTTAAAATAAGTCTTCCTTTTACAAGCGCCTAACTTAAAAAAAAAATATTATTTATATTAAATAATTTTCTATCATTTTTTATATTTACTTTAATTTTCTAAAGTGAATTATTATTAATCACATTTAATGATCGTAAAGTGTTCTAATTTAATCTTTAATAAGTAAATATTTATATTTATTTTTTGAGTATTGAATAAAATATCATAAGAAATCATATATTCTTAAAACATTAGCGAGAAAATATCAAATCTATAATAATATATTATCTACATGTATTGATCAATAGGTCGGCATATATATTGAATTAATTCATTCTATTTATTTACTTTAATTATCAAAATTTCTAAAAAGATTCTTAGCTTGATGAAGTACACGAACTTGTATTTAATTCAGAGATGGGTAACGGAAACTTTCCCCTATAAATAGTAATTTTTCGGAAAACTTTGGGTTAACTCTTGGGAAATGAAAAGTTCTGACCAAATAGAAAATGAAAAGTTATTTTAAATATAATACATGACCTACCTATACTTATCTACCCTATAAGATGATGCTTAATTTTTACTTAGTATATATAAAAATTGTTTTAACTAACTCTTTGTTGTTTTTATTCCTTCCAATAATACGATTTATATAACAACCTCTGACCGCGCTGATATGTAAGGCGCCTTTAGGAAGAAACTTTTTTGGCCCCCCTGAATAAAACCTACTTAAGTTTTCGTAACCACATTATCATATTATGATTCGAATCGAAAAATGCGCACAAAGGGAAAAAACCAAAGATGATATTCAATAACTTAGGATAGGACAATAAGGGTGCAGGGTATGTTCTTAGGGGTGGGGTGCAACTCAAGGATGTTTGTCTCTGGTGAAGACAATACTGGGGAAGTTGCTTTCTTTTTTGTTAATTTAAATAAAAATAATTAATTACTTAAAAATATTGAAATTTATTTTATATTTCCAATATATATATATAAAAAGAAAAACGCCCTTGGTGGTGTGATGGTGGCCACTGTGATAGCTGGAAGGCTGCCTTATTATACCATATTAACACTTAAAAACAGCTTCAGATAAGGAAGCTAAACTTCGTGAATAAACGAGAGAATTTTAACAAATTTTCTAATTTTACCTAAGGATGTCCAATGAAAAAAAAATCCTCTAGATCAGAAATGCATATTATATTCAGAATAAATATTAACATTTTATAATGGTTTAATTTTAATTTTTATATGCTTTTATTTAATTAATCCTGTGTGCATCTAAGCCCCATCTGTTCGTTTTGGTAGAAACATGTTGTAATCGAATTTATTAGTCTTTGTCCTACTGAGCCATTTTTCTTGAAATTTGAGGATATTTACAGGGAGTCGAGTCCTTCAGATGGCTAAGGCACTGGCCCGCTTCAGCATCGTTGATGACGATGTTCAAGCGGAAGGGCCGGGTGGCCTTGCTGGCGTATACAATCTCAATCGGCTAAAACTCTGCTCCCTCACTAACCCTACTAACACTTTACTTATGTGCTGTCTAAATGGGCTGTGTTCCCGGTGACAATAAAGAAAAAAAGAGGACATTTACTATGACAATACAATAAAAGCAAAAATCTACTCTGAAATATATGGGAGAGGTTTTAAAATGCAAAAAAAAATCTTCGGTACTCTACAAATTAATTTGCTTATTCTCATGATTAAAAAAGTGTTGGCATCTTTAACTTTATATTATATTAAACCACGCTTTTATTTATAATCATGCATTTAGCAAATTATTTTTTAGAGTACTAAAGAAAAATTTATTTTCTGCTTTTTAGTGCATTTTGAAATAAAATCATGTTTTTTAAAATGATATAGGTACTGTATTTATCTCAAAGTTTTCCATCGAAATCAAATTAAATTACTAATTAAAATTTGAGAAATTCTTCTGATATATTTTTTTCATATCAAAATGAAGGTTAAATCGAAAATTATAATAAAAAATATTGCTAAAACTTCCATGGGGACATTGCCGATATTTTTGCAGTTTATAAAAACTTCGGGAGAATATCGGATATTCAATATCCATCTCTAATTTAATTCAAATCCACATTTAATTCAGGCTATCTTTTTAAATTCACTAATAATATTTATAAATATGCTAACTTATTGATCCTTCTATATTTTTTAACTGTGATATCTTTCAAATAAAAAGAAAATTAGCTTCTTTCTCTAATTATATATTTTTCTTCTCTATAATTATAAAAATAATATAAATAAGTGATTTTATTCAAATCCAAATAAATAAATCATGTCAACTATGTCTTCTTTCATCTTTAATGTATTTTTCGACGTTATTCAATTATAATATATCACTGTTTAATCACATTATCTCCAATTATTTTTTCCCTTCTCTAGTCATCCTAATTCTTTAATCTAATGAATCTTAAAATTTAATTATGTTTGGTAGTCAGGCTTTATAATTTGAAAGAATTTTATGTTATTAGAAAAATGTTTCAAAATTATTATTATAACGACAAGATTTTCGAACATACCAGGAATAAATTTCTCAATTTTTAAAATAATTTGTCCAAAAAATAGAGTCATATTAAAAATATACAGTAGTTAGAAGAAATTTTTTCTTCGGAGAGAGACGGACTGATAGAAATTCTAATTAAGAAGCGATGGAAGGCAGACCAAGAATAGTGAAAAAATTCTCTCGAATAAAATAGAAGAGAATTAAGAAAAAAAAATCCATTCTTTAAAAATTCTATTGATGGCTTCTCTGTTGAGAAAGGACAAATTTCGAGTACTACTGAAGGAGAGAGGGGAAACTTGTATTTTTCCATCAATTGACCCCTTTTAATGCCTGAAGAAGGAGAGGCAAATTCTCTGAAACGTTGCTTTTTGAGTAAGAAAAAATTGACTGTTCAATAAATCTCTTTGGGGGGTCAGATAGGCTAGACAGCGAGCTAACCAGGGGACCCGGGTTCGAATCCGACTCGAGGCATCCAGCTAAAATCTGACCCCCGGGGGTAGAGACAAATTTGAAAAAAAATATAACTTGTATCGTAATTAGGCTTATGACTAGAAAGGCCGAAAAGCCAAAAAAAATATAAAAAAAAAATAAATCTCTTTATTCGAGAGAATTTTTTTCACTATCCTTAGGCAATTTCGGACATAGCATTTAATACAAAAGATAGCAGATAAAAACTCCTACTATAGGGTAAGTTTTTGGAACGCGCATCTAGGTCTAGAGCAGTGGTTCCCAACCTTTTGTGGTCCATCTCCCTTTCTGGAGGTTGACTAACACCTATCGCGCCCTTTTCATTTTCATTGTATGCCCAATTTTAATTTGACATAAAGTGTAAATAATAAAGCAGTTTTATTATTTTAAACAATTTTATTATTGTAAATAAAAATAACAGAAGCAGTTTTATCCGGTCACTCTTAAATAAAATAGAAAAAAAAATTAAAATGTACATTTTTTACAGTTTTTTTTTAAGAATAAAGAAGTGAAATAATTAACTAAGATCATTAACGTACATTTAAAAAAGAGGAGTAGATGTTTTCATTTTTAAATTGAAATCTGGAAAAATTAAGAAAGTTGACAGTTAATATTTGACTAAAACTCTCCTGCTGAGAATAGATAGGTTCTACTGTTCAGTACTATTTTAATTTTTCCCCCTTTGAATATTCATCGCCCCCAAATCGCCCCCATTTATTTATTGCCCCCCTGATAACGCAAATCGCCCACTTGGGGGCGATCGCCCCCAGGTTGGGAACCACTGGTCTAGAGGTTTGGAGAGTAGCGGGATAATCATGAAGAAAAATATATGAATAGAAAATAAAATTTATTTTTTTCAGAAATTCTTTGACAAAAGTAACCCGAGGCATTCGAAAGGATTGATGAACCACAAATAAAAAAAATGCAAAAAAATTACCCACCAAATAAAAAATACCATGGCTTAAGAGTACTATGAGAGTATAATCTGCTTATATTGTTTATTGATTAATTTTTGTGGGATCTGTGTGGGGGGAGGGTGTCGGAGAGATACAGCTTTTAGTGGACCCTAAGTGTATTTATGCATTTAATTTTAATAGATTATTTTTTTATAAAATTGACATTTATTTCTTTAAAGAATTTCACCATGACATCTCTCTCCTTGAGAAGTGAATCTGGCTTTGGCTCATTGTCAAAGTTATTTACCCAATCATTTTTGTATTGCATTTCATGTCATAGCAGACAATTTTGATATTTATAAATATTTTTTACCACTCCTGAAATACAAATAATACAATCTATATTAAAATATTAAATTTCAATTTTTTTAATTTTAGATTTTTAATCATGTCCTTTCTTATTTAATTGCATTCTAATCACTTGAATTCCTTATTTTATATACCTATACTAAAATACGGCAAAGAAAAAAATACAATAGAATTTTCCAAAATGCATCAATTATTTCTTTAACTAAAAACCCAATATTCTTTATTATTTTAAATTTCTTTTTATCAGCCAATGATGATTACTGTTAATTAATTATACAATACTAGAATGTTGATTCGGGATGCTTCTCTGACTATTTTTATTTATCAAGGTCTATTAGAGAGCCTGTATTAGTATTGTCTCTAGCTTAGAAGTGATCACATCATTTATTTCATCAATTACTTCATAATGGACGAGATTCATCTTACTCGTGAAAATAATGATTTACCATGGGGAATTCGTTTGACTGGAGGACGAGATTTTGGCACACCACTTACCATAATTAAAGTAAGATAATCAACATTTTTTTATAATATAAAATTTTAATGTTGGCATTTAAAAAAATAATTTATATTCACAAAAATTCCAAAATTATTAAAAATTCCAATCTTTATTTTCTTTAATAATCATTCGCTTAATACAAATTATTGGATTTTTTATTCTAAAAAATTAAAATTAATTAATTAATTAATTTTATTTTATATATTTGCTAAAATAATGCACTATAGGAAAGAACTTGGGATCTAAAGCTGTGTACTTTGAGTCCTAGAAAAAACTCATTTTCATGGAAAACCAAGTTCAACAATACTATATAAAGAAAATACCTACCTTCTTGAATACTATACATTAAATTTTTTTGGCCAAAAGCGAGTTCACATGACAACTCATTATTTATTTCTTCATTTGCTGCTACAGTGGAAGTAGGCATAGAGCGCCTGTACTCTGGGGCTCATTGGCCTAACTAGGATTATTTTCTAGTGTGAGCTTGGGCCTCATCTTCTATTTCACTTCGCTCAAATATGAACGTTTCGAATTATTTTTTGTATTTCTGGGGTTAGTCTCAAGTAGCCTGGGGTGGACTGGTCCCACTTTTGCTAGAGCTTTAAAAATCAGTTTAATACAAATAAATGGCATTATTTAATTAAAGCCGAAACGTTTTCTATAATTGGGAGTTTTTTATTCAGCAGAGGCTACCCATTGGCTGAATCCCTCTCCATTACTTAATTATATACATATACAGCCATCAAAATTGTATCAACTTAATACAAATAAATATTTAAATTAAAAAAATCAAGAAAGATATATTTTTTGAAATTTTGGTGAAAATGTTTGTTAGCAGGGTTCCAAGAAATTACTTGACGTCAATGTCTTCTTATCTTTCACTATTAAGTAGATAATAAAATTAAAGAATTTATTAAGGGTAATTCACAACGAGTGTAAAAAAACTGGAAAATTTTGGAAAGATTATTTTAAGCAAAAAATAGATGAACATAGGTCCTATTTCAATCCCTTACAGACGGCGCCGGTCTTAGACCCTCTAGCGAATTTAACGTGGCACCCTGGCACCCATTGTAAGAATTGAATATTTCGATAAAATGCAGGTTGGTTCATTAATGTAATAAAAAAATTCAATATTCACGTTTATTATTAAAAATTACTAAAATAACCAAACATTTATTTTATTAAAAATTCGCTTTTCATCCTTTCTTTTCTACAAAGTTTCTTATTAGAACTGTAAATTCTAAATTCTCAGCAATGTTATTTTCGATTAAGAGAGTTCCTGTCTTGAGTCATAGTGGATTGTAGGTACGTTTTTATTAATTTGACTTCTCAATTAACAGAATTCTCTAGTGATCCATGGGATAGCGCACAAAATACACGTCGTATTGAATAATTTATACTCAAATTATATCAAGTTCGCTCGGTTTTGACCTTCCTATATATTCGGCCACTCTGGCGCCCACCTGCGCCACCCCCAAAGACCGACACTAATTACAGAACTACGACTTAACATAATTTATTTAGTAATATGTAGATTGTACATACATGTACTATCTATGTAAAAATTAAAACAACACAATTGCTATTAATTGTTATTTTTAATAACGAAATTAATGCTCACAAAGACTGCACAAAATATGCTAGCTGAGGACGAATGTTATGTAAGCTTGACAGCTGCGAGTCAATTAGTCATAAACCCGTTCCATATCATATTATTGTTGCGAATATATGAGTCAACATCTATTATTCTCTGCGACCAGGGACGGCGGAACCGTGGAGTCAGGGGGATCAGCTGACCCCCCTGGGAATTTGTCTACGGGGTCAAGGGGGTCAACGGACCTCCTAATTAAAGAAATTTTATCGTTACTTTACCAAAAAAACAATATCGACTTGCATAAAACTTGTTCTTCAGCTACAGCTGAACGAACATTTTCAAATCTGAGAAGGCTCAAAACTTGGTTTAGGATGAAAATGTCACAAAAAAAAGACTAAACTATTCAAGTGTGTTGTCAGTTCATCGAGATCTTGCCAAAACATTTTTGAATTGGCTATTGCTAAGAAGTTCATCAACAATATATCTACAAGAGCTACAATATTCGGCAAAATCCAATGAACACTTGGATTGTTGATTAATTTAGTGTCTTAAGATCATGTCCAATTTATTGAACATTAATTACCGGAAACCGGTAGTTTCTTAATTAATTCTTTTTTTGATGAACAAAGGTTTTGTTTTCCTAGTTACATAAGTTTGTTACCTACTCATATTTGCTAAGAATAATACAAGTATATATTGCTAATTAAGTTCGTTTTATTTTATTACCTTTTGAACTTAAACTCAAGCATTATAACTACAAACAAAAATTTGAACTCTTTTTTTCTTTCATTTTTCAATAAAACCACAGCTGCAAACTGCTTAAAAATGGGTTAAATTGCACCAATTTGCTTTAAAATTCCCCGTTTGCTGGGGGTATTCCATATCCCTCAGACCCTCCGTTAGACCTACAATTTTGACCCCCTGGCCTAAGATCGTTCCGCCGTGCGTGTCTGCGACATCTGTTTGTTGTTCGCTTTAACTCTGTAAACAAATTTTACTTAGGGAAAGTGGTGTAGGTTTTAGGTGAAACATGATATTAATTAATAAAGTAAAGGGTGTGTAGTTTCACAGTGAATGAAATAAAACTCAGAGGTTTATACAAACTCAATATAGGTATTTCGGATTATTAGTCCATCATCAGGAGTTTACAGGTTACAAACTGTAAACAAAGTCTTAAAGGTTTTATGTTTTGTTTTCATTGTTAAATAAATATTAAATGAACATATTTCTAAATAAAATTTTGTTCTACTAAAATAACATCCATGGATCCATGTTAAAATGACTTTTTTGCTTTAAATGAACTGCCCAACAATTTACTTAAGTTTTTTTACATCGTGTATCCCCCTGTATTTTTTAGTATAGATTTTTTAATAAATAATAAATAAGATATAATTCATCTTTAAGCCTTTTAAGAAATATAAAATTGATAAATGGCTTGATTAAGAATATTTTAAATCATTTTTTAAATTCTTTTCAGATATCAATTGGAAGTATAGCTGAAAAAGCAGGTTTGCGCGTTGGGGATATGTTAATCAAAGTAAATGACCAATCTCTTAATGTTTACACACACTTAGACGCTTTTAATTTCATTCAAAATGCTGGAAATGATTTCAAAGTCTCTGTTATTAGGTAAAATAGGGATAAAAAAAATTTAAAAATCAACTTTTTTTATTTTTACTTATTTTAAATCATATTTATTAATTTTCAGGGGTACTCCTCTTGAACATATTGAAAAGTTGGAGCAAATCGTATGAAAAAATATTCAATACTACATATAATAGGTATATATTTCATTTATTAATTAAAAATTCCTTTTAGGAAAAATCAGAAGAAGTAATTACGATGGTGGAACAAGATTTTCAAATGAATCAAGAATTAACGAACTCGATTGAAAAAGAAGTGTTAAATGTTTTGAATGAATCAAATGAAATCAATGAAAACGAAGATAGTAAAATAATAAACAGTGTTGAGGTATTATCAGAATCTGAAGCCATCATTGAAACATCTCTGGTATTACAAGAAACTGAAGAAGAATATGAAAATAAAAAATTAGAAAGTGAATCAGAAACAAATACTAACCCAAACGAAATGAATGATGCTGCAAGCAACCATTTGTTAAATAATGAATTGAATAGTGAAAATCCAGCGATTATAATTGAGAATGAAAATGAAATTGATCCAGAAGTAGAACAT
The DNA here is from genome assembly GCA_024734495.1 of Forficula auricularia. Classification (NCBI taxonomy): domain Eukaryota; kingdom Metazoa; phylum Arthropoda; class Insecta; order Dermaptera; family Forficulidae; genus Forficula; species Forficula auricularia. Next base: position 4,170,220 of record JALMQS010000069.1, on the reverse strand, counting down.
CTAAATAAAATTAATCTTCTTAAAACCGAAGAAATGCTTGCTCAAGATAAAAATATAAATAGTGAAAAAAATAATTCTGAGAAAATTAAATTTCAAAGACACGATTATAGTAAATCTCCGATTCCTATAATTGATGAAACACTTGATGATGATACAGTCGATGTAGAAATAACCGCATTTATATCTAAAGGAGGAGCAGTCAAATCTTTGTTAATTAGAAATTCACCTTGCCCCTCTCCAAATCCAGAACAAAAAGGAGAAAATTCAGAAGTTACATTAGGTAAAATACTGGACTGTTTTTAATTTTATTTGTAAATAATAATTTTCTAATTTTTTTTTGTTTAAGAAAAATCATCAGAACCGATTATTACATTAGAAGAAGCTTTAGGAAATGACCCGGCTGCTTTAAAAGAAGAAGAAAATGATCAAACACACGAATTAAAGGACCTAGAAGAGCCAATCGAGAGCGTATTATTTGAGGAAACTAAAAAAGATGAAGAAGAAATTTGTGAAAATGAGAAAAAAGAATGTATTGAAAATTCAGAACAATATGATGGAATGACTGAAGATGAAATTGCTGAAGCTCTTTTAGAAAGAGCTGAGGTTTTAAAAGGAAAAGCGATAGGGTAATAAAAAATTTTATAAGCTTTTAAATATTATTAATCATTAATTTAAAAAATGTATCAATATATTTTAGAGTTGATTTCCATAAATTGCCACCTGATTCCGACTTGATTAAAGAATCAAAAGTATTGCAAGCAATTTTAGATGAAAAATTAATAAAACCTCAGAAAAAAATTTCGGCGTTTTTACAATTACCTAAAAGGCCCAAAATAAAACCACCTAAAGAAATTAAACCTAAAGGAATTCCTTATCTACCGCTTAAATATAAAGGCAAAAAGGCGGAAGAGGAGGAAGAAAAAGAAAAAGAAAAACAAGAACAAGAGCAAGTTAACATGGTAAATACCCGAAAATATGGGAAAAATTTGAAATTGTTTATTTTCCTCATCACATATTTAATTAAAAAATTTTAGATTTACATTATTCAATAAAATTGAAAGTAATGGAAGGCAGCCCAGGGGTAGCGAGGAAAGAAAAAATTAACACATACCAAATAAGGTGTAATTTATTGGAATCCTTCCTCCTTTCCTTTCAAACCGACGTTTCGGAGGATTCTTCCCTCCTTCTTCAGGGTTTCAAGGGGTCAATGAAGGAAACAATTAAAATGCTTCCTTCCTCTCTCCACAGCAGTGTTCAAAACTTTTTCTTCCTTAGCAGAAACAGAAAAAACAATTTTTTTCTTCCTTCCAAGAAAAGGAAGAAAAAAAAATTGCTGAAGCTCTTTTAGAAAGAAAATGAAGAAAAAAATGTTTTTCTATGCTTCTGCAAAGGAAGAAAAAAGTTTTAAACACTGCTGTGGAGAAAGGAAGGAAGCATTTTAATTGTTTCCTTCATTGACCCTTGAAACCCTGAAGAAGGAGGAAGAATCCTCCGAAACGCCGGTTTGAAAGGAATGGAGGAAGGATTCAATAAATTACATCTTATTTGATATGTGTTAATTTTTCTTTCTTCACTATCCCTGGGCTCTGCCTTCCATTACTTTCAATTAAAAATTCTACCAGTCCGTCTCTCTCCAGAGAAAATTTCGTTGCAAATAAATTCAATAAAATATTGATAAAATATTTTTGTACATCTTGCACTAATTAACCAAGGGATCCTTTACACCCGAATAATTCTTGTGTCTTTTAATATATCATCAAAATTATAAATTTCTAAAATATTTATAATCTTAAAACTTAGGAAGAAGAAATCCAACCAAATGAAGACAATAATGAAAATAACGAAGAAAAACATAATAATTTAGTTGATGAAGTGGTTCAAACAGAAGAATTGGAACAAGAAGAAGAGGAGGAACAAGAAGAAATTGATCCTGATGATGTTGATGCACAAATTGGTTATATTCAAAAGCAATTAAATTTTATAATGGAACTTCCACAAATAATCCAGGATAATTTAAAATTTCTTCAAGATCAATTACAGAAATTATCAACATTTAGGGCTGGAGTGAATCACGAAAACGAACCAGAACCAGGTAATCTATCTATATATTATATTGCATTAATAATTTAGAAAATTCGATAGATGTTTCACAAGTATTGCCTTCGTCAAGTGTCGGTAAAAGTCCACTAAACTTAACATTTTATAAGTTTTGTTAAGGGAGAATGGTGTATGTTCTAGGTGAAACATATTAATAAAGTAAAGAAGAAAATTTAAAAATATAAACTACTAGGTAACTAAAGCCCTCTTTGAAGGAGACAATAAAAGAGTGTGTCTTCGCTGGAATGATAAATTTTATTTATTTATAACGAGACTATAGTTTCGAGGGCTTTCCCTCTTCATCAGTCTATTACAATGGATTCACAGGAATTAATTTATTATTCATTTATTCATAAATTAATTAATGTGAATCCATTGTAATAGCCCTCGAAACTATAGTCTCGTTATAAATAAATAAAATTTATAATTCCAGCAGAAGACACACTCTTTTATTGTCTCCTTCAATATATAAAAATTCTGCTATTCTCGGCAAAAAAAAACTTGCAATTTAAAGCCCTCTTTGCTAGAAACACGCGGTTTTCGAAAGCTCAGCGCCCCTTCGCTGTCAAATTGGATAAAAGCCGAACCAACGCTTTCGCCAACTCTTTTATCCCTATGACCTCAAGAGACTGGAACTCACTTCCACCCACCGTCTTCCCCTCGACTTATAACCTTCATCTGTTTAAGACCCGCATCCACAGATATCTTCGACCCCTCCCAACCCATAAAATCCCCTCTTCTTCTTCTTTTCACTATGGAAGGCCTTTAGTGGATGCACCTTTTTGGTGTATATCCTTCTCTCATCAATATCATTATAAAAAAAAAAAAAAAAAAATAGGTAGATTTCATAAAATAAAAGACAAATTGCTTATTAGCAAGAATCTATATATATATATATTTCTGGGTTCGAGCCCATCTTCAGGAGTTCAGAGATAAAACTTTGAACTCCTGAACTCTGAACTCCTGAAGATGGGCTCGAACCCAAAAATATATATAGATTCATGCTAATAAGCATTTTGTCTTTTATTTTGTGAAACCTACCTATTAGTTTATATTTTTAAATTTTCTTTTTACTTTATTTTATAAAAGCCCTTATTAGTCAATGCAATTATTTATAAAGGGAATCACAAGAAGTTGGCATCTACTAGATGGAATATTTTTAATTAATTATTATTACTAATTTAGGCACTCGCGTTCGATTCCCGAGAAGGTGAAAACATTCCATTTGATATATAATTAAAAATAATCCATTCCATCTTGGATCTAGTTGATGACAAACTGGTGATTTCCTTTGAAATATAAAGTCTTTCATCGGCAATTTATAATCTTACATTCAATAATTTTTTTTTTACTTTACCATTCAGGGTTATGGTCAAGTATTGTAATCGTGCATGAAAAAAGTATTTTTTTTTGCTTCGTTTTTTCGAAATATCTCAAAAGCGACTTAAACTATTTTGATAAAAAAAATAATATTAAAATGATAAAATTTTCAAACAAAAATACTAGAAAGCTATTTACCCGAAAGAGTTCCATGTTTACAGAAATGATTAATGAGGAGAGTTTTTTCCTAAATGATTAATTATTATTTTATTAAATATTAAATATAAGATAGGGGGCAGGTGTATGGTAAAGCTATGTGGATGGACACATCAGTTTATTTATTTAGAAAATCACAATGGTTTGTTCTACTGAATCCGAGTTGTTATGGTTATTTTATTTTTTATCACATGACAGAATAAAACTCTTCTGACATGTACTAAAATTATCCATAATAACTCAGATTAAATAGAAGACACTCTCGTGATTTTTAAGAGAAATCTTAAGTCTACTAGATTCTGCTAAATGAACTTTTATATAAATTTTTTATTCCTATTATTTAAAAATAATCAAGTAGGTTAAATTAAAAAATAAAATTAATAAATCTATTTATTTTGTTAAAATTATTTAAATATTTTTATAGAAATTGAAACAACTGAAGAAATTGCAAATGAAACAAATAATAATGATCAAGAAGAAACCGAAGAAAAAGCTTTAGAAGAGAATAACGAAACTCAACAGGAAAATAACCAAGAAGAGAATTTGGTGAATGGGGAGAACCACCTTGTCGAAGAGAATAATATTTCCGAAGCAAATGAAGTAGCGTCTATTCCAGACGATGAAAGCGTCCATTCAAAAAAAGATATAAAAGTATATATTTAAAATTATTTTGAATATGTGCTCCTCTAGTCTTATTTATTAATTTTTTTCTATTATTTAAAATGGAGGCGAGAAGAAGAATTTGTGAAAAATCGCCCATTTTTCCCGTTAACACCTCAACCCAGGCCTTTGGTTCTTCCTGGGGGTCGAAAATGGTGGAAGCCAAAAGATATCTATGATGAAGAGTTTATAGCAGAAACTTTAAGCGGAAATGGAGAGATTCTCACTGGAACAACTTTAGGGTAAATAAATAAATAAATATATATCAGGGGAAGTCACAGAAGGGGGGTGTTAAGACGCAGAGTGCGTCATTGAAATTTCTGGGGAGGGGTGATAATTGTTGCAAAATAGCATTATATGCTAAAAATAAAAACGGTCAAGTCAAGTTTTGTAACTTTAACAAAAGGTAATATTTGGTAGTTCGGAAAGTCATTTCTTTTTTCCCAAGAGATTTGCACAGGAAGAATGTATTACCATAATTCAAAAAATATTGTATTAAAAAAAAACTGAAAGCTGTTGAATGAAGTGGAAAAAAGTATTTCAAATAAATTTTATTTGTTAAGTTGTACACAATTATCTTTTAAATTTTAAAGGATATTCTTCTGCTAATGCACAGTAATTAAACATGTTAAAAAGATAAGTATATTTCTTAATTTTATAATAGCCTATATATTTAAGAGTATTTTAAAACAAATTTGAGCATTCTATTATTTCTGAGACTTTTTTTATTGAGGTTTTTGTAAAACAAAAACCCGATTGTTAAATTTTTATTAAAATATTTTTAGTTTTTTGAGGAATTGAGATAGGTTAATAAAATCATTTTTATCTGCTTTTAGCTATAACCCACAAACTTTCTGCAAAATTTCATGATGATATCTTTAATAGTTTACAAGGGAAAACATTTTAAAAGTTGTAAGTGCGCGATTTACGAGGCTCTGATAGAGCCAAATTAAAGACACTAAAAAATTTATATAAAAAAAAAAAACTATAAATGATAGAGAAAAAAAATTGTAGGTGTTATCAGGTTAATAATATAATCATTTGTGCCAAGTTCCACCAGGATAACGCGAAATCTCATCCAAGTTTTTGTAACTCGTCAAAAGCTTTTACAGCTTGGATGGGATACACTACCACACACACCATATTCTCCAGATCTGGCACCAATGGATTATTACTTGTTACGGTCCCTGCAAAATTTTTTAGACTGCAAAAACTTTACTTCAAATGAAGGTGTCAAAAATGCATTGGATCAGTTTTTTGCCAGCAAAGATCAAAATTTGAACGTGGAATAATGCTACTGCCAGAAAAATGGCAAAAGGTATTGGATCCAAATGGGGAATATATAATTTAATAAAATATTTATACACTATACGAAAATCATCTTTAATTTTCCACAAAAAAACTAAATGACTTTCCGATCGATTTAATAAAAACCTCTTCTAATTCTTTAGAAGTGAATAAAATACATATAAATCAGGGATTACTTTTTATGAAACTGGGGGGGGGGGGAGTAATGAAGCTAAGAGGGGATGGGAAATCCTATATATATATAAATAAATCAATTTATAAATCTATATAAGTAACACATGAGCTGAAAAGTCCCGGGCCTAACAAAGAAAACACGTTTTTTTTGTTCAAAATTAGCTTTATTCATCAACGTAATCTCCATCAATCATTCCAGCGCCGCTCTAACATTTCGATACCACTTTTGTAGAATGATTTATCTTTTAGCTCAAAATAGGCCTCAGTTTCAGCTATAACCTGTTCATTCGTGCGAAATTTCTTACCAGCGAGCATTTTTTTGAGGTCTGCGAACAGCCAGTAGTCGCTGGGAGCCAAATCTGGAGAATACGGTGGATGTGGGAGCAATTCAAAGCTCAATTCATGTAGTTTTGCCATTGTTTTGATTGACTTGTGACACGGTGCGTTGTCTTGATGAAACAACACTTATTTCTTCTTCAAATGGGGCCGTTTCTTTGCAATTTCGGCCTTCAAACGCTCCAATAACGCTATATAATATTTACTGTTGATGGTATTACCCTTCTCAAGATAGTCGATAAATATTACACCACGCACATCCCAAAAATAACCTTTCCAGCCGATTGTTGTGCATTTGGGCGCTTTGGACGAGGTTCACCAGTTGCTGTCCACTCAGATGACGATCGTTTTGATTCCGGAGTGAAGTGATGGATCCATGTTTCATCCATTGTCACATATCGACGCAAAAATTCCGGTTTGTTACGTTTAAACATGTCCAAACACTGCTCAGAATCATCAACACGTTGTTGTTTTTGGTCAAAAGTGAGCAAGCGCGGCACCCACTTTGAACAGAGCTTTCTCATACTCAAATGCTCATGTAATATAAAGCCAACACGTTCTTTTGATATCTTTACGATGTCAGCTAACTCACGCAGTTTCACTTTTCGATCATTCAAAACGATTTTGTGGATTTTTTCGAAGTTTTCTGGTGTTACCGCCTCATTTGGACGTCCACTGCGTTCTGCATCATCGATGTCCCTACGACCACGTTTGAAGTCAGTAAACCAACGTTTTATTGTTGTTTCTGATGGAGAGGAGTTCCCATAACACTTTTCAAGCCATTGCTTCGCTTGAACGGTATTTTTTCCCATCAAGAAGCAGTGTAAAATTAAAACACCAAATTGTTTTTGATCCATTGCTCTGAAAAGCGTCACTCTTAGCACAATAACTCACAAACTAATGAATAGAATATCATGAACTTTTGACAGCTGGCTTTTGAAGGCTGGTACTAACTGAAAAAGAGGTGAATTCAAAAAAGCTAGCGCAATGTATGTGTTAGGCCCGGGATTTTTCAGCCCATGTGCTATATGTTGCAGTGGGTATAATGAAGTTTGGATGTTGGTTTTTGATTGAAAATGGTGGTGGATGTATTCTCAGGGTATTCTCTCTTAGTGCTTTCTCTCTGAAATTGATTGTATTTTACTGTGAATTTACGTTACTGATTTTAGTGTGAAAATTAATAAAAAATTGATTAAGAATAAAAACAACAAATAAAATAATATGAAAAGGAAGGATGTGAAGTTTTCAATGATAATAAAGATTTTGATTAGAATTATTTAATATTTAATAATGTGAATTTATATTTTATCATTACTTGATTTTAACAGAAATAGAATGTCTTATTAGAGAAATTTGTTGATTATTAATATAAGATTTGTTACACTCCTTTGGTGTGCTGAGCCGTTAGAATCGCTTCTTGATCTTCTCACGGTAGTAATTTCTCTTTTGGTAATAATTCCCTCTTCTTGGAATGGTCCTATCTTCCTGCTGTCTTCTTTGAGACCGAATTTTAGCTTCAACACCGATTAATTGATATGCAGGTGCGCTTTGAAAGAAGAATTCTAGGTGTCTCGTAGAAATAGCCGGTGTTTAATGGACTCCAATTCTGATATATTTATATATCGAGTGGAATATAGGAAAATATGGTGAGATAAGTATGTGCCAAGTAGAAGGATGGAGAGATTGAGAAATGTTGAGTGGATAAGTTTGGAAGATGAAAGCTCCGTCTAGAATGATTGCTCGCTATAGTATATGTTTAGCGTTGTGTTGCTATAATATGAATGATCTCCCGTCGTCTTGTTCCGACTCTATTTTTTTTTTTTTTTTTTAATGCAATCGAATGCAAGAAGGGGTGCACCAGTAAAGATGTAGCCCCTATGGATCTCGAAAGACCCTTGCATTACCGAAGAGAAAGGAAAGTTGATTAAGTGAGAGGGTGTAGACGTAGGTGTCTATGCACCCTGGTTTTGAAGGTTTGAAGATCATAGGTGCTGGGAAAGATAGAGGCTGGGAGAGAGTTCCAGTTCCTTGAAGTCATGGGGATATATGAATTCGCGAATGAAGTGGTCCGGCACTTTTCTAATTTGACCGCGAAAGAGTGTTGGGAGTCGGCAAAACGTGTGCTGCGTGCAAAGTATGCTTTGGGGGGAATTATTGATTTTATCTCATCAGAGCACCTGCCGTGATAGTATCTATAGAAAAGGGAAAGGGCGGAGACATCTCTTCGATGAGCCAGCGAGTCGAGGGAGTCGGTGAGGGAGAATCGTCAATTAGCCTGACGGCTCGTTTCTGAATTGCATCAAGGGTAGCAAGAGAATATTTTGAGGCTCCTCTCCACAGATGAGAGCCGTATTCGAGACAGGGGCGGATTTGGGCCTTGTAGATGGTGAGAAGTTGTGGGGGTTTGTAAAATCGCTTGGACCTGAATAAGAAGCCAATCTTCCTTGCTGCAGATTTCGCCACAGAGGAGATGTGTTCATTCCAAGACAGGTCAGATGCGACAGAGACGCCCAACATGGATAGGCTGTCACACTCTCCTCTCTTTCTTCTTTTCTCCCTTTTGTGGTTCTTTCTCCAATTCCTTCTCTTCTCTTTCGTTCCTTGTTAGTTTCAAGTAATGATTTTTTAAGTAGAATTTTATATTAATATTTATTTTTTCACTGAAACAGAGATATTATTAAACAATTCTTAAAGGTTCACCCAAAGTAACGCATTATACTCAATTTCTATGCAAATTCAAACCCTAATTTATTTTTACTATTAAAAATTGCTAAATAATTTATATTTAGACTAATCTATTTGAAAGGAATTTATTACAAGTTAATTTTTTAATAATTTATATTTAAATAAATATTTTATATAAAAACTAGAATTAATTAAATATTATTTTTACCCTTATTCTCCAATTCGTCTCTTTTTGCAATTTCATTATACAATATACCGCTGGGTATATTGTAATGTTATAAGATAATAATATAAGATATATATTTTTTTGTTTCAGAGTAAATTTTAATAAATTCGCTAAGCAATATGATTATTTAAAAGATTCTGGTGTATATCAAATGATTCATGGCATGGATAAAGATAAAAGGAAAACGCCATTTGAAAGAAGACCAAGTAGAATCCGAGCAATCCAAGATTATCCAAAGGTAATTTTATTCGAAATCGATTTTCTTTAATCCATATAATGTATATATTTTATTATTTTTTCAGATGGAAAATAGTGAACCTATTATTCAAGAATGAATAAGTATTTGACTTAAATATTTGTACTAAAACATGTCTAATTTTCAAAATTGTGTTTGAAAGAAATGATTTTCACGAAAATCATATTATAAACTTTTTTTTCTAGAAATTCAACTTTTTTTTACCTCTACAAGGATTAGGAAGTATAAGGTCAAGGAATATAAAAAAAAAAAATTAATTCAGCTTTATTATTTTTTTTATTTGTAACATGCTGTTTATATTAGAAAAAAATTAAAAAATAAATAATTTGAGTAAAATCTATTTCAATTATAAATTCATGAAACATTATGAATATAGTCGAGACTTGTGCAGATTTGGTTATTATTGAAAATTCTTCAATTTTTTTTTTTTTTTTTTTTTAGAAAACATTTTTTTTATATAGAATAGAATTGCTATCTATTAAAAAAAATAACCATACATTGTGGTTTTAGCTGGCAGTGTTTTAAAAAAAGTTTAAATAGGATTTACCAGTCTCGTAAAATATTCATTAGTGGTAACTCAACCCAAAGATTTAAAAATATGTATCTTTGAAAAATTCTATAAACATGAATCTACTTATAAATAATATCAATTAATTAAAGGCCAACTTGTATTTTGAATCGAAATAAATACTGTTTAAATAATACCTTGATATCTTTTTTAATATCATTTGATCTGATTTTAATGATTTTCTAATTCTGGGGATTTTCAATTGTTGTTCGCCCTTCATTAACTTTGGAAATTGTATCTAACACCTATGAAATCCTATCTTTATTTATGAAAATGATTCTCTTATTTAATCGCTTTATTTTAACCGAATTTCAGATAGATTCAAAGCATTCAAGGGAAATAAATGTAATTATAATTTTTTCAATAAATTATATAAATGAGGAAACAACTCCATAAATTAGACTAACTTCGCCTGTATAATGTTATATGTACCCTTAGAGCTTAGTGTAAACTCCCATTTTCAGTGACGACTGGGATTGCTAAGACTGAAATAAGTTAACAGCGCACCGTGTTTCTGTATCTTTTATCTTTCAGCTTAAATCCAAACAAGTCACATAAAATCAGCTTGATTTTTGGATTTAACCTGATATCTAAAAGAATAGGGTAGCTTGGGTGTTTTAGATGTTTCTTTACCCACCAAAGAACTAACGGCGTCACATATTGCCTAATTTCCGAGCTCTTTAGAATTGGATGCTTTATACTTGCCCAGTTAGCATAATATATATAATGAACAAATCGATTTTAATAAGAATTTTCAACATTTTACTAATATATGGCAAATGGGAAATTTTTTGAATTATCTTCTTCCAAAAGGTTTCAAATTTACTTACAGCCATGAAACCTCATTTAATCAATTATATACTTGAACTATTAATTAAGCTATTAAAAACTTTTTCCTACTTTTTTGACCTTAATATTTTCCCAAATTTACTAAAAAAAAAATCAAATTTCGTTTTATTAATGAATTTTTGAATATATTTATAATATACAGTATTTTTAATGTTTATATTTTCTGTACCTACCCTAGTAGCACAATGTTTCAAACTATATAGTAACTAAATAGTGCCTATATAGATTTTGAGAATCTATGTAGTCACTACATAGTTACTATACCTAGTAGTTTTACTTTTTGTGAATAAATTTATATTTTAAAAATATTTTTTTACAAATTTTTACCAAAAAATAAAATGAAATTAATAGTACATAAATTATTTCTTTAAATAAAAAAGACCTATTTGTTATTGTTAAATATTGGCACTTTGGGATTTTCAATTTCTCATAGGAAATCATTTATTATAAAGCTGCACCTACCTGATTTGTAATTGTAATATATATTTATTTAAATAATAAAAATAATACTATTAAGTTACTGAAATATTAGTGTTGGCCTTAAGATTTTGTAGATCCTTTATATCTTCACATTTCTTTATTCTTTTTTCGAAGTTGAACTGATGGTCTCAATATCATCCGGTTCAATGATTGTAGTAGGTTTTCCCATTGTCGTCTGTTAAGGCAAAACAAGTTAAATCAATAAAAGTCTAAATTACTTATATATTTATATATAAAAATTAATAACAGTCAATAAATGAAAAAACTCAAAATGTCTGTCTCAATAAGAGAAAATAAATAAATAATTAAATAAAAAGATTCAAGGCCATCTTGTCCCCTTGAGTTTATAACACATTCCTTAAATTGGCAAAAAATAAAACAAAGATATACAAAAAACCTAACTCATTAAATTTATTAGAATGATTTAATGAATGTTTCAAAATAAATAAAATATAATATAAACAAATTTTTTCATAGCTGGCTCTTGAAAAAATTCTTAACATGGGGTTGTAGGACTAATATAAGATTTAACTAGGTATATTTTAATCAAAATTAGGAAAAGGTTGAGTATGATGAGGTACATTTTTTATACAAAATTATAATTTCTTTTGTTATTAATTAATAAAATTCGATTATCTATGGTATATTTTCAAAAAACCACTTTTACTTATTCAAGGAATTTTGTCAAATAATAATTCATTCATTTGAACTAAAACTGTTTCTTTTAATATGTAAGTTAATTCGTAAAAAGATTATCTTTTTTTATTTCATTAAGTTAGTAATAACTTATTAACACAAGAGGGGCCCCACCTCTCCGAAATCATGTAACTTATTTCATATGTAAATGTAAATATACGAAAATTTTAATATTAAATTTTGAACTCTCACCGAAAAAATATTTATGGCTACGTTTGTGTTTTAATTTGTGTATTTTTACTTTACCATACAGGGTATCGTCAAGTATTGTAACCGTTCATGAAAAAAGTGTTTTTTTTCGCTTCGTTTTTTCTCAAAAACGACTGAAACTATTTTGATTAAAAAAATTGGGTGAAACCATGGCGTTTTGGTCTACAAAAAAAGCACTAATAAGTGAACATCGAAATTTTTTTTCGAGATATTAAGTGTTTTGTTAAAATGTCTGTTAGTACGTTAGTTAGTATGTGCATTACCAAATTTTTGTGGACGCACTAGCTCAAAAACTAGTGTGAATATCAAAACGAAATTTCACATGTAGTTTAGTTTTTAGTGTATTTAGATTTTGATTGAAATCGAACTAAAAATTAAGGGTGTGGGAGGGGGGGGGGTAAAAATTAAAAGATTTTCAAACTAAAAAAAAACAAAAAAAAAACGAGAAAAATGAAATATACCATAAAAATGAAATATACCATAAAAATGAACCTATAATAAAAAAGAGTTATCATTTTTTCGGGGTCCAAAATTGGGGGGGGGGGGGGGTTCAAAAAATTAGAACTATCAATATAAGTCTTAGAGCCTTTAATGGAAAATGAAATTTTGCACATGAACTCTATACGACCTTATGAAAATGACTCGCTATGTGAAATTGAGGTTGGGGGTTAAAAATATTTTCAAACAAAAATCGAAGAAAGGTGATATTTCTAATAAAATAGTCTCATAATTAAAAGGAGATATTATTGATTGATAATGGGCCCAAAATTAAGAGGGGAAGGGCGGTTCTTTCATAAATAATTACAAATTATTTCAATTCAATATTATAATATGAGAGGACCCAGGTGTATGGTAAAGTCGTGTGGATGGCCACATCAGTTTATTTTGAACAGAAATATTCTGGGAAGAATTGATTGCTTTTTCTTTAAGCATGTGAAGTTAAAAAAAAAATACTTACATTATATTCTATGAATTTAAATGTGAAAGTAAAAATTAATTCTTTTGTGGGAGCAAAGATTAAAATACAAGTATTATTCAGTCCTTACCTTTCGCAATGTTATTTATAAATATATGAGGTAATGCATTTAATATAAAATAGTCTAAAAATATACGCTTAAAACAATTAAAATTAAAATAAAGTGTAATGAAATTGGTATAGTTGCACAAACGACTGCACGATTCACTAAGGCAAAGTTCATATAAAAATAGTTCTCCTATTCATTCAAGCTATTTCAAATTGAAATCTTAGCGTTGATATAAAATTAAATTATCAAACAGAAAAAAATTGTCAATTTTATTAAATAGGTACTTATTAATGTGTTTAATAAAGGTTTTACTTAGTTAAAGAATTTTTTCTCGGTGATATTTAACTTTGGCCGTGAATTCTAACGAAGGTTAATGACCGCTTGTGAGTAATAAATTCGCATTCGAATTGCAAAGCTGTAAATTTACCTGACGTCGAAAAGCTCTTTGATTCGGAGGGCCAGTGTATGCTTCCACAACTTCCGAATCTCCTATAAGATCCACTCCAGGTGATGATCTAAGTAGTTTTTGGCGATTATCACTCTCTTGTCGAAATCCTTCGAGAAGCGGAGATTCCTTAGCATTATGGAACACCGATTGCGTAGCAATTGGAGCCGTGGATTGGACGATTCCTGCCGGGGGAATAGCCTGTGGGGGCTCTCTTGGTCCTAATTCATCGTCAGGATTCGGAGCCGGCTGATAATAGAGGACCTATAAAGCAATTTACAAACATTGAATACAGTATAGGTATTAAAAAAATATTTACTTATGAAAATGTTAATTTATGTAAATTACTTTTTTTTAGATATTTATTATGTAATTTATTTTTTAAATTTAATAATTAGTAATTAAGAGAAATGGAGTTGTTTCTTCTTAAAAATTATCGAAAACCAAGGTCTTCTATTTTATAGAATCCAATATATTTTTACATAACCAAATACTACATCTACCTGTGGCTTGTGTGGTTTTACGTTCTTAATGTCCTTGACTTGCTAACTAAATTCTCGTTGATCTTGATTATAAAAAATCCAGGGCTAGTTAAGAGAAGTTGAAAATCTGAATTTATAATGGGAAGTAGTGTGTGTAAATGAACGGTATTTTTTTGAATCGATATCAATGCACTTTTGTATAAAAAATGTTTGGTCTAAATAGAAGAAACATTGTTTAAGCTTTTAGTAAAACAAGGAATGACAAGTCGCATAGTGATTTTCCGGAAACTCGCTACCTAATTGTATATTAATGAGCGGGCTATAAGCCTTAAGTATATATATTTGATTGAAAATATTTTTTTTTCCCCAGAGTAGCGGAGATGTTGATTCATTGATAGAAATCAATGAGGTTTTATTCTGCTTGATAACTACGAAACTATGGTCTCAATCGAGGGGTGAACCGCGATTGGAATTAGGTGTACACGTCTTTGTAATTATGTGAGATTATTTTGGAATTCATTAGATAATGCCCCTTCATCTATTGTCTTCTACTTGGACATGAAAGTGGAAGTAGGTGTATACGATATTAGGTCGCTGTTCACCCCTCGGGGATAAACAAACGTGTTGGCATCGTTCTAACCTGATAAAATCAATAATCTCATCTAAATTCTCATTTGTTTTTCATACAGCACTTCTTCATTGTCAAATTAGAAACAAATCGAACAAACGTATTCGCCAATTAATTTATCGTTAGGTATACCATATGAGTTCTAGAGAATATCATAAAACCTCTTGCGTCTATCTTTCCTGTGTATTCAAACTTTTAAGATCCTACTCCAGAGATATATCGGATCAACCCATATTTTTTGTTTTGAAGTGAAACTTTTTTAGAGATATTTCTGTTTGCAAATTTTTGTTACAATAAAAGGTAAATGACTCAAAAAATAAATAAAAAATATGTGTGAGCCTCACCCACATAAGCTCGCGGGGGAAGTGAAACTTGTTTATCCCTGTACACAACTAGATACCCAAAATATGGTCCCTTCCCTGATTTCCCCTCTATCGAGTCATTTCCCCTTTATTGTAACAAAAATTTTCAAACAGAAACGTCGCCAAAGAAGTTTCACTTCAAAACAAAAAGTAGGGGTTGATCCGATACATCTCTGGAGTAGGATCTTAAAAGTTTGAATACACAGGAAAGATAGATAGAGGTTTTATTCTCTAGAACTCATATACTTAACGATAAACTAATTGGCGAATACGTTTGTTCGATATGTTTCTAATTTGACCATGAAGGAATGCTGTTTGAATGAAAAAAGTGAGAATTTAGGTGAGGTTATTGATTTTATCAGGTTAGAACGATGGCAATACGTTTGTTTATTTCTATGACTCCAAGGGACTCAGAGTCATTCGAGTCGGAGTGTATTCAAATAATGGTAAAATAATTAATTTGTACTTCATGAGCAAAGGACTATTTTGTAGGAATGTTGAATTTGATTTCATCAGAGCCTATACTATTATTACAATATTATTAAATTTGAAATTATTCATTTAATTAATATATCCTTATAATAAATATCGTCGCTGATCTTACAAAACCTCGTAAGTCCGATTTTTGGTCAAATACATATTATACGTTTATACCGACCAACTTTTCACAGCGCATCTGTCTATTGAAACCTTATTATTCTATTCCAATTTAATTTCGCGCTACAGAAAAATAATAAATATCTATTGAATTGTATTTGTATGTATTGTTGTTTAAAATGGTTTTTCTTGTTTTCTGGCAAACAATGAATTTAGGACTTAGAGGTTTTGTAAGATCAGCGACGATATTCATTTTAATCTAATTTTGTTTATTGATTTTATTAGTTATTAGTTATTTTTGACTTATTGTTCAAACTCTTTATTATAATATTCTTTTTAAAGAGATTAATCAATTATAATACCTGAGGCGAAGCGATGGAAGATGGGAAATCAAGAACAGTTACAAGAGGGCGATCTTCTTTGGTGCCTGTAGGACGTTTGATTCCTTGCAGAGCTTGAACAGGTTTCCTGTATTAAAAAATATGAAGGAAAAAAAATATACTAATATATAATTAGATTCAATAAAATAAATGTAATAATTGTAACTTTTAGTCGGATTTTGTAAATTCGAAGTTGAAGAAAAATAAACCGATTTCGAATTAAGAAGATCTCTAAAAATTAATTTTGACTTATCATGTTTAGAATAGTATTAAATATATAACCAAACAAATGATTTCCAAATAACTAAATTTTTTAGTTAATTCTCTCCCATGGAAATTTTGAATTATTAAGTCAAAATTTTACAATCACCAGATTTTTTCTATGAGTATTACTGGAAAAATATGCTTCTATAGATTTGGAGTCGAGCGTAGTTAAGAATTTAATTTAATTAAGTTTGACTGTATTTATATTTATTAATTTAAGAGAAAAAATATCTATTAAAAAAACCTTCCAAAATACTTATTACTCGGAACCCCCGGAAAGCAAATGCGAAGCTTCTCTGACGGTTATAGCCCTAGTATTAAATTCATTTGTTTGCTCAATGTGTTTAAACATGTCTGAAACGTGGAGAAAATAAGCTGACGTGTTCTGATGTGGCCATCCACTTGACTTTACCATACAACCTGGCCCTCTCTTATATTTAATATTTAATAAAATTATTTATAATCATGTAGGGGAGGGGGTTAGTTTTTGCATTTTTAGACTTCTGGGGTCCCACTGATTATGTATACAAAATTTGGTTGAGTTTGCTCAAATGGCCTAGATTTTTAATTTTTAACCCCCCCCCCTCCACCCCCTTAATATTGGGTCGATATGCACCAAAATCTAATGAGCTCTTAATCTAAATGGACCAAAACTATGTGTGAAATTTGGTTTCGATATTCACACTAGTTTTAGATCTAACTCGTCCACAAAATTTGGTAACGCACAGACTAACTAACAGACAGACAGACAAACAGACATTTTGACAAAACAATTTTTATCTCGAAAAATATAATTTTTTCGATGTTCACTTATTAGAGCTTTTTTGTAGACCGAAATGCCATGGTTTCGCCCAATTTTTTTAACTTTTACATAACATATTTTTATACCAAGGTGGCGCTCTCTTGTGTTTATTTATTCAAATAATTTGAGAGAATTGGGACAAATATTGTTGTTTTTTTTGGCTTTTCTGCCTTTCTACCCATAAGTCAATTTACGATACTAATTATTTTATTTTTTTAAATTTGTCTCTATCCCCCCGGGGTCAGGTCTTAGCCGAATGCCTCGAGTCAGATTCGAACCCGGGTTCACTTGGTTAGCAGGCTGACATGCTAACCTCTAGCCTACCCCACCCCGGCAAATATTGTATTATAGTATATATCATAGACATGAAGCCTACGGGACCGTGAACGAGTCTCTTTTTCTTGGAGACTTTTTGGGCCGCGGTTGTTTATCTATTAGAAAAGTTCTTTTTACCACTCAGAGCTCATTATTTTTTTAACGATTAGCAGTTATTGTCGAAAAATTAAAAAAAAATCTGTGATAACTCTATAACTAATGATTTATCAGCCAGGGTCAAATTGATTATAAATTACCTATAATATAACCCCCTTCAAAAGAATCTATCGAATTATCAATAACCCTGTATATTATATACACATAAAGATGTGGCAACTATAAACAAGAGTGATTATTTATTTCAGGCAATTATATGTCTTAGATCCGCCGCAAATTGAACCTAATCCACGCACAGCCCATGCGTGGTCAAGTACAGAGACAGATTGAACATGGACTGGCTGTGGATTGGGTTCAATATGCGCCACTCCGTCTCAAACCTTGTTTTACAAAATAACCCACGCATGGGCTGAGCGTAGATTGGGTTCAATTTGCGGCGGGCCTTACTCACTATTTACAATTAGGTGGAATAAAATGGCGGGAACCGCTCTCTTTAGCTCTATAATTAAATTATTAAAGAATTAACATATAAAAATTAAAGAAATAAATTACAAGTTAATTTTATATAGGGTACTTACATTTCAGGATTTTTAGGTCGTTTAAAAAAAAGTATGTTCTTTATCTGATTTTGTGTCGCGAAAGCAACCTTTCACAAAACATTGACGTCGAGAACTAGGCATATTTAACAATATTTTAATCTATAAATTTGTACGTTGAAAATTTTACTAAATGAACGTTTAGCACAAAGCCTGTATGAATCTTTTATCTATGACAAAGGCTTTGAATGTCCTATGACTATGATCTTTGAATAGCTCTTAAGGACTAAGAATAATGTTCTCCGAGCCGCTAGAGAGCGCTTTTCGATATTCGGTAGCCTTCCACTCTATATTACTCTATGATATAAACGTTTAATAAATCATCCCAAAAAGCTTACATTATCCTCGCCGTCGTGACGCACGGTCCCTTTGACGGCTCTAATCGGATACCGTATAGTGTGTTTTGAAAAATGGATATTTTTTCTTCAATCTTAGTTTCTATTTCCGTTGGCACTAGCTTTAAAAATACGTATATATTTGGTTGCTTACCTATTAGGATGTTGATAGAAGACTGGGTAATGGTGATAGAAACTATAAACTGGTGGATAGATGTACTCAGGCTGAGGTATTGATGGTAAAACGTAGAGTATTCGTACAGTGACAGGCAGAGGTTGCTCCGTGGGAGCGACAATTGCCGCCACCCGCATAGGAATTTCTCCTCCTGCAAGAGTAAGTCCTTCTGGAAAGGAGACTAGACTTTGCTGGGTGGAGATGAGAATCGGTTGGCGAAGAATGACCCGAACTGCCGGCATTGCTTCCTGGGTGTCTGTGAGAACGGTGAGCTCAGCAGAAGGAATAGCGATCAATGGAACTTCAGAAAGACTTTGCGAAACTGAATATGGGGTCTCGGAGAGAAGAGACAGAGTCAGAATTGGATTTCCATATATTCCTAATGCCAGCCCCTGTATAAAACAAGTCAAAACAGAGGTCAAATAAAGTTAATTCAGTGTATTAAGAGTCAGTAATTTTCTCTTGCTATAAAATACATTATTTATCAATAAGTCCACTGAAAATGAACTAATAATAAATGCAATCACAACAAAAATGCAAAAAAGGCCAAGTGCGATTAATAAAAACCGTTTGCCAAAAATAGTAGTGAGATCTAATGTGGTGCCAAGTTCAACATCAATTTATTAAATGAGTCAAGAATACAAGATGTTTCTGGAGGAATAGCAAATATTTTAGGAGGTGATAGTATAGACAAATTGCAATAAAAAATGTCACATAACATGTGTCCATTTTTTATTGAGTACAGAAGATACAACTGTTAGTGTGTAACCCAATATCGGCATACTCAGTATGTGTAAATACCCGAGGCATGTTTACAAGCTACACTACAGTAGACTTGGTCAACAAATCACAATGAAAACTTCAATGTAAACTAAAGCACAACTTAACAACTTGAACATTAACACTCTACTGCTGATATTCGATAAATACGCCCATAGCAACCGGTGTACCAAGACTCGAAACGAAAATGCATTGAACTCATCTGTATCTCTGTACTCAATAAAATTGGACACATGTTATATGGCATTTTTTATTGCAATTCGTCTATACCACCACCTCCTAAAATATTTACTATTCCTCCTGAAACACCATGTATAGTAACTTCAATTAAAACGCACGTTATTCATTTTAAATGTCCATCTATATTGATTTCACATTTTTAGTTGAAATTATTTTCCTAAACTTGTCTTTTACGCATTGTTATGTATGTCACGAATTATGTTTCTATAACACGTAAAAGCCATGTTTTAGGAAAATAATGTGATATCAATAAATATAGATGGACATGTAAAATGAAAAACATTTTGTAAGTTATATGGGTATTAGGGTATTTATGCACTGAAGAAGGGAATGTTTCGGCTTTGCGATTTCGCCCTTTATTAATGCTTCAAACTCTACCAACATGCCAAGTTGTAGCATTCCAGAGTCATGATATTTTCACTATGTGTTAATTAATCCTATAAATTTCACCCTTTCATTTAAGGCCCTGAAGAAGGGAAAGTTTAGTTTTTTCGATTTTTCTCATTTATTGTACCTACCTAAAAAAAAAACTCTCAAGATCGAATTTGATTTGACTGATTAAATCAAACTAAATGAGGCATGGAAAGTGGTATTTTACTTCTTTATTGCCAACTATCTAAATAACTAAACCGGTTAGTTTGGTAAAATGAATTTTTTTCTAGCCCTACTATCTTTCAATAAATTTCATTTTATATACATTTGAATAATTAAAAGTTAAATAAAGAAGTCAACATTTTATTTATTTACCCTGAGATAACATATAATTTATTATTTCTAAAATTTAAAAGAGGGAAAGTGATTTATATCATATTGTATTGAAAAAATTAAATTAAACTTTTTGACAATAGCAATTTCCCGCATTGACCTTAAAGCTAACATGTCAATTTTCAATCGACATTTTCACCTAAAATATTAATCACAGTTCAAATGAATAAACCACAACTCTAATAAGCAATTTGCATTCCTATGTATATAGAATGTGCTATAAATTGTTTTTGTTTTTATACCTGTATTATATATATTTTTTACTTTTTTTTCATATAAGTATGCATCCTAATATTCTTTCTTTAATTAAATAACTTTTAAATTGAAAGTTTTTGCCGAGAGTAGATGAATTTTTAATATATTGAAGGAGACAATAAAAGAGTGTGTATATTTTCTTAACCTAACCACATGAAAGATTTTAAACTTTCATTCATAAATTAATTCCTGTTAATACATTGTAATAGACTGATGAAGAGGGCAAAGCCCTCGAAATTATAGTCTCGTTATAAATAAATAAAATTTATAATTCCAGCAGAAGACACACTCTTTTATTGTCTCCTTCAATAAATAACTTTTTTCTGGAAAACCTTAAGATTAAGTTTGTTGAACTGAAAATACTCCAACTAAACTCTACCCCCAAATAAATGCTATAACACTGGCGGTTTCGTTGTGTCATTCACTGTAAAACATCATTGCTTAAAGAATTTGCACATAAATGGCTTATTAGATGACCAAAACAACTTAGATGCTGAACGGGCTGCAGCGCACATCAAACTAGGGAAGTCAATTTCAATTCAATTGTAATTATTGAAATTAGGTAGCTAGCCTATAATATAATGTTCTATTTCCATTGAGTAGAGAAAAATATTTTATATTCTAATAAAATAGAATTATTCAAATTGATTTTAAAGAATAGCTATAGTGAAATGTTGATTTTTTTGAAACAAACCTCCCCCTTAAAAAAAAAACAGTAATTTTTTTTTTTTTAGTAATTTGCAAAAGATACCTACATCTTAAAAATGAGTTCAATAACTTAAAAAACATATAGAAATACGAATACTTTTGTGTTTAAGACCCCAAATTCAAAAATCCCCTAGTTTGGTCAATGTCTAATTTTGAGAAAAAAAATTTTGAGATATTTTAACAAAAACTGAGCCTTGTTTTGAAAAAAAAAAAATTGTTCCGAAGAATTTCCACTCATTTTTATTTTACTCCAAGAGCTTCAAATCTGTCTCAAACCTCATTTTGGAAGTTTATACATATTAATTGCCATTTCAAGAAGTAATTATTGCAAATACATTATTTCTAAAAGGATATAGTAAAAATATATATTTAACATGATTAACCTAATTAACACAAAAAGTATATAATTGAAATATCAAAAAATAAATAAACAAAATGACTTTTATTGTTTATTTGCATCAAGCAAATGACACCCTTGTTGATTTCCTTTTAAAAATAAAATTTGGAATACAAGTTTTTATTAATAAGATGCTTCTTTGTGATAGGTAAGTTTCAATTTCCTGCTTAAGCCGACATCGATACCAGCTCTTAAAAAAATTACGCTATTATCCCTGAGGTATCTTTTTCTTTTTTCAACTAATAATTTTGGGTCTATTCTTATTTATTTGTATCTATTTATCTATATATATATATATATATATAAAATGGAAAAGTATGTATATATGTTTGTATGATCCAAACGATCTGATTGGCCAGTGCATAGTCAATGGTTAAGCGTTAAATTATTAGAACGATTCTGATTGGTCAGATAGTGATCGTCCTTAGCCAATGTGTTAAATAAATCTTTCCTTATTAATTAATTAATTTCATTCAGCACATTCTTTCAATACTTACAGTATCATTTTAAATGTCAATTATCACATTGGTATTATCGAGACGCTCCCCGCCAGAAGGCCCGGTCGTCAACTATAAAGAAAAGCTCCATTTCTTCTCCTGTCGCCCCAACCAAACAACTTTTTAACCTAATCGAAACTCCTCTTTACTTCAAGGAACTTAAATTTGTTATAAAAATCTATAGGTTCTTATTGTCTGATAAAATCATTTTTTCTTTTTAACAAAAAGATAAAATTCAAACATCAAGATCAGAAAAATTTGTGAAGATCATACGTATGCCTTCATTTTTCTCCAATTTTGTTTATTAACTCTTTTTGGTATAAGTTTATTATAATATATTGAAATTTGAATTTTTAGTGAAATCAAACATAATTAATTATTTATAATGTTGTTATCGGGAAATAAGGACAATAGCTTATGCAAATAATTTTTATTTTTTGCCAACGTTTCGTCAAAATATAAATCTTATACATGGAAAAGAACAAAGAAAGATATTTTAAGATTTAAAAAAGAAAATATTTTCAATCTGTTTGATGACTGGCCTGATATGTTTGCTAAGAATGAATATTGATAAAATGACAAATATGCAAAGAAGCTAATTAGTTTGAGCCCTGAGGAAGTCAACAAATTTGACGAAACGTTGGCAAAAAATAAAAATTATTTGCATAAGCTATTGTCCTTATTTCCTACAACAACTTTATTAATTTAATCGATGGAAATAAATAATCAAAATAATAATTAATTAAAATTATTTATTGAACACGAATAAATAATACAATAAAACTACGACGTTTCAATCGACTTATTCTGCAATTGTTCTCAAGTATGAGCATGAGCACTAGGATGGACCTTATTTTTCGACCATGAAATTTTTCTCGGGACGCCCCCTCAAATTGTGAGGTTGGGTAAGAAAATAATGTGTACAAAATTTGAGATCGATCGAACAACACTTTGAGGCGGCGCATCTCATTTGAAAATTGTAAATTTTAGGAATTTCGCTTTATTCGGCTACTATATTTTGTTATACGTCGTTAAATTGAAACAAAGAATAAAAACATCGATGGCAATGTAATTAATAAACATTATTTTGTGAAATCCCGCCCCTAGCTTCGTTATTCAGTCATTATTAAAACACATACACTGAATGAAAAGAAAAAAATCAAATGAATTGAATATTATGGGGCGTTGCCTACCTCCTAGGCGCACATCGGAAAATATGAAAATGTAGCGATTCTACTCTATAATATCATTAATTATATATTTAAATATATTAATATTATTAATCAATCAATTTATATAAATAATATATTAATGTTTTCTTCTCAAAACACGTCTTTTATCTCTCTTCTCTGTGAACTCTAAACTCTCTCTGAATAGTCACGAGCAGATGAGAATCCACTCCGATTTTAGGTTAACTATAAGTCGATCGAAACGTCGTAGTTTTATTGTATTATTTATTCGTGTTCAATAAATAATTATAATTAATTATTAAAATGAAAGTTTTTGCCGAGAGTAGCAGAATTTTTATATATTGAAGGAGACAATAAAAGAGTGTGTCTTCTGCAGGAATTATAAATTTTATTTATTTATAAAGAGACTATAGTTTCGAGCGCTTTACCCTCTTCATCAGTCTATTACAATGGATTCACAGGAATTAATTTATGAATGAAAGGTTAAAATCTTTCATGTGGTTAGGTTAAGAAAATATACAGTGTGGGCAAGTTAAGAATTGAAATTTATACTTGTTTTATTATTTTGGCTGTAGGTGGCGTTCGTGAAGTTTATATTTTAGCGGCTATTTTTAAAATAAAGCTTTCAGGAATTTCTATTTTCCGATTTAAGAATTTTTTGGTGAATTATTGTATGATTTTAAAATTTCTAACGATTCGAAAATATAGACTGATGAAGAGGGCAAAGCCCTCGAAACTATTGTCTCTTTATAAATAAATAAAATGTATAATTCCAGCAGAAGACACACTCTTTTATTGTCTCCTCCAATAATTAATTATGTGTGATTTCAATAAAAATTCAATTTTAAATCAAATTAATCACAAAAATAAAAGCTTCATCAGCTTCAATACTAATAAATAAATATATTGAAACTTTATTCTACCCTATTTACTCTTAATAATCACCGATGGCTAATTCAATTCTTTTTCACCATCTTATCGAATTTTTTCACTTAGCAAAAAAAGCATGTGAAATATAACGGATCATGAGGAAAATTTTTTAATAAATGTGGGTTCATGGAATTTCCATTCTTTTCGCAAGTAAATAACTAACGGACATTTTTGGTTGTTATTTATTAAAGTAAAGTGGACTAAAATTATACAAATATATAAATTAGTAAGGTTTGAATAGAGGGCTTTGGGAACCAGTTTGGAGTCCTTGATTGTGGGCAAGGTCGAGAAGGCGCAGGCCTCATCCTCGCCCCGAATTAGGCGTTCCTCCGCGATTTGCTTCACTAATTCACCTAACAATAAGTGTTTTCTGTATTTTGTTTTAAAAAATTCTTGACCGGGACTTCATTTGAATTACTAATCCGTCGGATAAATGGTAGTCACGATTTCTCATGCCGATAAGCTTGATACGGTTGTTTTTCAGACATAAGATTTTTATTGTATTATGTCAGTCACATTGAATTCGTAATTCAACCTTGGCTTCGAAAAATCCATTTATAATGAATTAGATATACCTGTATAAATCATTTCGTTATCTCGGATTATATAGCAAGCTATTATTAATAATTAGTTGTTTTCGATTAAATTAAAATTTATGCATTTCCTTTATTTTATTACTGGATGTGATCCCTATCGGAGATTTTACCATGGGCTATCGAAAATGTAAATAATTGCTAAAATGTTACAATCTTAATGAATATAGAATTTTTTTTAGATCTTTAACGCAGCTATTTTGATCATTTTAAATAGATGTATAAGGGGTTGGTCGAGTGGGTAGAATACTAGTTTCCTAAACAGGATACCGCAGTTGGCTTTTTCATTTTATACTGGTATGTCCATATATATTTATTTATTGATTTCACATTTTTAGCCGAAATTATTTTCATGAAACTTGGAATTTAAGAATTGTAATGTACCTATATTAAGTTACCATATCATGAGATCATAAGTGGGAGGATCTAATAGGGGAGAGGTGGACACCATAAAAAAACTAAAAAAAAAATAACATAAAACGTAAGTAAATGACAAGTTGCAAAAAAATAATTTCAACTAAAAATATGAAATAAATTAATATAGATGTACATGTAATATGAAAAAACATGCATTTTAATTGAATTTATATTTTTGACTCAATTACTATATTGGTGATGTAGAATTTGATGGCACATTAGATCTCACTACTTTTTCTGGCGAACGATTTTTATTACTCAAACTTGGCTTTTTTTTACAGAAGTGTTTTTGATGGGACTTCAATTGCTTTTGTAAGGTAGAGATACATATCGTCGCCTTAGAGTGTAAACCTGCTAACTCACAAGGAAATTTTACTGGGCAGAGAAAAAACAAACAAAATTTAATATTGTTGCTATGGAAAAAACTATTTTCCACTTTTTTTTCTACAACTTACGATCGTAATTTTAAGTAGCAGTTTTACTTGCACGATGCTCCAACTCTTTTTCTTTCGAACGGTATTAATATGTGATATATGATAAAAAATGGAGTTAGCAGGTTTACACTCTAAGGCGACGATATTTAGCCTGCAAGCTTCACCCCTTTATTTTAAGGCTGGTGATGGGAATAAGGTTTCTATTTTGTCATTTTTAGCTAATAAATCTCTTAAAATTGTATTTAATATGTTTTTAATCCAATATTTTTTTTTCAAAAATAGTTTGGGGCCCCCAGAAAAATTTCTGGGTATCTACTTATTATTAGGTATATTTTACTATATATTAGAAACTAATAATAGAGAACTATATAGATTAATATCTGCGTGAATTCCAGTTGATAATGTTAATTTTCCGGGTGCAAGCACCTTCTCATGGTTCTAATAGTATCTGAAAGTAAAGCCGAGTAAGGCTGATCACCCCAGCTGGGCTTTGTTATAACATAACAGTGATTCCCAGCTTTTTGTACTCCTTTCTCCTACGCAAATCCCAGATATTATCGTTTCTCCTCACCGATTTAAGACACATAAAGCACCTTGAGTCTTTGGCGTTGTTATAACAAAACGCGGTGATTCCCAACTTTTTGTTCTCGCTACTCCTACGCAAATCCTAGATATTATCGTTTTCCCTCGTCGCCTTAAGACTCATAAATCACCTTGAGTCTTTGATAAAATAAATAATAAAATATTAAGTTAAATCTAATGTGATTCCATTGAATTTTAGTAAAAAATTAACGTTTATTTGAGAGAACCCTATAGTGCTCCAGCATTTGAATATAATAAACCTCATTCTTAATACTACGGTTTGAGATAATTCTTTCAAACCATTTGCAGAAGGCCGAAGGCAGGTAATTTGGCAAGAACATTTTTGTGCCAGACCTGATCGAAGTTTAGAGTAGAAAAGCTGAAGCTAAGGTAATTCGGCATATGTTATTTATATATGATCGTTAGGGGGTAGAAGAAAAATGTGTGAAGATGTTATCGTATTTGTTATAATAGAAAAGTTTTTGTAAAGAATTGAGTATCTATTTGAGAAAGAAAGATTGAGTTTTTTCTCAAAATCAACTTGTGATATGAATCAATTAAAAAAAAAAAAAAAAAAAAAAGAAAAGTTTTTGTTTTGCCGAGAGTAAACGAGTTGTTGATTCACAAAGAGAAACAAAGAGGTTGTCCTCTGCTTGATGCAAATAAACACACACTTTAAACACTTTTACACATTTAATTCTAACTGGCTCCCAGCTAAGAAAAGATCAAAAAAATGTTCAATATCCATACTGTATTGACTCCATGAAAAACAATATTTATAATTAAAAAAGACTGATGACGAAGACCAAGTCTTCGAAACTATAGTCTCAAACAAATAAATAATATATATAAACAGATTTATCATTTCGATATATATGTGTGTATGTTTATTTGCATCAAGCAGAGGACAACCTCTTTGTTTCTCTTTGTGTATTTGTTATAAAAACTCATTTCATTCAATTTAATGTTAACATAACGCAATAAAAAAATTTCGTCAGTGATAGAAACAAATTCCAATTTTATTGTGCTTGTGGTAAAAATTACTTCAAGTCAGAGGCGTAGCCACGGGGGAGGGGGCGGGGGGGGGGGGGGGTCAGAACCCCCAAAGGGCAGGTCTCATGGGATGAGTAACGGCAACGACAAACCGTTTCTTATGGGAAATTAACCGTAATTAAATATATTTCATATATCTAATCAAGAATTATGTATCTTTTATAATTTCTTGAACTACCTATTTGAATTATAAAAAAAAATTCCCTCAAAATATTTTGCTTTGTGGATTGAGCCCCCCCCACGAAAATTTTCTGGCTACGCCACTGCTTCAAAATCATGTAAAATTATTTTTAGTTTTTATTTAAAAATCATTTACACTGCAACAAGGGAACGTTCAAGTATTACGTAACGCGTTTTGTAAGTTTTTTGAACCCCCTAACCAGCCCCACCATAACAAATTCAATAGCCCCCCCCCCGTTTAATGTGTTACGTAATACTTGAACGCTCCCCGGGGTATTTTTAGTAAACTTCTTCTTGCACTGGAATTGCCTACCCTTTAGGCGTATAGTGTATATCTCTAGCTTGGAAGAAAGAGTTCAGTAACAACATTCTTAATTAACTCCATCGCTGGGATTGTGATTTGCACGCCTGAAAAATTTCCAACAGCACACCCACCTACCGATACTGAGTCTTAGATAGTCATCCACCTAAAGAACAAACTTATCTTTCAGATTATATTAAAACTTAATTTACCAATCTCGTTGTTTCGTAGCTAGATCGATATCATGAACAAAGAATATTGCATATTTACAAAAAATAAATAAAATAAAATTCATTCTTAATAAGATAATGTATGAATTTGAATTTTAACGTATTTATATAATTTAAAAAAATTCAAGTTGCCAATGAATCCCCATTATGGAACGCATTTTGGACAATTTATTAGCTTATTTTTTAATGAAATTTATTATATTTGACATAAAACCAATCTGTAATGGAAATGGCTTTTTTATTGGGACAATATTTTTAAAGTACTTTTTAATGTTTTCAGAATATAATTAAAGCCCAAATAATTTTGATAAAAAAATTTAAGTAAACACAAAACTAGTAAATCTCTAAAAAAGCAGATTTGATAGATGGCGCAAATGCGATTTTATAAAAGCTCTTCTTCTTCTTCAAGTGTCATACTCAATCGACCGTCGGGGATTACTATGGAGAGAACCCGCTTCATTGTAATTTTGCTGGGGGTGGTTTCCCGTTGCCTTCTTCTGTTATAACAGCTAGTAAAAATAATTTTAAAAATCGGCCTCTTCGTTTTCCTCTTTACTCAAAATTTGTAAATTCAATCTTTCATAATAATTATTTATTGGTCATAAGGTCTGGCCGGAGAACCTGAACGCTGAAACTACACTCGAATATACAGGGTGGGGTATAAACTACCACATTTTGAAGAGGTATAAAAAATAAATAAATTTAACTAGAAAAAAACTGAATATATTTTTGAAAAGAACATAAAATAAGCCTTTTTTTTTAAATGTGTTTTAAACATTATCAAAAAAAGGGGAGGGGGGGGTCTAAAATAAAAAATTCTAACCCTTTCGACCAAACTCAACCAAATTTTGTAGACATATTCTGTGTTTTTTCTAATTCAATTTTTTCGATTTTATACCTCTTCAAAATGTGGTAGATCTTTATGCCCCACCTATATAATTATATTTTCTAAAAAACATTTTTTTTTTTTTGGACTTGAAAAGTAAAGATATTAAATATTAAAAATTTCAATTTCAAATTTTTTTTTACCAAAACAGAATTTAAATTTCTGGGGAGCCGGGTTGGGCTCAGTTGGCTAACGCACTGGTCTCGTTTCGACATCGATCAATTATGACGATGTTGGAATGGGAGGCCGGGGTTCGATCCTAGCTGACGAATAAAAATTTCTACCGGCTGAAAACTCGGCTCCCCCACTAACCCTACTAACACTTTACTTATGTGCTGTCTAAATGGGCTTTGTTCCCGGTGACATTAAATAAATCCAAAAAAAAAAAAAATTTCTCAAATTTCTTTATAAAGAAATTTCTCTCTTCCCCCTTTATTATATAAAAAAAAAAAAATAGGTATACTCGATTGTTAGTAGAGATTGTGGTGTTGGTACAAGGTGAAACATACTTTGTACTCGAGTTCAACTAGAAAGTCAGAGTTTTGTGTCGAAAGAAAGTATTAAATAAATAATTAATATTAGTTAAATATTTTAAGATCTTCATTTAAATTCCATATCTTTTTTAAATTCTTATTTTTTAAACTTTTCATCTAATCAAAATATTTATATTAATTATGAATGGAAATTAAATATATGTCTGGAATCTTAAACGCCTCAGTGTTGTTTACCATTAATTAAATCTAATCATAATGTTCTGATATTTCTGCCTGTTTATGACAGTGGTTTACAGACAAGACAAAATACTTTGATTTATTAGCCTAAATGCAT
This sequence comes from Forficula auricularia, assembly GCA_024734495.1. NCBI lineage: Eukaryota > Metazoa > Arthropoda > Insecta > Dermaptera > Forficulidae > Forficula > Forficula auricularia. The sequence goes on along the minus strand of JALMQS010000069.1, from coordinate 4,140,350 downwards.
TTGTGTTTGAATAAATGTTAAATTATGTGTGGAAGTGTTCAGACATGTTTACGGGCAACTGTGTCGGTCTCCTTGGACCTGTCAGATCGTCTGGGACTCCAAACCCTGATTACCTTGATGTTTGGTGGGGTCCCCCCCGGCCCCCTCTGGTCCCCACCTCGCACACCCACCGGGCTTTTTTGGCCCGGCTGCCCAAAAACGTGTCGCGTGGCACTTATTCATTGGCGGCGGCTTAGAGGCGCGCCCCGTCCAGACAGGCCTCTCTCCTGGGGAATGTACTAGTCTCTTCAAGTATATTTATCAAAATTTAAGACGAAATCTAATAATAGCTTATCAGAAATTCTTAAAAAATTATTTAAAATTTGACTTGAAATAAATTTCCGCATTCCAATTTTTTTTTTTAAATTACTGATTTCCCTATCGAATTACATATTCTTGGAATTTATAAATTATTTAACTAAATGAAACATAAGACTCACTTGTCCAAAATGAATTGATTTAAATATTACTTTAGAGATAATTTTGTTTTTGCAGGAAATTACGCGATCTGACCTTACTCACCACCTGTCCAAAAAATTATACGTACCCATATATAAATTTGCCAATAAAGATGCAATATAATATTTAATATACTCTTTTATATGTTAGCATAACAAGTTTTGTAAAATTATCAATGATTATTTATCAAAGGTTATAATATTCTAAGGGTTGGGGGCCGTCCATAAATTACGTCACACAGTAAGGGGGAGGGGAATCTCAGATTTGTGACAAAATGAGATATGGAGGCCCTGGGATCTTGAAAATTGTGATATCACAAAAGTCAAATTAAAAAATTTTCAAATATTTTTTTAGATTTCAGGTTATTATTATTCTAACCTGAAAATGTTTGTAAAATAAATCTAGACAAAAAATTGTAAGCAAGTAATAAGGGTATAAAAGTGATAGTATGACGTCACAATACAGGTGGGGGGGGGTCAATGAAAATATGACAGAATGTGACACAGGGGGATGGTGGTCTAAATATCGTGTGACGTAATTTATGGACGACCCCTTGAATTAGAGTTGAATATTTTACTTAGAAAAAGTGGTGTAGGTTTTAGGTGAAACATGATATTAATTAATAAATTAAAGGATGTGTAGTTTCACTGTGAAACTACACATCCTTTACTTTATTAATTAGAGTTGAATAGGTGTGGACATTAGGGTGGGTCGAAAAAACTGATTTTTTTTTCGAAAACCCTTTAGTACGGAAAAAGTTTCCTATTTTAATAAGAAGTAAAATGTGATAAAAAATTAAAATCGGTTAACATCTTCCGATCGAGACTTAAATCTTATAAAAAATTGCAAAAATCACGATATTTAAAAAAATTTTTTTGTTAGTTAAAATTTTTAAAATAATCACACTCTAGTGTTTTATGCTTGTTTTATGGTTTAAATAACCTAAATAAATTAAATTTTGATAAATAATATACTTTTTTATGTTCGCGCAACATCTTAGAAGGAAGGATTTTTCTAAGATAATTTAAACCATAAAACAAGCATAAAACACTAGTGTCATCATTTTAAAAATTTTAACTAATAAAAAAAATTAAAAAATATCGTGATTTTTGCAATTTTTCATAAGTTTCTACTCCGATAACCGATTTTAATTTTTTATGCCGTTTTTCTTTTTATTACAATAGGCAACTTTTCCGCAGTAAAGAGTTTTCGAAAAAAAAAATTTCAGTTTTTTCGACCCACCCTAGTGGTCAGTGATGTTATACATTTCGGTAAAGAGTGGGGTTACTCTACAGCATGGATGTACCTGAGTAGTGAAGCATGAAGGGTCGTGGATTTTGGAATAAAAGGAATGAAGTAGGAAGAGAATTCCAATCACTGCAATCGGATACCTGTATCCATCCATCTATCTATACTCATTATAATTATGGGTTTGCGTGACGACGCCGACGTAATTTTTCCAATTTTAATACCTATTAATAGTTTATGACAAATGATATTTATTAAAATTAGGAAATTTAAATAATTATTTTGGGGGAACATTGGACCAATCGACTTGATTTGGGAATAATGGAATTGAAATAATTATCGGAAAAGAGGTTTTTATCTAATTAGATTTTTCCTCTTATTAAAAACAAGGACTAAAGATGAATAAGGACACTCGATGGTGGAGAAGTTATCTCCGGAATCGAAGCAAAAAATACAATGTATACATTAATTAATGTAAAATAATTGGTTTAATAAATTTATAAATAATTATTTTGAGACATGAATGGGATGAGAGGGAATGAAACCAATCGACTTGATTGGGGAATAATGGAATTGAAATAATTATCGGAAAAGAGGTTTTTTATCTGATTAGATTTTTCCTCTTATTAAAAACAAGGACTAAAGATGAATAAGGACACTCGATGGTGGAGAAGTAATCTCCGTAATCGAAGCAAAAATACAATGTATACATTAATTAATGTAAAATAATTGGTTTAATAAAATTTATAAAAAAAAAAAAAAATTATTTTAAACCTTCTACAGAGTCCTGGGAGCGTAGTTCCCTGACCAGTAATGTACCCGACAAAGCCTTTTCTATGGTCGACACCGAGGGGTGAACCGCGACCTAATATGCTGTACACCTACTTCTACTTCTACTTCCAAATATTTCAAAGTACTTCCAAATATTTCAAAGTATTCCAAATATTTCCAAGTAATTCCAAATATTTCCAAGTACTTCCAAATGTTTCCAAGCACTTCCAAATATTTCCAAGTACTTCCAAATATTTCCAAGTACTTTCAAATATTTCCAAGTACTTCCAAAATACTTCCAAAGAGGTGTACACCAACTTCCAATCGTGGATCACCCTCGGTCGACACTAAAGATTTTCAAAAATTCAAAAATGTCATTGAGGAGAAAGTACAAGCAGTTGGCCAATAATCCATAAATTTATTATTATTAATGGATAATCTTAACTGCATATTAATCTAATCATTTGTATAATATGTATATAACATATAATATATAATATAACATTTAGACCTAATACAGAAATAGTTAATGAAAATAATGTGATTCATTGATAATTGTCAATTATATATATCCAGCTGCGAAGCCCGCTTTCCGCGGAATCTAACTAACCAGAGGGCCATCCCTTTAGGACTCCGTACTAGGGTTGAAAAATAATAATTTAAATTTCATATTTTTAATAAATTTTATTTGTCATAAACTACTTATTAGTGGGTTCTAAACAATAATTTAAATTTGTTAATTTTAATAAATTTTATTTGTCATGAACTATAGGTTTTAATAAGATTTAGGGAAAGCGGTGTTGATTTATAATGAAACATATTAAACGCAGGAGTTTTTAAAGGGGTTATAGTGGTGTTTCACAAGTAAAATAAAAATTAAAAAATTAAACTTTTTTTTAATTATACTTTTTGAGTTTTACTTAATACTCTATATATATTTTGGGCTTTTAGCCCATCATCAGGAGTTTCTGTTTATAAAAGAGTGTCCTTTGTAAACAGAAACTCCTGATGATGGGCTAAAAACCCGAAATATATATAGAGTATTAAGTAAAACTCAAAAAATATAATTAAAGTTTTTTTAAATTTTTATTTTACTTGTGAAACACCACATAACCCCTTTAAAAACTCCTGTATAGGGTTTAAAATTAAAAAAATCACGACGGAGTCGGTAGTCGCGCAAGCCGATTATATATTAATAAGTATAGATAGATAGATAGTCGAATGATTAAGTTTTAGAGAATCTTATTACTCTATCCTTAAATATTTTAGTGAAATAAGTGTGAATGACTAAACTTGATTAAGGGTGGTTTTTTTATTAACCCATGGCATTGAAGATGACATCTCAATCAATTCTGTTCAAATTTGATTTTAGTGACATCTTCTCATGTTTTCATTTTTTTTTAATTTCTCTCTTGTATTTATATCTATTTGAATTTCAAAGACCTTACATTCATAATTATATACAAGAGTTAGTCCACGGTCAAGTTCAATGGATTTATAAATTAATTATACAGACAATAAGGTATTTCAATTTCTTCTTGCATAATCGCAGAAATTCCTAATGAGGATAAAAAAGCAAACAACCTATAAGATTTTTAATAAGTAATTTAATTAATTATCCAATATATAGAAAAACACGGTGACGTCAATGGCGCGTAACGGTCTTGACCTGCCCGAACCAAGCATGGACTGCGATAGGGCCTCGAACCTGGGACCCCCGCCTCGCTCTGCAACATGACTGACAGTCCAGGGCAATCTTAAAGATCGATCTCATGTTATTGACCCTTTATTCGTGAAATCGGACCAAACAAAAGTGCTATTAACATCAAGATTAAACACCACTCTGGTCAATAACTTATCCTTTAAGATATCTATTTTTTTTAATTGCTATTATTTTAGTGCCCAATTCTTTTCTCGTATCAGGATTTATACCCCCTATAAAATGTGATGTGGGTTTCACGATGGTGGTCCAGTCGATGAGTGGGTATTGGCTTATGAAAAGGGTACCAAAAGGGTATCGATGAACGAAGACTTTAATGCTTTCGCTCTTGTCGTGAGAACGTGTAGGAAGTAATTGACTTCCCATTCTGGGAGGACCGCCTACTCACTAGCCGAAATTGCACTGTGGTGGGTCCGGACTTTTTTCCTATTCTTCTTTTTCTTATATAGTCGCCTTAGATTATAAACCTGCTAAATCCATTTTTTTATCATAAATGACATTATAATACCGTTGGAAAGAAAAAGACATGCAGCATCGTCCAAGTAAAACTGCTACTTAAAATTACGATCGTAAGTTGTAGAAAAAAAATGTGAAAATAGCTTCTTTCTATAACAACAATATTAAATTTTGTTTGTTTTTTTCTCTGTCCTGTAAAATTTCCTTGTTGTGAGTTAGCAGGTTTACCCTCTAAGGCGACGATATCTTTCTAAATAAATTCACTTCTCTATAGGAAATAACTTCTATTATTTAAATTATGCAAGTTGAAATCGTAAGCTTGACATTAGTTTAATATATTATTTATTTTCAAAAAATTTAAAATAATGAGATACGAATAATCACTGAGAATAAAATATATATATTTTTTCTAATAAATTAAATAATAACATTATTTCTAACATTAATACCATGTAGAAAAATCTTCATACAGGGTGCTGGAATGTTGTTCCCTTTTTTATTCATATAAAAGGTCTTGTGGTGAAAATTTTCGCAGGTCTTGGAGAACACTTTGGTTGTTCAATAATGAAATGAAACTCTAAATTGATTTTAATATTTTTATTGTGTTCTCTGTAAAAATTGATAAAAAAAAAGATAGTGACAAAAACAATAAATTGGAGTTTGCAAAATTAATGGTAGCTATAATGTATTTTTGATGTATTTAATTTCGTTTTATTTGTCTTTGCTTTGAATTCTCTGTTGAGTATAGCCAGTTGTATACTGACACTATCTTTTTTTCTCGATTTTTACATGAGTTTTTTGACCAAAAACAAGTGCTGATGATGCCGTCTTAGGCGAAACAAAATGTATATATTGTCCACCCATTAACTAAAATCAATTTAGTATTTCATTTCATTATTGAAAAACCAAAGTGTTTCCCAAGACTTCCGAAAATTTTCACCACATGACCTTCTATATTATTTCTAACATTCTAAGTTATGGTAAGTAAATTATCTAAAAATGTATTTTTTAAAAACGTTACCAAGTCTTTTTGATTAAATCTCTGTAATAAAAACCCTGGTAATTTGTCAGAACAAGAAAAAATTGCAATCCGGTTATTTTAAATGTTTTTTAGCACATCTACAGTTAGTTAACTTAAATAAAAACATCGAGATAATTCAAATGTAATGAAAACAAAAAATACAATTAGAATACTTTTAACTTTAAAATGAATTAAGCAAATAAACAGTTAATTTTGTTAAGAGAGAATGGTGCGGGTTCTAGGTGAAACATATTTAATAAAATAAAATAAATTAATAAAGTAAAGGGGTGTAGTTTCACAGTGAATGAAATAAAACTCAAAGAGGTTTATACAAACTCAATATATTTCGGATTATTAGTCCATCATCAGGAGTTTACATGTTAAAAACAGTTTTTAACGATGGACTAATAATCCGAAATATATTGAGTTTGTATAAACCTCTTTGAGTTTTATTTCATTCTCTGTGAAACTACACACTCTTTACTTTATTAATTAATATAATGTTTCACCTAAAACCTACACTTTCCCTAAGTAAAAATAAAATAAAAATAAAAATTTAAATATACCATAAATTACTAGGCACCTAGTAATTTATATTTTTAAATTTTTATTTTATTAAACAGTTAATTAAAGTAATGAAATTTTTTGAAAATTTTCTTTACTTTAATTAAAATGTTTCACCAAGAACCAACACCCTTCTCCCTTAACAAAACAGTTAATGGAGGAAATTATGAATCAAAATATTTTGAAATATTTTATAGTATAGAGCAAAGTCTGTGTGATAGAAAAAAAACTCACGGGCAGGAGTCCAAGGCAGAGGCCGATAATAAAAAGCGGTGGAGTCATCTCTGAGCTCGCAGAAGAGATTCGAACAGCAGACTAAGCTCTCCGGCAGTTTTGCAAACTTTAAGAGGCCTTCCTCCTCGGAAGACACTCGCGCATGCGCTTTCTTTATCTGAAGGAGGTCTTGAGGGCAATATCTGCTAGAAGGGGTAGGGTGCCAAGGACATCAATCTGGCCCTCTATGTGGTGCACCTCATACGGATACAATTCTTTGATCGCTGAAGACAGCTTGTTCATTTAGACTTCCCCATTCCGTCGATATTTGTTTTGAATCAACTTCCCCGCTACTGTGCACTTTTTATTATTCAAATTCACGATCCTGATTGCCTTCTCTGGGACAATGAAAATATATAGATCTTATCAGTTATTTATTTATTAAAAGATCAAAAAAACTCTTCATTGATTAATTATATCGTCCTACATTTCAATTTATGAACTTTCTTTTTTCCCCAGTTGCATTAAAATAAAGAAACTCTTCAAATGTTTTGTTATGTATATTATATATATTATCTTTTAAAATTTTATTCAATAAAGACAATTGATTACATCATGCATCTTTCAGAATCAAATGAAAAAAATATTTTTTAAAATTTAAATTTAAAAGGCTTAAGATATTTAGCGCACACAAGTAGAAAACAAAACTGCTAAGAATAGTGAATAATGTAAGCTAGATATTATTCTAAAAGTTTGTTTAATATTTAATTTTATAAATGCAATAAAATAAAAGCACGAGACTTAATGTCTATCGTGATTTCAAAAAATTATTTTCAGTTGAATTTTAAATAATAGTTATATAATTATTTAAAAAAATTCTGAAAATCAAGCTAATAAAATCGGAGACTTCAATGCCTGCAACCAAAATTCACTGCGTGTGTGGAGACCCTGTTGCCTATTTACTACAAAATAGTCAAAACAACTAGTTGTCAGGAACGGATTTAGGATCTTTGGGACTATAGGCTACACCTGTGGTGCGGACCCCCCTTACGTTTCTAAATATAGGAATATGAGTATTACGATTTTAAAAATAACATATCGTAATTTTAAGTAAAAATGTTAAAAAATGCAAAATGCAAGATAACAAAATATGTAATGAACAAGCAAAATTTACTAAATCTACATATTATTTAATTTGCAGCGTTTTGTGATCCAAAAACCCTTATTTCTCGTTCCTACTTTTTATGAGATAATTATTTGAAATTTGTGTAATGGTGTAGTACACTGAATTGAAGATATTAATGTTTATGCAATAGGAAGCAAATGAGCCAAAAGGCTTACTTCTTTTGAAATGGCTTAAGGCCTTAAATACAATAGAAAAAGATACTTGGTGATAACGAAGTTGGCGACCTGGCGAGATTTCCAAGGGTATTTTTGAAGAAAAACGATTTTTAAATAACATCTTTTTTCAGAATTATTTATTTTAAATGTTTTTCAAAAAAAAAACTTTTGTGGTGCGGGCCCGTAGACTGCAGTCTATTCAGCCTATGCTCCAGCTATTTAAAGTGTAGACCTGTAGACGACGGCGACGATCGTAGCTGGTGGAGGACTACAGTTGTCTCTGTGGTCTACTGGTAGAAAATTGGGTTCGGGATAATAAACTTCAATAAAAAGTAAAGATTACTTTATAAATATAAAAGTTTATTTCAACACAAGTTATATTGTTGAGTACAGAAAATTTAACAACAATTTGTGGTAAAAATGTAAGTTTTACAAAGATGGGTATAATGAATTGAACAGTATGATATCAGGTTCGACTTTCGGATGGAACTCTCATGTGAGATCTCCCGGGTCGGGTTTCCAAAACAGAGTTCCCGGTGAGACTGTCTTAGCTTTTTCATAAGCTTCCCTTTATAGTATAATTCTGTCAAAGTTTATGTGTTAATCCCTCTGTGCCACAACTGGCGTAGAAAATATATCTTAAATTATGTATTTCTCTATTTCATTACAATTTCTTCTTAAAGAGACTAATCCATCACATGGCTTTTGATCCTCATGAATTTCTATGGATTGCTTATTTAAATTGGTAATTTTTATTTTCAAAGCCTATGTGTGAAAACATCTGTATCGTAAATGAAAATACTTTATTTGTATTTTTCTGCTTAATATTCTAATAATATATTTCTTCCCTTGGACTAATTTACATTATCTATACAGAAAGACAATCTGATCCCTTAATTAGATGTCTGGCATTTTAATACGCAAGCAAAGGCTGGTCCACTTTTTGACACGTGAATGGCAAGATATTATTCTAAAAGTTTATTTATTTATTTTTATAAATGCAATAAAATAAAAAAGCACGGGACATAATCTCAATCCTGATATCAAAAAATTACTTTAGGTTGCATTTTAAATAATAGTTATATAATTATTTCGAAAAATTCTGAAAATCAAGCTAAATAATCGGAGACTTCAATGCCTGCAACCAAAATGCACTAAGTGAATGGCCTCTTGAAATTCAATGACTTGCAATTTTTCTCGTTGATATTATTATTATTCAATAATTTGTATTTTCCATTGAAAATACATTTATTTGTTAGTACTATTCCTATTGAATGTAACATTCACAAATCATTCTTTATAATCATTTAAAAATACTGTTTTAAATTACAGAGGGCCTTACTAAGCCTCTTCCATTATTCCAATACAATCTTTCTGACTAGAATATTGATAGGTTTAGGTTCCATGTTTGTACCTAATATTCATTATTGTTGTTTTTGTATTATATTTTGATGTACTTTTATCAAGTGTGAGTTCAATCTCATAAACAGTAAGAAATCCGTTATGTGGCAAAATTCGCGCTCTTAAATAAAATATTGCCTTGAATAAAAACAAGTGTCGTGAATTTCCAAACTAAGAGCTAACAGGATGTTTGCCAAACATTTATTTGATGAATTATCTCTATCACTTAAGAATTTTCATTTTTGTGTCAAACCTAAAACCTTATCTCCAAATTATAAAATATTTATATTTCTTTAATTAATTTTTATTTAAGTAATATAATTTTTTATCACTTTCTGAATTATGGTGGTAATCTTCTTAATCTTAGAATATATAAAAAGAGAAGGTGATGTTTCATCTATCAACGCAACAGCCTAAACCGCTTGACCTAGAACGATGCAATTTGGAGTGTATATTCTTATAACGATTATGGGTGTCTAAGAAGGAATTTTTTGAAATTCGAACCCGAAAGGGGGACAGGGCCCCAAATGTGTTTTCAGTGTTTTTCAAGATCTTTTAAACCAGGAAAGATATCGATATGGGTTTAGTTTAGAAGGGTGAAGCATTGAAATACAAAAAGACATTTGAGTATTTTCCTCTATTTATCCCCGAAAAGAGAGATATAGTCATTTTGGTGTAAATTTTCGAAATTTTCAAAATGCTCTATCTCCTCGAGTTTTTAAGTTTTAGCATTCAAATGTGGTACATAGGTTTATTAATGCTAAATCTCGGAAAGGTTTTTTATTTTTTTGTAATTTGACCCTGAACTGAAAAATAGGGGATTTTTGATTTCTGGTCTAAAACAGAAAAGGCTTCCTATAAAAAAATTGCCAAGAGCCAGCCAGGGTCGTAACTTGTCGAACATAGCCCTGAGTCAAATTTTCATCTGGAGTTCCCCACATTCCAAGCAATCATTTACATAAAAATATCTATCTAAAATGTCAATTTTAAGTAATTGTAGATTTCAAAGTGGCATTTAAAGAGCAATTTTTTGAACTATCGTTGTATCATCTCTTTACGCATTTACCTAATTATTTATGCTGGGGTTAAAAATAAAATAAGCTATGTTCTTATACATAATTTAAATTGTAATACTTTCAATTAATTAATTATTTTTATTTACATATTAAAATCGTATGAATCAATTTTGAAAGAAATTCAGATGGTCCTAAAGGAATCGGTTATTTATTTGATCCTCCACCACTTCACCTTAGTTTCCATCAAAACTTTTTAACACTTTAACATAACAAGTTATAATCAACAAAAATATATTTTATCCATTTCTCTAATGTTATGTAAATTTATTGTTCTTCTCGTTAGTGTCGTAAAAGATAGTGAACAGAACATTTATAAGATCAGTCGCATGTTGGTCCGCATTCACAAGCCATTGCCGAAAATCATATTATAATCTTATTATAATAAACGAGCAATTCTTGAATATATATATTATACCTATATAGAATCGGTTTCTAGAAAACGGCTCTAACGATTTGGATGAAATTCACGGGTTAGGGGTTTTTGGTGTTTACAATTCAATCAGTTACAGTCTCATCTTCGGCTAAGTTGTTTTTGATGGGTTTTTTGTTAATTCAAATAATTATTCACAGGTGGTTGTATGGATAAAAATGTATAATTACATTTTTATTATTCAATTTTCTTTTAATAATTAATTGGTTTTTAATTTTATATCCCACTAATAATTCATTACAAATATTATTATATATTTGAATTTGCCAATTTGATTAATTGGGAAAAAAGCGAAAATATCTCGGAACTACTCTAAAAATGATTCCCACTTAAAATGGCAGTCTAAAGTCAAATACCTTGGTGTCCTATTGGATCGAAGAGCTAATTGGGCTACTCACACGACTATGACAAGAGAAAAAGCACGAAGGGCTATCAAAGTTATTTGGCCTTTAATTCGTCCTGGAAGTTCACTTTCACTTGAAGGTAAATTGACATTATATAAAATGTTAGTGAAACCTATTTTGGCATATGCAGTACCTGCCTGGTTATCTTACGCCTCAAGATCAAATCTAGAGGCATTGGAGAGAGTGCAATCCAGGACACTCCGCATCATTACACTACCCCTCCCGGAACATCGAACGAAATTATCCTAGTCGGTCTAGGAATGCAGAGATTGTTGGATAACCTAAGCGACATTACCAATCGGTTCAAACAAAAGACCCAAACTAGTCTAAACCCCCTAATACTGGAACTCTACAGGACCTAACGCTCATCTTTCATCATAGCATCATCATTTTCCTCTGATTCTTTCCTTTCTTTTATAAATAACGGCAAAGAGGTTTTTTATTTCGTAAATTTTTCCTCTTACTACAAACACGGACTAAAAACATTATCGCAAGCACGAGAAGATCAAGAACAGTCGATGGTGGGGATGTAATCTCCGAAGTCGAAGCTCAAATAAAATGTATACGCTAATGCATGTAAAATAATTGGTTCAATAAAAATTTATTATTTTTTTTTTGATTAATTGGAGGTATTTTTTATTGAATATTAAATTATTAAAAATAATATTAATATAGCACTTTGAACTAAAGCAAATAAATTGACACGTTCTGCTGTGACCATCTACTTGACTTTACCATACACTTCTGGTTGAGTTTGGTATAAGGGCTTAGATTTTAATTTTTTGACCCCCTCGCCCCCCATTTTGGTGGTTTGTTTTTGCATTTTTAGTGTTCTAGGGGCCCACTGATTATGTATACAAAATTTGGTTGAGTTTGCTCAAATGGCCTAGATTTTTATTTTTTGCCCCCACCCCCAGGGGGCCAGAAAAAAATCTTTTCGTTATTTTAGGTTCATTTTATAGTATATTTCATTTTTCTTGTTTTTTAGTTTAAAAATATTATAATTTTAAATTTTAACCCCTCTCCTCCCCCCCCCTTAATTTTGTCTCGATATGCACCAAAACCTAATCAGCTCTTAATCTCAATGGACCAAAACTACGTGTGAAATTTGGTTTTGATATATCACACTAGTTTTTGAGCTAGCTCGTACACAAAATTTGGTAACGCACAGACTAACAGATATTTTGACAAAACAGTTATTATTTTGAAAAATATAATTTTTTCGATGTTCACTTGTTGGGGTTTTTTGAAGACTGAAATGCCATGGTTTCGCCCATTTTTTTTATCAAAATATTTTCAGCCGTTTTTGAGATATTTCAAACAAAAAAAAGCAAAAAAAAAACACTTTTTTCATGGACGACTACAATACTTGACCATACCCTGTATGGAAAAGTAAAAATTACCGAGCAATGCTCGGTGTTCCAGGTATTAAAATATAAACATGGCAAAGAATGCTGTGAGTCTCTCACTCATTTGAGTGTGCATTTTTATGTGAAAAAGACCATACATAGGTCTTCAGCAGCCTTGTGATTTTTTTAAATTTCTCCTACTCATAATGAGACCACACCCATGGTCTAACACCGTGATCTTAGAGGAACGAACTCTCAACTATGCCCACTAATCATAATATTTGTTCATTGAAATTAAAAACAAACTCTCCCCTGAGATTGATTCTCATTTGATTATTAATAACATCAATTAATTTCTGATAAATTCTCAGCTGTCATATTCATTTTAGGTTCTTAAAACATGTTTATTAATGGTTCGCAAATTATCGGAATTTCTTTAATAATTATAAAAATTTTGAAAATTATGTTTATCTTGCAATCAAAAATATGATTATTTTCTTTTTAATTTCCTCTATAATTATAGCATTTTGATATATAGTATAGTTGCTTTTTAGGATATGTAAAAAATTACAAAACAATTATGTATCTTAAAATGGGGTTTAATTAGAAAAAAAATTCAGCAGATATATTAAAATTTACTATAAAACAAGGGAATACTCGATTCAAGGTTAGAAATAAAGAAATAACATTTTTCTTTTAATTGGATGATCTTCCAAAATCGGCAAAGCTACGCGTGAGACCTTGCCCTAAAATTTAACCTTTGGCATTTAATCAAGGATTTTCTCAAAAATTTATTTTACTAATCATTGTTAATAAAAAAATAAAATAAATTGATCGAAGAATCATGTCGCTTTATAACTCTTTTAGTAAATTTTTTTATTAGTTAACTTAAAAGGTTTTAGATGTTAATACCTAAATGCGACACTGAAATTGAATTTATAAAAGAATAAGGGTTTTAATATATTGATAACTGTTTATTGGATAATATATTTGATAAAAAAGAATATAGAAATACTATATACATAATAATGGTTTAATGGTTTATGTTTATGGTGACTCAGCTTGCTTTACTGCTTATTCAGTCTCAAGCCCCCAATGAAAGAAACGTTCAAAAATACTTAAATTTGCAACTCTTAAAATATATCATGGTAGTAAATAAACTGATAGTTGTCATCGATATGACTTTACCATGCCTCTGGCCCCTCTTCTATATTTAATAAAATAATTTATAATTAATTACGAAAGAACCCATCTTTTTAAAGGGGTTTGGGACTGTTTATCATTTTTATAAGAAAATTCTCAAATTTTTACCATCGAATCATTGATGTATTAAATATTTATTCCCGAAATTTGAAGTTGATCGTCTGTCCCATTACCGATAAATAAATCATTGAAAATTGTCCTTTTAACATGGAAGTAAATGGACCGAGCTTTTAAAAGGGCTATAACTTCTATACAAATTATACAATTTTCAACAAATTTATACAGATCAATAATTCGACTTTTATGAAACGAATGATACATTTTTCAATAGATTTGACTGTCTAGTTAATTAGTTATTCATAAATGTAAAAATAAAAAGTCATTTGCAGTCAACAGAAAATAACAAAAGCACTAGTGTAGAATTCCAACTCTATTTTTTGAAATCATTTTTGTGTTAAATAAATGTTTTATAATGTGAAAAATTTATCTCAATATTATTTTTATTAATATTATTAAAACAAAGATTTTTATTCGAAATTAATCTCATTATTAACAATCTTAATTATTAAAAAATTTAGTAGGCAGAAGTTGTCACTCTGGAGAAATACAAAAGATTTTTTCAAAGATCAACCAGATCGATAAGCTGTCCAAAATTTACTTAATTTTGGGTCCATTAGCAATTAATAATATCTCCTTTTAATTATGAGACCATTCTATTAGAAATATCATTTTTCTTCGATTTTTGTTTGAAAATATTTTTAACCCCTGCCCTCTTTTTGGTCACTATCAATTTCACATAGTGAGTCATTTTCATAAGGTCGTATAGAGTGCATGTGAAAAATTTCGTACAAATCGATCAAAGGGCCTAGGACAGGGCTGTCCAAACCGTGGTCCGCGGGCCGCATGCGGCCCAGCACTGCAATGATTGTGGCCCAACATAAAATCATAAACTTCCTTAAAGCATTGAGATTTTATGTAGAGATATATGTATTCCCTTTTTCGAAATATGAATGTACATTTGTACAATACGTGAAGCTTTTTTCAAGAATAAAATTCACTAAAATCAAAATAATTATGAACTCAACTACATAAGATAAAAAAAATAATGAAGTTTCGAATATTTAAAAATTCTTCTTCTTCTCATATTTTCATTTTCTAAAATATTTATTATTTCAGTAATTTAGATGCTACGAAACTAACCAAGTCTATAGTTATATCATTATAGTACAAAAGGAGTCAAGGAATTGGTCTTTTCTAGAACAATCACAATTAATTGATAATTTCTCTCTAGGTAACATGTCTTTTAGATCTTTGCACGTTCTTACATGTCAATAGATAATGGATAGACTGGGATTATTATATCCGTGACCATTTTAAAAATAAATTATCATTCCTCATATCCTTCTTTAACCCCATCCGATTTAAACCAGGGCTGACCAACCGGTGACCCAATATAAAGTCATAAAATTCCTTAAAACATTGAGATTTATATGTAGATACTGGAAAACACACAACAATTTTGCCTGATAATTTTTTTTCTCTAAAATAAGATATCTGAAAATCTACTGTGAAGTTTTCGAAAAATAAAAGTGCTAATTTTAAATTTTTAATCTGGAACTAGATTTCAAGATTTTCGGAAAAATAATCATAATTTTGGTCTATTTTCGACTCCATTTTCATTAGAAATAAATTTTCTACTTACGATCCTATGTACAGTTGACTTGTCAACTCTATAGGACATGTCATATTGTATGTTGTGTGTTTTTCTGAATAAATAAAAAAAAATAAATAAAAATTTTCTGATTAAATGTTCTCGAACAACAATTAGATACCGATCTGAAAGCAAAATTGAATTTTGTCTATTTATTAGAATTTTATATTAATTACTAGTCAGGAAAAAAATAAACAAATTATAATACATGATATCATTTTTTATAAGTAAGTAGGTAACATAATATGTATTTACATATTTGAGAAGCTATTTTCAAGTATAAAATTAGAAGCTCACTATGATCTAAAAAATAATAATGTTCTTATTTCTATATTATTAACTATCTTTTTTGAATAACTAATATCAATAGAATTATAATATTTTATCCGCGTTCAAAGACAATTTTTTTTCTGCAAATGTGGCCCGTGTAAGTAGAACACACCTGGTCTAGGATCTAGGACGTATATTGATATTTTTTAAATTTTCAACCAATTTTGGCCCCCGATAAAAATAATAACTCTCTTTTTTTATAAAAGGTTCATATATATTAATTCATGTATATTAAATTAAATTATTCTTGTTTTTATTTTAGTTTCAAAATTTTATAATTTTAATTTTTTAACCCTCCCCCCACCCTCTTAATTTTTGTTCGATTTCAACCAAAATCTAATCAGCTCTTAATCTTAATGCACCATAACTACATATGAAATTTTGTTTTAATATTCACAATATTTTTTGAGTTAGAGCGTAAATTTTGGTAACCAACGTACTAACTAATGTACTAACAGACATTTTGACGAAATCACTAATATCTCGTAAAATATCATTTTTTTGATGATCAGTCATTAAGGTTTTTTTATAGAGGAAAACGCGCTAAATTTATCTTACAAAATCGTTTCAGCCGTTTTTGAGATATTTTGAAAAAAAAAACTAAACAATAAAAACTACTTTTTTCATGTACGATTTCAATACTTGGTCAACATACCTTGTATGGTAAAGTAAAAATAAAAAATAGCAGTAATGCTTCAGATTCTCTAGAATTGAATAGCTAATTTTAAAAATACCTACCTTATTTTTAAATTGAAAATAAGACAAAATTATAGATATATGTATAATTATAAAGTGTAAAAAAAAATTTATGACCTGAAAAACCCGAAGGATTTCGACTACAAATGAGGAAATGGCGATTTAATAACTAAATTAAGTTTTTGACTCTTTGTATCAAAATTAATCTAACTTTAAATTAAACCAGCTCAAAACAAGATATCGTATTCTAACTATCCATAATACATGTCATACATATGACGTTATCTCCGGCGATCACAAGGCTACTATCATTTAATGGCTATTTTTATTTGATAATCAAGAATTTAGTTTGATTTAAAGTTGAACCATTCAGTAATTAAATGGATCCTGTTCTTTTGCCAGGCCATTAATTGTTTAATTCGAGTGCACTTTTCAAAAGATCAACTTTTGCCTTGACATTTTATCTCGTGTATCGCTTGACGAGGCGTTTTTTCGTTAACATCTTCTTGTATAATTATAGGCTCGTTATTGTTTTTCCAATCAAGGATGCGAGCCAAGTGTATTAAATGATTTATGGCTGAGTCATGCAATTTTTGGCAAGATTTCCCTATCCAGGAAGTAAATTCGGGTTGCACTGCAACCAGATTAGTCTTCAGGTTATTATCTTGAATTGAGCCGTCGATCAGGGAGGGATAGCCTTGACCGGAAAGGTTAACCACTGTCAACGACGCATTATCAATGTTGTTCGCTATTTGCACCCCAGCTACTAGTTTGTATCCATTTTTTATGTTAAAAATGTCTGAATTTGACATTGCTCTGAATTAATCATTTCCCCTCCCCAGACGTATCTAATTTCTATTTTATTTATACCAAGTTTATCATATTATTTACTGTTTTTATTGTAAGACTTGCTATAAATTATATATGTATTGGTTTGGTGCATAATTATTGAACCTTTTTTCTCGTCTTTTTTTATCTTTAAAAATTGGCGTTTTATTTAATTTTTGTCATAGAAATATCTTCCTCTTTCAGTTAATGAAAATCATATCCATATTATGCTCTACCACTTCAAGAAAGGTTGGAATCAGTACCGCAGCCAGAAAATTTTCATGGGGGGGGGGGGGTCAATCCACAAAGCAAACTATTTAGTGGGGATTTTTTTTCATTAAAACAAACAGGTGCTTCAAGAGATAAAAAAAGTAACGCAAAGGTCTTTCAAGATCAATAGGGGCTGCATCTTTCTGGTGCGCCTCTTTTTGAATGCACTTGCATTACAAAAAAAAGTTCAAAATTTTGTCATAATAATGAACACACTATGGGCATTCAAAAGGTACAATTTTTCTTGTACACTGGAGCAACCACAGGATGGGCCAAGGGGCCTAAAGACACTCCCAAGACAAGAGAATAAAATAAAATTAAAAGTAAAAATTAACAAATTAAAATAAAATAAAAAATATTTGGTAAATTTTAATCAATATTTTGACTATGTATAAATTAAGACAAAAAATGACATTTTTGTAAAATGCAAAAATTAAGTTTTCAGAATTTCGAAGTTTAATAATTTAAAGCAAGAATTTGAAATAAAATATTCAATTAAATTATTTAACTTTGAAATTGTCAAAACATTATTTTTGACATTTTACGAAAATTTATATTTATATATATATATATATATATATATATTTATATATGTATATATATCAGTGGACTGCGGTCCATGGATGCTGTGGATGCGTAGCATCCCCAAAATTTCAAACATTTAGAGTATTTTAATAAATATATAAGGTCGACTTAAAACTTTCCGGAGGATCTTTGAATTTTCAAATTATTATTCGTTAATTCAAATATTTCTATAAAAAACATTTTTTGTTTTGAAAAGTATTTTGATTCTCGAAATGAAATAAAATTGTTCCATAGTTTCAAGGGACAATTAAATGGAATGATTTTTCCGAACAGGGTGCGGATAGAAGGCTGAACTTCCTGTCTGGTAGATATATTTTCCAGTTCAAGGATGTCGAAGACAAGTTCAGACGAGTTTTAGTCGAATAAAAATTGTTCTCGCTGAGATACTATTAAAATAGTAATAATACAAAAAAAGAATAAATAAATATGATTCGAGAATCCTTGGAATAATCCATTTCTATGAACTCTCAATATACAAGAATGGAAATAACTAAGAGTGGCATAGACAAGTCATAGCTTGCTTATAGCAATAGAATTAGTGGAAATTTAATATTTTCTTATAGAATAGGCGGATTCATTGTTAAAGATGGGGGATTTCCATCTCAAGGACTGTTGTTAAGTCATACTAATTAATTTCTGACTCCTACCCTCACTCACACAAAGCAGTTTGGGGTGAAGGTCCCAAAATGTATTTTTAAAAAATCTAATGTTAAATTCGAAAATGATGCCGTATTCGATGAAATTTGCAAAAAAAGGCGAAGATTAAAATAAAATTTCAAAAAATGAATGGTATCTACTTTTTTGGACAGCGTCCCCTGTATGAGAAGTCACCAACCGCCACTTATATACATGTTTATACGAGGGGTGAACCGCGACCTAATATGCTGTACACCAACTTCCACTTGTACTTCCAAATATTTCCAAGTGCTTTCAAAATACTTACAGGTGTACACCTACTTCCGATCGCGGATCATCCCTCGTGTATATATATATATATATATGTGTATTAGCCCTCTCCAGGACAAAATCCTGGTTGCACCACTGGCACTATATAATACGATACATATTTTTATAATTTATAAAGCTGTCATTGTATAATTTCAATTTTAATGCTCGTTTCTTAATTTATTGAAATAGCCATTTCTGAATGGATTTTCCGAATACTTAACCCTTCCCATGTAGAAAATAAAGTCATAATGTTATCTTTTAGATTGCTCATTAATATTTATAAGATGGCTAGATAAATTTTTCATGTCAGCAGCGAGATTTCTGCGAATCTGATTCAGTGTTGAGTAGGACAGACCTAGTCCAAAGAGATCAGTAGGGGAGGAGGTGATATGTTAAGGCAAGTGAGGCTGAGGCCGGGTGCGTGTCAACATGTCAAGGGTCGCCGAGGAAGGCGTATTGAGCGATTTCAAGGCGGCTCGGACCAGTTGAGCAGGAAGATGGCCATTTGGTGGTGGCTGGGCCTGGGCCCGGGCGCGGCCACCCAGATCCGGGTCCGTCGTCGGGTCGGGTCGCCTGCAAGGTCGGCTACGCACCTCACACACACATACACACCTGCAAACAACACACACACACACACACACATTATACCTGTACTTGAGCTACAGAAGTTAGCAAGTCTCTCTCCCTTTATACTTGAATGACAACTGAAATGCGACTTGATTAAGTACCCATTTATTTTTCAATATATTTATTTTTTAATCTTATCAAACGAACAAAAATGGTTTATATGTCTATATCTAACTTGAAAACGGCTAAAACAATTTTGTAGACATTTTCGAGGACAAGAAAATGATCTAGGTCTCAACGTGAGATAAATCAATTTGATTGGTTTTTTTGATTATACCACATATTAATAGATAGTTGAATCAAAATAAAACAAGTGACTGAATGAAAATAAAACAGGTGGCTGAATAAAAAACAAGTTGTTTAATAAATAAACAATAATTAAAAATAAGTAAGAGCTTCAAAAATCTTTACAGGAAAATCGAAAAAATATCCGAGAATGAGTGGGTTGGTTGTTTTTAGTGAGTGAGCTAATTAGAAAACGTTATAATGTTGTCCGGAAAGAAGTATACAACACCTTCTGACCATAGGCGTAGTTAGTGAGCTTTTCTAAGGGGGAGGGGGGGAGAGCAGCCGGCTAGCTGATTATCCACCACAAGGTTTCAATTTCGGTAATCCGATTAGAGATCATCTAACTTAAAATGTCTTTGTGAAGGTTTTGAGGGAGACGGGGGTGTAATCAGGGATGTTTGTATACTAGGTGTACAAGTATGAAATGGGAATTTGAGAAACAGATGACCTACCAATTCAGTGTGTAGCATAAAGATCTGACATAGATGGCACTTTGTTGCTCCATCAACAAGTGTCAAACGCTAAGTGATAAATTGAAAAAGTGTTTGTATAGTATTGTTTTGTTGTGTTCAATATGTCGAAAATTGTGCCAAATAACGAGCATTCGCCGACATCATTCATTTTTTTGTTTTCATTCGAAGATCAAACGATCAGAATATCAAAAAAACAAAATAAGGTCATTTTTCTCCATGAGAATTTTCCATCATCTCCAGCGGCTTACTCACCAGACTTTGCTCTTTCCGATTACTACTTGTTTGCATCGATGGGTCACGCACTTGCTGAGCAGCGCTTTGGTTCGTACGAAGATTTAAAAAATGGCTCGATGAATGGTTCGCAGCAAAAGGGGAAGATTTTTACTGGGGTGGTATTCACAAATTGCCCGAAAGATGGGAAAAATGTATTCACAAAGAGAAACAAAGAGGTTGTCCTCCGCTTGAGCATCAATGTTTCTCTTTGTGAATCAACAACTCTGCTACTCTCGGCAAAACAAAAAACTTTTCAATGGAAAAATGTATAACAAGCGATGGAGTATACTTTGAATCAAGCACTTATTATCATTCTTCCGAATTTAATTTTTGAGAAAAAAAATCCCCTTTTCATACTTGTGCACTTGGTATATAGCCAGATCAGTGGTACCTGGTACTTGGTATATAGGCAGTTAATAGTAAGAGTGGAATGAAAAGGCAAATTTTTTATATTTAATAATTTAGAATTTATTATAAAGAATTAATATGTTTGAGAGTAAAATGAAGTGTTTAAGAATGAATAAAAAAAAAAAAAAAATGAATATTTATATAAGATTTCAAAGGCTGCTTCATCTATGGATGTGCTATTTGGTCCATCCTGATTTCTTCCACACGCTATTAGACAGGATAGTTCATACGTGTGATCAGATCCAAATGTGAGGCCAATCCCGTCCTTTTCTTTCTTCTAGATGGTTGTGTCGAAAATGCCAGCCCGAAATTGATTAAATTTGTAAATAAATGATCCCTAGGCTTCAATGTATTCTCTACTATGAATTATAGAAGAAGAAATAAAATAAAATGTACTAGATGAAGGAGGAGGTATCAGCCAAAGATGGAATCACTGGGTTCAATAAAACACCTTTAATGAGACGTTTCGGCCTGAATTTTTAACCGACTTCAAAAAAGGAGGAGGTTCTCTATTCGATTGAATTTTTTTTTTTTTTTTTTTTTTTGTGCCTATGTTACCTCATATCTCCGCCAATTGTCAACCGATTTTGAAAATTTTTTTTGCATTGGGTCCAGTCTAGCTTCCGATTGGTCCCATTTTTTTTTCGATTTTTTTTCATAGGTATTAGACCTTTTTTATTAGGTTTGTTTAGGTTTGTTTAGACCTAACCTCTTTGTTTATGAACCGATTTCGATGGTTCTTTTTTTATCCGAAAGGGGGTGTCTTAGGGATGGTGTCATATTAATTTGGTCAAGTTCTGATGATATAATCACTATTAATAACATCACTAAAAAGAGAAAATAAAAATTTTTAAGAAAAAATAAAAACCGACTTCAAAAATTAAGTGCAACAAATATAAAAATACACTAAAAGGTATAAAATAATTATTATCTTATTTAGTTACAATAAACGACGAAATATTAACACGAAATTACTTTTGAAGTTGGTGCCAAACATATACCTTTTATGGATCTTACTTTAGTATACGCTCGCTTATAGGTATAGTTTGTTTGGCACCAACTTCAAAAAGTAATTTCGTGTTAATATTTCGTCGTTTAGTTGTAACTAAATAAGATAATAATTATTTATACCTTTAGTGTATTTTTATATTGTTGCACTTAATTTTTTGAAGTCGGTTTTTATTTTTTCTTAAAATTATATTGGCATCTTCGCAATTAGTACACAAAATGCGGTACATATATGTGATCGAACCAAACCTTGTCAAAAATTGGTTCGATCACATATGTGTACCGCATTTTTGTGTATAACTCCTAATTAACTGAAGATGGCCAAATAAAATTCAGGCCGAAACGTCTCATTAAAGGTGTTTTATTGAACCCAGTGATTCCATCTTTGGCTGATACCTCCTCCTTCATCTAGTACAGTTTCATGACAGCCACGAACTCTTACAATAAAATAAAATGATTATACGAGCTCTATTCTGGAGCCCAGCATTAGATGTTGTTGCTTCTGATAATACTCGTATACGAATTGGCTGGATACACTCTTCCGACTCGGCAGCAAATTATTTCTTTTAGAAAAAAATATTATATTTATTTAAATAGTATAATATTATCTATTTTCAACTCCGGTTAAAATAGCCAGCCAGATCAATTCGACGTATTCATAAATATTATTTATTTATTTTTTATTTGACTTATTTTTTTGCCTTTCCCTACTCGGGTTTAAGGCTTACATGTACATACAAACAGTGGCGGATCATAAGCAAGGCGCACTAGGCGCGCGCCAAGGACCCCGTCGAATATGGGGGCCCCCAAAATTGATTATCATATTAATTTTGATCGTGATATAAAATTTCATTTCATTTTTATGAAAAATTTATCAATTGACTTAAGAAATTAAATAATTATTTTAGATGAGGGTGAATAGATGTGAATGGGAAATAAATATTATCGGAAAAGAGGTTTTTTTATTTAATTAGTTTTTTCCTCTTATTAAAAACAAGGACTAAAAAGATGAAGCTCAAATACAATGTATACATAAATTCATGTAAAATAATTGGTTTAATAATTTAATTGATTATAAATTCGAGTATTAAATCCCACAAAGAGTTAATAAGAAATATGATTATATAATAGAATTAGACGTGCCCAACACCGCCCCCACACCCCCAACACCCCATCCTCGCATCCCACCCACCTCGGACCCCCACCCCCGTACAACCCCACTACGCCACCGGACCCTCACCTGAACCCCCCACTCAACCAACCCTGCACCCCCGCACCCTCCGCCCCCGGCTCCACCCCAATACCCCCCTACTCCGCCCTACTCCCTCACTACACCCCCGCACCCACCCTCCGCACCCAGTTTTTGCATTTCTAGCTTTCTAGTGACCCACAGATTATGTATACAAAATTTGGTTGAGTTTGGTCCAAGAGAAAGAATTTTCATTTTTTAACCCCCCCCCCCATTTTGGGTAGTTAGTTTTTTCATTTCTAGCTCTCTAGAGGCCCATAGATTATGTATAGAAAATATGGTTGAGTTTGCTCCAAGGGCAAGAATTTAAATTTTTTCACCCTCCCTCCCTTTTTGGGTGGTTTTTGGGGGGAATTTTTTTAAACAAAAGTTGTCAAAAATCACATCCCCTACAACTTTGCTCATTATAAAATTTGCCGTAGAGTTAATAGTGTAGAAGTTATTTGATAATTTTCATTCGTGCGCCCCCCCAAACCCCCTTTTGGGGTCAAAATATCAAAACGTTATATAGCTAAAAACGTAAGTTAGAAGACATCTGTTCCAAATATGAAATTTCATAATAATCCCTTAAGCCGTTTTTACGTGATTCGTGAGCGACTTTTCGCGGAAACCACTGAAACATACAGACACACAGACAGGAATTTCGTTGAGGGTGTTTTCGTTTATAACTTTGCTTGAAACGTGTGCAACCAAAATTTGGCGTGATTTGGACCAATGTACAGACAAAGCCTTAATTTTATATATATAGATATAGTTTTTAAATAGTTGAAAAATAAAAATAAGATTAATAAATGACATCTAAGTAATTAAAATTACGTTTTATATTTATAATATCTATTAATTAATTTCCAAAGACATTTTTGTTATCCGGGGCTAATTTTTTTTGCGCCTAGGGCCTTATATTGTCTTAATCCGCCACTGCATACAAATCAATTTTTTTTTTACGTTACATTTAAATCTTTATTGTATTTAATACTAGCTGCAAGGCCCGCCTTCGGCGGCCCTCTTGCTAGCCAGTGGGCACGCCCCCTGGACCCCCAGCCCTAGAACCCCACCCTCACCCCCCACTCCCACCCACCACATCCCCCGAAACCCACCCAGCACCCCCCACCCCCGTACCATGTTCCCAACCCCCGCCCCCACACCACCACCTGCACCACCCGTATCCCATCCATCCCGGACTCCACCTCGTGCCCTCCAACCCTGCGCACCACCCCCGCCTAGCCCCCTGGACTCCACCCCGCACCACCATCCACCCCCACCCTACTCCGCCTCACCCCACCCCATTCCACCCCCGCATCCACCCTCCGCACCCAGTTTTTGCATTTCTAGCCTTCTAGTGACCCACAGATTATGTATACAAAATTTGGTTGAGTTTGGCCTAAGAGAAAGAATTTTCATTTTTGACCCTCCCCCCATTTCGGGTGGTTAGTTTTTGCATTTCTAGCTTTCTAGAGGCCCAGAGATTATGTATACAAAATTTGGTTGAGTTTGCTCCAAGGGCAAGAATTTACATTTTTTCACCCCCCCCCCTTTTTTGGCTGGTTTTTTGGGGAAATTTTTTTAAACAGAAGTTGTCCTCGTCCATGCTCCAATTATCTCCAAATTTTGTATCTGGTCTTGTCCGGCTTCCCTCTCAACAATTTTTTATATACAATTTATTCATTCATTTTTTTTTTTTAAATCTTAAAATTAAAAATTAAATATTTTTTTCTCCACAATGCATGTGACCATTGCACACTTTTTAGTAGAATTGACAAATTTTGGAAGTAACGAAATAATTTAATGAGAAATACATTAGTGATGCCTCGTAATAATGGAGTTTCGATTTTTCTAGAAGGGGCAATTAGTTTTGTAGGGGGCACTTTCCCCTTTGTCCCCATCTAACTAAGGCCATGACTATGACAGACAACCTAGGTATTATGTAAGTTATTAATATTATATTAACGAGAGATAAAAAATATATTCACTTAAATACAATATATACAAAAAATTACCGAGCGAAGCCTGGACTCCCATAGGTACTTATTATTAATAAATTAGAGAAATCATACTAAAATTTATCTTTCAATTATTACTGCGAAAATTTAAAAATAATATACTATTATTAATATATTTACTTATTGTATAATCTTTATGACTTTCAATTAATTCAATAATGATTAATATTTTTTTAATAAATATATTTTGGGATGTACATATTTGTCGTAGATAAATTTTGATTTGAAACAAATAGTTTGCACATTGGAATCAATAGCCAAATAGACTTTTTGTTACATCCTTGGATAGGAAAGGCAAGGAAGCCCTACTGGCTGGAGAATGAAGAGGAAAATCTTCGTGTTTTCGAGTGAATAGAATGCAAGCGCAAACCAAGGGGTTATCCGCCAGTGGAAGTAGGTGTACACCCCTTTGGAAGTATTTTGGAAGTACTTGGAAATATTTGGAAGTACTTGGAAATATTTGGAATTACTTGGAAATATTTGGAAGTACTTGGAAATATTTGGAAGTACTTGGAAATATTTAGAAGTACTTGGAAATATTTGGAAGTACTTGGAAATATTTAGAAGTACTTGGAAATATTTGAAAGTGCTTGGAAATATTTGAAGGTACTTGGAAATATTTGGAAGTACTTGGAAATATTTGGAAGTACTTGGAAATATTTGGAAGTACTTGGAAATATTTGGAATGTACTTGGAAATATTTGGAAGTACTTGGAAATATTTGGAAGTGCTTGGAAATATTTGGAAGTACTTGGAAATATTTGGAAGTGTTTGGAAATATTTGGAAGTACTTGGAAATATTTGGAAGTACTTGGAAATATTTGAAGTGTTTGGAAATATTTGGAAGTACTTGGAAATAGTATTTCTTGGAAATATTTGGAAGTACTTGGAAATATTTGGAATTACTTGGAAATATTTGGAAGTACTTGGAAATATTTGGAAGTACTTGGAAATATTTGGAAGTACTTGGAAATATTTGGAAGTGTTTGGAAATATTTGGAAGTACTTGGAAATATTTGGAAGTGTTTGGAAATATTTGGAAGTACTTGGAAATATTTGGAAGTACTTGGAAATATTTGGAATTACTTGGAAATATTTGGAATTACTTGGAAATATTTGGAAGTACAAGTGGAAGTAGGTGTACATCATATTAGGACGCGTTTCACCCCTCGGCGCAAACTAACAACTAGAGAGGATTGAGCTAAGCTTGTTTGGGAGAGGAAAGGACTTTAGAAGAAACTGAAACAAAAGGAATAATGATTGATTCGATTCGATTAATTTGAATACGTAGATTGTAAAATTGTTTTTTCTGAAAAGTCTTTAAATGGCCAACTGATTAGCCACATGGGGTACATTAATTTATATTTTTATGTGATTTAGAGACATTCAAATCGACACAACTTCAAAATTTCAAATTTCAAAATGAGTAAATGGGATATTTTTGGATAAATCGTTCAAAAAATAATTTTTATAAAAAAATAAAACCGACTTCAAAAAATAAATGCAACAAATAAAATAATAATAACTCAAAAATAAAATAAAATACACTAAAAGGTATGAAATAATTATCTTATTTAGTTACAATTAAACGACGAAATATTAACATGAAATTACTTTTTGAAGTCGGTGCCAAACAAACTATACCTATAAGCGAGCGTACCCGCCAAACGTACTAAGTAAGATCCGCCAAGTGCGATTCATAAAATGTATATGTTTGGCACTGACTTCAAAAAGTAATTTCATGTTAATATTTCGTCGTTTAATTGTAACTAAATAAGATAATTATTTTATACCTTTTAGTGGATTTTATTTGATTTTGAGTTATTATTATTTTATTTGTTGCATTTAAGTTTTTTGAAGTCGGTTTTATTTTTTTTATAAAAATTATTTTTATTTTTCTCTTTTTAGTGATGTTATTAATAGTGACTTAATATAATACATAATATAATGCATGCATCTCGTAAGAGAAAGCGTCAGGCTAATGAATCAGAAAATGATAATAAAATTCAATTCATAAATATAGAAATTCTCTCAAAACGTTTGCGGGTTTTAAATGAATGTTATAAGATTTTTTTATAAAAGATTTTATTTATCATAATTTCGATTATTTGCTCATAAGATTTGGAGATTTACGTTATTTCGTCGTTGATCATATCATCAGAACTTGACCAAATTAATATGGCACCATCCCTAAGATACCCCTTTCCAATAAAATAAACTGCAACGGATCGTTGCTAAACTTTATCCAAATTCATTTGAAATATTAATATGTTTGTTCCTTTATTATTAATCAGATATCAATTGCAATTTGTAGTTCATATTGACATTAATTCAAAAATAATTCTCATTTAATAGTCGAGGAATAACTATTCTACATTGGATTTTTGACATTTCGGTTATTATTGTAACCATTGCTGAAGAAACCAATAAAAACCGAAACGTCAAAAATTCAATATAGAATGGTTATTCCTCAAGTATCAGATGAGAATCAATCGCTACTTTTGATTTTAACTCGATTCCTCTATGTCTTCAGCAATGGTTACCAATAAAAACCGAAACGTCAAAAATCCAATATAGAATGGTTATTCCTCAAGTACTAGATGAGAATCAATCGCTATTTTTGGTTTAAAGTCGATTCCTCTATGTCTTCAGCAATGGTTATCAATAAAAACCGAAATGTCAAAAATTCAATATAGAATGGTTATTCCTCAAGTACTAGATGAGAATCAATCGCTATTTTTGGTTTAAAGTCGATTCCTCTATGTCTTCAGCAATGGTTACCAATAAAAACCGAAACGTCAAAAATCCAATATAGAATGGTTATTCCTCAAGTACTAGATGAGAATCAATCGCTATTTTTGGTTTAAAGTCGATTCCTCTATGTCTTCAGCAATGGTTACCAATAAAAACCGAAACGTCAAAATTCCAATATAGAATGATTATTCCTCAAGTACTAGATGAGAATCAATAGCTATTTTTGGTTTAAAGTCGATTTCTCTATGTCTTCAGCAATGGTCACTAATAAAAACCGAAACGTCAAAAATCCAATATAGAATGATTATTCCTCAAGTACGAGATGAGAATCAATCGCTATTTTTGGTTTAAAGTCGATTTCTCTATGTCTTAAGCAAAGGTAACGGATAAGAAAACAACGCAGTTGCTATGGTTACTTATAAAAATTTCTCCCAAATTTTTAGCATTTTACAGAGAGAAGCCTATCCATTCTTACTTAAGCAAGGCTAAATGAGCTATATTAAAACTTTCAAATGAATAAATTTTAAAGAATTTAAAAAATTAAAAAAGTACTCTCTTACTCTAGAGTAAAGTACTTTAAAATATAATTTTACTAAAAACTTTATTTAACCTTTTTTGTGGTCCCCAAGGTACTTAATTAGGATATTAAATTTAATCAAAATTGGTTAAGTCATTTTCAAGATATTTCGAAAAAACTAAAAGTACTGTAATAAAGTACTAATGTTTGTGGGCCGATATGTACCAAAAACTAATCAGCGCTTCATTTTGTTAAAAGAATGCCATGTTTTCAATTTCATTTCAATCGGTGCAGCGGTGTGGAAAAAATCGTGGGCCAAAAAAACGATAACATACATCCATCCATCCATACATACATACATACATCCGCACGCACTAAATGAAAAATCGCACTTTTTGGCCTCTCGACGAGACCCCATGTAATTTTTGGCAAAACCGTCACGTGCTAAAATTCAACCTAATTGAATACTACAATTTGTGACTTTAATTGAGTCCATGGGTTCCGAAAAAGAATCATAGAAATCGGTTTATAAACAAAGAAGTTAGGCCTGAACAAACCTAACAAAAAAGGTCTAATACCAATGAAAAATAAACGTGACTAATCGGAAGCTAGACTGAACCCAATGCAAAAAAATCTTCAAAATCGGTTCACAATTGGCGGAGATATGAGGTAACATAGACAAAAAAATCAGTCGAATAGAGAGAACCTTCTCCTTTTTTGAAGTCGGTTAAAAAGAAAGAAATGAATAATTTAACCCAAAGAATTCTTTCAGATCTTCAACCTGACATTAAATAAATAAATCTTTATTACTCGACCTGCTTAGAGGCACAAGTCCTTGGTGGGTAGGTCAATAAAACATCAATACAACTTAACTACAAAAATTAATAATACATCAATACAAATCAAATTCAAGAAATTAACAATTAACAAACAAGAAAAAAAATACAAATGTATGCTCATTAACAAATAACATGATCATAGATTTCCATCAAAAGATAAAACATAATTTAAATAATTCCGCATAAAAACCCGATACCAGGAGAAAACGACGCTTTAGCCATCCTCGACATTTGCTATAAGTTGTTAAGGAAACCTGGTCAAAACCTTAACAAAGATGGTATAACTTCTCTCTACAAATGAAAATATCGTATTTTGATGGATTAGTAATGATAAATATTTTAATAAGCTAATGATTTTACAATAATTTTCTAACATAGTTTTTTAGTAATGAAAAGCTGTTGAAGCTTTTATTTTTGTGATTAATTTTATTAAGAGTTGAAATTTTAGTAATATCACATATAATTAATTATAATTATTTACTTGTTTCCAATATAATTAATTATTGATTTACTAAATTTCAATAATACTATTTTTGGTAATCAAAGCTTATTTTTTTTAATTTATTTTTAAAGTGTAACTTCACTATTTAGTTATAGGAAAACGCTTTCAGCTATAGATGGAACGTTTGCACCGAGGGGTGAATCGCGATTGAAATTAGGTGTACACGTCTTTGGAATTATGTGGAATTATTTTGGAATTCATCAGATAATGCCCACCTTAATCTAATGTCTTCTACTTGGAAATGAAAGTGGAAGTAAGTGTACACGATATTAGGTCGCGGTTCACCTCGGTTTGCACCCACACCTACACCTATTTTTATTTTTTTTACTCTAAATTTTTATTTTATTTTTGAAAGATTTAAACAAAGATAACCCCACTTGACGCCCATATTTGAATTATTTGAAAATACCTTATTTGAAATTTTGAATTCGTGTACATTTGGACAAAATTACAGTTTATTCAAGACAAACGAAATGAATTTTTTTCGCCATCTTCCGTCACGTTTCAGTAAACCAACAGGTATGGATGGTGTAAATAACTTATCTATATACAAGAATGTATCTAAGTAAATTTAATGATGTCTATATATCTAATAAAGGTGAGTTTATACATTTTAGAAGTCGTTGAAGAACCTTTTAAAGACTTCGAGTGAAATTTATTGCTCTATTTTTAAGAGCTCCTTTTGTGAATTTTTAACTATTTACTAATATATAAAAACAATTTTCACCTGTTTAATTTTTATCATTAAATGATACTTAATGATTTACCAAATTAGCTGAGTTATTTTTATATTTGATCAAGCCGGTTCCACATATATATGATACATTTGTAAAATACTGAATTAGGCCTTCGGAATAATGTTAAATAAATGACCTGTTGCCAAATCCTTTTACTTTAGTAGTTTGGAGATTTCATTTTTGATAAGAGATTTTTGTTTGTATTTTGCAACTGAATTTTAAGCAAAAATATGTACAGGTTTTGACAAAATTACTTTTATACTACAAGTTTACTTCTTGTAATTTTTTTATTATTATTATTACATTTTTTCTTGTTATTTTCATATTTGTATAAATTATTTTCAAGAACAGTAGAGTGAAAATAAAACATGCAAATAATTGGTTTCCAAATTATATCTTATATGTGCATATATACCTATTCATATACTTGAATATTAAATTTTATTAATTTAACAATTGGATGTTGATGAAGGCAGTCCAAGGTGGTTGTAAAAAAATAAGACTATATCTGTTTTATTATTTTACATTTATTCGATAACCGACGTTTCGGATTTACTCTCTCCTTCTTCAGGTAACGAAAATCAATGAAAGTATATCAACTCATAATTACTTCAGGAAGTAATTATGAGTTGATATACTTTCATTGACTTTTCGTTACCCTGAAGAAGGAGAGAGTAAATCTCCGAAACGTCGGTTATCGAATAAATGTAAAATAATAAAACAGATATAGTCTTATTTTTTTACAACCACCTTGGACTGCCTTCATCAACATCCAATTGTATATTTATACCAGTCCGTCTCCTAAAGAAAAACTCTATCAATTATTAATTTAATATTTATATTTAAAAATCTTTATTAATTAAAATGTTTTCTGTACATTTTGATCTCTATAAATTACTCTTTCTAATTATCATGTTATGATTGTATTATTTACTTACCGTACAAGTAAATACATAAGAATTTTTATGATTAAAAACCTGCCTATATATTAGACAACAGTGTGTTTTACCCACATTAGAGTGTACCAAGTTGTAAGATCCCCTATTTTTGAGTCTGCTTAAATCTAAATTTATCGAGGATGCGATGTTTGCGAGATTATTTTGCAAGTATTGTGTGTTATGGAAATGCTATCATTTGCGTAACAATTTATCGGATTGGAGGGCGAATTCAAAAGGTCAATAATATAGATAATAAAGATGGTGGGCGGTGGGAAAAATGACGGAGAGAACTTCAGCATTACTATAGAAGGAGGAGGTTGATATTCCATCAACCTCTTCCTTAATAGTCCAAGAGCCCATGACCCATTTTTCATGAAATGTTTGATTCAAGTAGATATTTCACCTAGAGGTATTAATAGCATAGATGAGTAAGGAATCGGCTGTTTTCTTGATCTACCTGGGTACTGCTGCTACTGCGTATAGGAGAAAGCTGTAAAAAAATGTTCGCCAAAAAAAGTGTTTGATTCAAAATCCAACAAATACTATTCGACAGTTAAGTTGATTTTAAATTAAAAATTAACTAAGCCAGACACTTTTAGGGGGGGGCAACACTGAGCCAGACAACCCTAAAGTTGCATTTTTTTTATTTGAAAAGAAGCATCTTTAGTGTTGTCTGGCTCAGTGTTGCCCCTCCTAAAAGTGTCTGGCTTAGTTAATTTTTAATTTAAAATCAACTTAACTGTCGAATAGTATTTGTTGGATTTTGAATCAAACACTTTTTTTGGCGAACATTTTTTTACAGCTTTCTCCTATGCGCAGTAGCAGCAGTACCCAGGTAGATCAGGAAAACAGCCGATTCCCTACTCATCTATGCTATTAATACCTCTAGGTGAAATATCTACTTGAATCAAACACTTCATGAAAAATGGGTCATGGGCTCTCCGACTATAAGGAGGTGCTTTCGCGACAATCCACACAAAAAGTTTTAGCCTCGTAACCACTCTAAAAATATGAACGGTGCTAAAATTTCAGGTTATGTTTTTTAACGTGACTGTACTTTTTACACTATTATATTCTATTTATGAATGGATCGTTTCCAAGCCATTGATATTATATCCCCTCCACTAAAGATAATCGCCCAAATATGTGGGTTTTTTTTTATTTTTTATCAAAACTACGAGGTAAATAATTTCAATTTTTTTATAAGTTACTCCGAATATATTATTCTAACAAATATTAGTTTTTCATCAAGATGGCGTCCAAGGTGAAGTCCTTCAATGAGAGAAAATAAAATAATGATCATTTTCCCACCCTTTCCCAATCTACCATATGTAAAAAAATTCATTTTTAATTACAATTATTTCATGTTTGGTGTTGTAAATCGTCTTCAAATTTTAACAGTGTGTTTATTATGCTTTTAATGAATTAAATTCCAAGTTTCGAAGACTTCTTGAATTTTTGCATTTGTGAAAGAACTACCTTTAATACTATGATTTGAAAGAATGCTTTCAAACCACTTGCAGAGCCTCTAGGGGGGGACTAAAGTTAGGTAATTTAGCAAGAAGATTTCTGTTCCAGACCTAATCGATGAATTTTATTAAGGGAGAATGGCTTGGTTTCTTCGCGAAACATTTTAAATAAAGTAAAGAAAATTTTGAAATTTTTTTCAAAAATTTTCTTTACTTTAACTAATCGAAGAACTTTGAAATGTCAAAACCTATCACGAAAGTCTCTTTACTAGCCTCTAGCGCTTTATTCCATATATCTATACTTATTATAATCGACTTGTATATGAGACGACAACGACGTGTTTTTTAATTTTAAAACACACTAATAGTTCATGACAAATAAAATTGATAAAATTAGGAAATTTAAATTATTACATTGGTATTGTTATCGTCCATGTTGAAAATTTTTCTTATATGACTTGTTATTGCGTACTTGGACTTGAAATAAATTGGAAGATAAATTTTTAAAATGTTGCTACATTTCGCAGTATATATTATTCTGCTTCCTCAGGAAATTTTTAAACTTAAATTCCTCGTAATAAGTAATATATAGTTCCATTAGACCATGGCTGTCCAACCCGTGGGCCGCAATGAGTGTGGCCCAATATAAAATCATAAACTTCCTTAAAACATTGAGATTTATATGTAGATATATATTTATTACCATTTTCGAAATATGAATGTACATTTGTACAATACGTGAAACTTTTTCCAATAATAAAATTCACTAAGAGCAAAATTATAAGCTCAACTATAGTATAAGATAAAAAAATAATGACGTTTCTAATATTTAAAAATTCTTCTTCCCATATTTTTATTTTCTAAAATATTTATTATTTCAGTAATTTACAATTTATATATGCACACTAACAAAGTCTATAGTTATATAGTACAAGGAGGCAAGGAATTGGGGATTTCTAGAACAATCATAATTAGTTGATAATTTCTCTCCTGAACTAAAACTTGCCAGGACTACTCTTTGAGATCTTTGCACATTCTTACATGTCAATAGATAATGGATAGTCATGGATTATTATATCTGTGACTCTTTTAAAAAATAAATTATCATTCCTCATATTCTTCTTTAATCCCATTCGATTTAATCCAGGGCTGTCCAACCCGAGGCCCAATAAAGTAATAAAACTCCTTAAAACATTGAAATTTATATGTAGATACTGGAAGACACACAACAATTTGCCCTGATAATGTTTTTCCTCTAAAATAAGAAATCTGAAAATCTACTGTGAAGTTTTCGAAAAATAAAAGAGCTAATTTTAAATTTTGAATCAGATTCTAGATTTCAAGATTTCCGAAAAAATAATCATCATTTTGGTCTATTTTAGACTTCATTTTCATTAGTATAACGCGAGGGTGAACCGCGACCTAATATCGTGTACACCTACTTCCACTTCCACTTTCATTTCCAAGTAGAAGACAATAGATGAAAGGGCATTATCTAATGAATTCCAAAATAATTCCAGAGACGTGTACACCTAATTCCGATCGCGGTTCACCCCTCGGTATATTGTAAATGATCAGATTATTTGCTCCAGAAATCGATTATTCAACGTCTAAAAAAAATTATTTAATTCTATAGAATTAAACAGTCTAAAAAAATAAAAACATCCGATTGATTTGCCACAAGGCCGAATTGTTAATTTGCAAATGCAAATAATTGTTCATTTGCATTCCCATATCTATTCTAATAATAAATAAAAAGTTCGCTAATTCAAAACAAAAAAACAATTTCTTTATATTTTTCTTTATTATTCTAAGCAAATATAGACTTTTTTTACAGTAATGATCAAAAGAAAGAACCATCGACTAAAAATTAAACCAGCTTATGCGACAGGTAAATAATAGTAGTCTCTTTGTTATCATATTTGCATTTTGAAATTATTAATCAGATGTATCAGAATAACAATCGTGATTCATTGATCGGAAAGATAAACCCAAAACAAATGGTTGATTTTTTTATTTCTCTCTCTATATTTATAATATTTCTTTTCAAATGTCAAAACCCACCTGGATTATAATACTGTTCTTTTTTTGTGTAGGTTTTTGGTTATTCTACACATCATGGACAACTAATTTTAGCACAGTGGACTATAAAATCATAAAAATAAACCCGATCTTAAGAAAGAATATTTTTCAAGGTTCTAAAACCTAAAAAGATATAGTTATGGTTTTTTCTTAGAATCATAAAGGAGTTAAAATATTATAAAAAAAACAAGATTTGAGTTTTTTTTTGTTAAGTGAGAATGGTGTGGGTTCTTGGTGAAACATTTTAAATAAAAACTAAAGAAAATTTTGAAAAATTTTAGAAACTTTATAAAATTTAAAATATAAAATACTAGGTAGGTTTCACAAAAATTTTCTTTACTTTATATTTGAGTATTTTGCGCTATTTGCCCCCAAAAGTAAGATTTTGGAGTAAATTTTTAAAGTGTTCTATCTCCTGGGTTTTTTAAGATTTAGGATTTAAATCTTGTACATACACAGGTTTATTATTAAAATATCTCGAAAGTATTTTTTAATTTTTTCAAAATTTGACCCTCGAACCGAAAAAATACACGATTTTTTATTTTGGGCTGTTAAACACAAAATGCTTTACATCTTCCATGTATTTTTAGTTAGTGAGTTCATATTTGGGATATTGTTATTTTTTTCAAATAATTACCTACTAAAAATAATTAATTTTGAAATTTTACCTTACCGAGGGAGAAGATTGATACTTAAAAAAAAATTAACATTTCAATAGAGAGAGAGAGAGCTAATCAGAAAAAAATATTTTAAAAAGAAAATAATTTTTATAAAAAAAATAAAACCCGACTTCAAAAATTAAATGCAACAAATAAAATAATAAGAACTCAAAAATCAAATCAAATGGACTAAAAGGTATAAAATAATTATCTAATTTAGTTACAACTAAACGACGAAATATTAACATGAATTCACATTTTGAAGTCGGTGCCAAAAATATACATTTTATGATTCGAACTCGACGTATCTTTCTTAGTATGTTTGGCGGGTACGCTCGCTTATATAGTTTGTTTGGCACCGACTTCAAAAAGTGATTTCATGTTAATATTTCGTCGTTTAGTTGTAACTAAATTAGATAATTATTTTATTCCTTTTAGTGCATTTTATTTGATTTTTGAGTTCTTATTATTTTATTTGTTGCATTTAATTTTTTGAAGTCGGTTTTATTTTTCTCTTTATAGTGATGTTATTAATAGTGACTTAATATAATACCTTGCACGCATCTCGTAAGAGAAAGCGTTAGCCGAATGAATCAGTAAATGATAATAAAATTCAATTCGTAAATATAGAAATTCTCTCTAAAAGTTTGCGGGTTTTAAATAAATGTTTTATGATTTTTTTTATAAAAGATTTTATTTATTATAATTTTGATTATTTGCTCATAAGAATCGGAGATTTACGTTATTTCGTCATTGATCATATCATCAGAACTTGACCAAATTAATATGGGACTACCTCTAAGGTACACTTTTTTCCAATAAAAAAAGAATCATCGAAATCGGTACACGTGGCAAAAGTTCTAGCTGAACATACATTAAATAAATAAATAAATAGTTAGGTATCTTAACTACCTTGAAGCTATACTGAGCCAAACGCAGAAAGAATCATTAAAATCGGTTCATACACAAAGAAGTTATGCCTGAACAAACATAGCAAAAAAGGTCAAATATCAATGAAAAAAAAACGGGACCAATCGGAAACTATATTGAACCCAATGCAAAAAAAATCATCAAAATCGGTTCACAATTGGCTAAGATATCAGGTAACATAGACACAAAAAAAGACCCTCCTCCTTTTGTGAAGTCGGTTAAAAAGAGCTTAAATGACGGCGAGCCGGCATGTAGATTTGAAAACCCTCGGGGCTCTGAAATTAGTAATTTTTTTGAAAATAAAAATATCTAGATTTTAAATCTATATTAATAAAAGAGATTATCTTTCAGTAGTCGGGCAAAAAATGAAAATTCTAGGTCCTTGGATCAAACTCAACCAAATTTTCTTTACTATCAATCTATACAAACCACATATATCTCAATACAAAAAGAATTAATCCCCCACATAGGTTAGTGGGGTGGAGGGTAATGATAGGGTGTAGAGACAAAAAGGGGTCCAGGGGACTTGGTCCTCTGAACAAAACGATGCCAGCGGATTTTTTATATACTCGTATATTCTTTTATATACAGGGCGATTGATTTAGTGTGGCATATTAAAAGTTTTTGAGTTATTATTTGTTATCGGGCTCCACCGCGAAATTAGTCGGATTCTATTAAATCAGAACAAGCAGAAAGTACATCCGGGAAAGCTGAACTTTTAATATATTTTTCCATTGTGATAAAGAGTATTCAATAAATATTTTAATATTTTATTGGTTAGAGTTGAACAAACTAGTAAAAGCATAGATTTCTAATATTCATGTGAAATTTTTACTGTTTAAATATAATAATTGTAAAAAGAATTTAAATTAGATTCATTATCCATCTATTGATATGAATATGAGGACTTTTTAGCTATTTATGGTGTAGATGTGCTTGCGCATATTTTATTTATAAATAAATCACTCACTATACTTTCTCATGCACGTTTTCTCGTTTATTATTGTTAGAAGCGGGGTCGATAGACAAAAGTATTTTCATCATTTATAACCCAACAACTGGAAAGATATATAAAATCCAGAACACCGCCTTCATTTTCAAAATCTGTCCAGAGTTTTACATTCTTTTTACTTTGCCATACAGGGTATGGTCAAGTTTTGTAATCGTGCATGAAAAAAGTGGGGTTTTCCTTCTTTTTTTCAAAATTTCTCAAAAAAGCCTAAAACTATTTTGATTAAAAAAATTGAGCGAAACTATGGCATTTCGCTCTACAAAAAAGCTCTAATAAGTGAACATCGAAAAAATTATATTTTTCGAGATAATAATTGTTTTGTCAAAATGTCTGTTAGTGTTAATGCACCAAAACTACGTGTGAAATTTGGTTTTGATATTCTCACTAGTTTTTGAGCTAGCTCGTCCACAAAAATTTGGTAACGCACAGACTAACAGACATTTTGACAAAACAATTATTATCTCGAAAAATATAATTTTTTCTATGTTCACTTATTAAACTTTTTTGTAGAGCGAAATGCTATGGTTTCATTCTATTTTTTAATCAAAATAGTTTCTAGCAGTTTTTGAGATATTTCGAAAAAAGAAGCAAACTGCAACGGTCGTTTAAACTTTATCCAAATTCATTTGAAATATTAATATGTTTGTTCCTTTATTATTAATCAGATATCACTTGCAATTTGTAGTTCATATTGACATTAATTCAAAATAATTCTCATTTAAGAGTCGAGGAATAACCATTCCACATTGGATTTTTGACATTTCGGTTATTATTGTAACCATTGCTGAAGACATAGAGGAATCGACTTAAAATCAAAAATAGCCATCGATTCTCATCTAATACTTGAGGAATAACAATTCTACATTAGGTTTTTGACGTTTCGATTATTATTGGTAACCATTGCTGAAGACATGGAGGAATCGACTTAAAATCAAAAATAACGATCGATTCTCATCTAATACTAGAGGAATAACCTTATTGCATTCCATTTTTGATGTTTTGACTATTAATGGCAACCTCTATTGAAAACGTGGAAGAATCGACTTAAAATCAAAAAGACTAAATTCTTTTATGGCAAACAACTCAAACTTGAGTCAATGGTTACCAATAAAAACCGAAATGTCAAAAATCCAATATAGAATGGTTATTCCTCAAGTATTAGATGAGAATCAATCGCTATTTTTGTTTTAAAGTCGATTCTCTATGTCTTCAGCAATGGTTACCAATAAAAACCGAAACGCCAAAAATCCAATATAGAATGGTTATTCCTCAAGTATTAGATGAGAATCGATGGCTATTTTTGATTTTAAGTCGATTCCTCCATGTCTTCAGCAATGGTTACCAATAAAAACCGAAATGTCAAAAATCCAATATAGAATGATTATTCCTCAAGTACTAGATGAGAATCAATCGCTATTTTTGGTTTAAAGTCGATTTCTCTATGTCTTCAGCAATGGTTACTAATAAAACCGAAACGTCAAAAATCCAATATAGAATGATTATTCCTCAAGTACTAGATGAGAATCAATCTCTATTTTTGGTTTAAAGTCGATTTCTCTATGTCTTCAGCAATGGTTACTAATAAAAACCGAAACGTCAAAAAATCCAATATAGAATGATTATTCCTCAAGTACTAGATGAGAATCAATCGCTATTTTTGGTTTAAAATCGATTTCTCTGTCTTCAGCAAAGGTAACGGATAAGAAAACAACGCAGTTGCTATGGTTACTCATAAAAATTCCTCCCAAATTTTTAGCATTTCACAGAGAGAAGCCTATCCATTCTTACTTAAGCAAGGCTAAATGAGCTATATTAAAACTTTCAAATGAATAAATTTTAAAGAATTTAAAAAATTAAAAAAGTACCATCTTACTCTAGAGTAAAGTACTTTAAAATATAATTTTACTAAAAACTTTATTTAACCTTTTTTGTGGTCCCCAAGGTACTTAATTAGGATATTAAATTTCATCAAAATTGGTTAAGTCATTTTCAAGATATTTAGAAAAAACTAAAAAAGTACTGAAATAAAGTACTAATGTTTGTGGGCCGATATGTACCAAAAACTAATCAGCGCTTCATTTTGTTAAACTAATGGTAGGTTTTCAATTTCATTTCAATCGGTGTAACGGTGTGGAAAAAATCGTGGGCCAAAAAAACGATAACATACATACATACATACATACATACATCCATCCATACATCCATCCGCACGCACTAAATGAAAAAATCGCACTTTTTGGCCTCTCGACGAGACCCCTTGTAATTTTTGGCAAAACCGCCACGTGCTAAAATTCAACCTAATTGAATACTACAATTTGTGACTTTAATTGAGTCCATGGGTTCCGTAGTCTTTACCTGAGGACCCTTTGAAGCCACGCTTGCCCCGAGAGCGATTACAATACTTTACCCATGCTTTGCATTGGATAAAGTAAAAATACTTTTTTCATGCATCGATTATAATACTTGACCATATCCTGATGGTACCAAATGAATTTGAAATCAAGATTTTATACAATAAATTCAATCTCCCAGAGCGCCCGATTTATTAGCACGTATGTTAGTTGCTTGTCATTAATTAATCATATATTTAATATATTTTTTCTCTTGGTCCAGACTTAAGACTCTCGCAGACTCCAATAGCTTCAACTGCAGTAGTCTCGCGATATACATCTTTTTCAAAAAAATAGATCAAAACAATCTCTCGTTAATATGTCAATTATTCTTTGATATATTAATGAGAAAAAATATTAATTTGTTTAAAATCAGTATTTCAAGTTAGAAATATATAAGTTCAAATATTATTTTCACTCAATATTTGCCAAACACCACCTACATTTGATCCGCGATTGAATCAAATAAAGGAAACATACGATTGATCATAAATATAAGGTTTAGGATTAACTCTAGGGAAAACTTTTTACTGGGCACTCCAAAGTTTGGAATTCCTTCAATACTTTTCAATTTCATTCTTATCTATATGGGTTGAATCTTCTTTTTTTATTCAATAACATTAAAAATAAGCTGACGTGTTCTGATGTGGCCATCCACTTGACTTTACCATACAACCTGGCCTATCACTTATATTTAATATTTAATAAAATTATTTATAATCATGTAGGGGGGGGGTTAGTTTTTTCATTTTTAGATTTCTGTGTGCCAACTGATTATGTATACCCCATTGATTATGTATACAAAATTTGGTTGAGTTTGGAACAAGAGGCTATATTTTCATTTTTTGACCCTACACCCCCCCCCTTGCCCACCAATTTTGGATGGTTAGTTTTTGCATTTTTTGACTTCTGTGGTCGCACTGATTATGTATACAAGATTTGGTTGAGTTTGCTCAAATAGCCTAGATTTTTAATTTTTAACCCCTCCTCCACTACCCTTAATTTTGAGGTCGATATCCACCAAAATCTAATCAGCTCTTAATCTCAATGGACCAAAACTACCTGTGAAATTTGGTTTCGATATTCACACTAGTTTTGAGCTAGCTCGTCCACAGAAATTTGGTAACGCACAGACTAATAGACGGACAAGCAGACAGACTAACTAACTATTAAGAGCTGATTAGATTTACGACCCAAAATTAAAGGGGGCATGGGTGGGGGGTTAAAATTTAAAATTAAAATATTTTCGAACTAAAAAAAAAACAAGAAAAATGAAATGTACTATAAAATGATCCTATAATAACGAAAATATTTTTTTTTCTGGCGCCAAAATTGGGGGCGAGATTAAAAAATATAAATCTAGGCCATTTGAGCAAACACAACCAAATTTTGTATACATATCAGTGGAACCCCAGAACACTAAAAATGCAAAAACAAACCGCTAAAAATGGAGGGGGGGGGTCAAAAATGAAAACTAGGCCCTTGGACCAAACTCAACCAGTAAGAGTATGGTAAAGTCAAGTGGATAGGCCACATCAGAACGTATCAATTTATTTTATATTAAATTGGTGATAAAATAAAAACTTTTACATAACTATGTGAGCTTTGAAATATGCAAATTTTAAAAATTGTGCAATTTTTGTTTAAGTAAACGATTCAAGCTAGGAAGCTGAAACATGGCACACAGCTGCAGTTTATAAACTTTCAAAATTCAGCCAATTACTACAACCATTTGATAACTCTCCATATTATTCAATTCTACTATTTTCTGATTTTCTCGTTAAGCGGATTATTATTAAGTATAGATAGAAGTGGTTGTTGGTGACTTTTCAACCAGGGGATGCTGTCCAAAAAAGTATCCTTCATTTTTTGAAATTATATTTTAATCTTCACTTTTTTTTTGCAAATTTCATCGAATACGGCATCATTTTCGTTATTTTTCAAATTTAACATTAGATTTTTTAAAAATATATTTTAGGACCTTCGCCCCCAAACGGATACTACTTTGTGTGAGTCAGGGTAGGAGTCAGAAATTAATTCTTGTGACTTAAACCCCACAGTCCTTGAGATGGAAATCGACCATCTTCCACAATGAATCAGCCTGTCCTATAAGAAAATATTAAATTTCTCCTAATTCTATTGCTAATAAGCAAGCTATGGACTTATCTATACCATTCTTAGTTATTTCCGATCTTATATATTGAGAGTTGTTAGAAATGGATTGTCCAGAGATTCTCTAATCATCTTTATTTATTCCTTTTTTGTATTAGGTATTAC
Organism: Forficula auricularia; assembly: GCA_024734495.1. Classification (NCBI taxonomy): domain Eukaryota; kingdom Metazoa; phylum Arthropoda; class Insecta; order Dermaptera; family Forficulidae; genus Forficula; species Forficula auricularia. The sequence continues at coordinate 4,097,855 of JALMQS010000069.1, read as the reverse complement.
TATTTTAATAGTTCCTCAGCGAGAACAATTTTATTCAACTAAAACTTGTCTGAACTTGTCTTTGACATGCTTGAACTCGAATATATATCCAGCAGGCAGGGACTTAAGTAAGACCTTCTATCCGTATGCTTTTTGGAAAAATCATTCATTTTAATTGCCCTTGTAACTATGCAACAATTTTATTTCATTTCGAGGACCAATATACTTTTTAAAAACAAAAAAATATTTTTTATAGAAATATTTGAAATAAAGGATAGGTAATAATTTGAAAATTTAGAGATTCTCCTTAAATTTTGAAGTCGAGCTTATATATTTATGAAAATACTCTTAATGTTTAAAATTTTAGGAATGCGCTGCCTCCACAGCATCCATGGGCCTCACGCCACTGATTGATAGATAGTTATTAGGTATTTATTATTATTTAAAACTATTTCTATTTTAAGGTAAATAAATATTATGTTAGGGTAATTGCTATAGGGAGCCAGGAATCAAATGATGTTCAGTGAATATGGTTGCATAATCTGAAGTAGGCAACATCTTTAATTTGCCTTTAAAATTTTGCTGGCTATAAAAATAATCAGCAATTTTTACTTAAAATGATTGAAAAATTTATTATTTTTGTTTTTTGACCGACTTTGAAAAAAGGAGGTTATCAATTTAACGGAATGTCTGTTTTTGTTTTTTTTGTGTGTTTGAATATTTATTTCTCTTTATCATGTGGACGGATTTGGATGATTTTGAAGTGATAACTTCTTATGGGAGGGGAAACCGATTCATTACTTAACGCGTTGCGGCGCCAGTCTTTCTGGCTTCTCCTTCTCTCACTCATACGGCAGGGGTATTAATTTTCAGCAACGCTCATAGAATTTTCTTTAAAAAAATGACTTGCCGGATGTCAGATTAGAACCTGAGACCTCTTGCATCAGACACTTTACCACTAGACCATGGGACTATTTTAAAAATCTTTGCTTTTTACTTTTACTAAAATGAATATTTTTGAATTAGACTTTATTATAAGTGTGGAAATAATTGAATATATTATATATAGCTATGTATTTTATAAATAGAATTTATCACTTCTGTCGCACGAGACGCACACTTTTTTTGCGTGGGTTGAGTCGCGTAATCAATTGGTCCCGTTTTTTTATTGGTATTGGACCTTTTTTGTTATGTATGTTCACGCATAACTTCTTTGTTTATGGACTGATTTCGATGCTTATTTTTTATTGGAAAGGAGATACCTTAGGGGTGGTAAACATATTAATTTGGTCGAGTTCTGATAATGTTTGTCGATTTCTCTTTACCATGTTGACTGATTTCGATGATTTTTTGCCATGGGTTCACTATAGTCGCCGATTCGTCCTGTATAAATTTCATTGGTATTTGACTTTTTTGTTATGTATATTCACGCATAACTTTTTGTTTATAGACCGATTTCAATGATTCTTTTTATTGGAAAGGGGATATCTTAGGGATAATCCCATATTAATTTGGTCAAGTTCTGATGATAAGATCAATGACAAAATAACGGAAATCTCCAATTCTTATGAGGAAATAATCGAAATTATAATAAAAAAAATCTTTTATAAAAAAAAAAACTATCTTAAAACGTTCATGTAAAACCTGCTAACGTTTCGAGATAATTTCTCTATTTATGAATTGAATTAAATTATCAATTTCTTTTATTATTTTATATTTTCTGATGAATGCAATATCGCAAGCACGAGAAGATCAAGAACAGTCGATGGTGGGGATGTAATCTCCAAAGTCGAAGCTCAAATAAAATGTATACGCTAATGCATGTAAAATAATTGGTTCAATAAAAATTTATTATTATTATTATCAATTTCTTATTCATTCGCTCGAATATTTCTCTTACGAGATCCTATTCTTAACATCACTAAAAAGAGAAAAATAAAAATAATTAAAAAAAAAAAACGATTTCGAAAAAATTAAATGCAACAAATGAAATAATAAAAACTCAAAAATAAAATAAAATGCACTAAAAGGTATAAAATAATTTTCTTATTTAGTTCCATCTATCGATGAAATTGTTACATGAAATTACTTTTTGATGTCGGTGCCAAACAAACTATATAAGCGAGCTTACGCTATGTTGTCTTCATTACCCGCCATACTTATTAAGATCCATCGAGTGCGATTCATAAAATGTATATTTCATTGATTAGTTGTAACTAAATTAGATAATAATTTTATACCTTTTAGTGCATTTTATTTTATTTTTGAGTTCTTATTATTTTATTTGTTGCATTTAATTTTTTTGAAGTCGGTTTTTTTTTCTAAAAATTATTTTATAAAATTATTAGGTGAAATATGTAACAGTTTTAATTGGGCATATGACAGACTTTGAAATCTTACAAGGTGTCATCTTTCCCAAATTTATCCGTATTTAATGGCCTCTTCTATTTTTATTATCCACTTCGTAAAATACCGAAATGAGAGAGGAAAAGGCAAAGAATTAATAAATAAAACTTATAATTTCGTCACGGACACGTTCATGCATTAAGAGAGCCGTCTAGACTTGCCGTAGACATTTTCTTAACAATATCATCATAAAAGGAATCGCAGGGAATTTGATAAATTAAAAGACAGAATTTTTATTAAGTGTCTAGACGTTTCGTCAATTTATTTTGACGTCCTCGATGACAACCAGGAAAATTAGAAAAACTTATAAATAAATTAATTACAAACAAACAGGTTATAAATAGAAGAGCTAGGGATCGATTTGTTTGTAATTAATTTATTTATAAGTTATTCTAATTTTCCTGGTTTTATCATTCTAGCCACTGACGAAGTCAAAATAAATTGTCGAAACATCTAGTCTACTTAATAAAAACTCTGTTTGAATTTAGCCGATTCCATGCGATTCCTTTTATGAAATTTAATATGGATATGGATACGATTGATGCAACATTTCTTAACAATATTTCGATAATGGTATTGCAATAGTTGCTAGACAAAAATATCAAAATTTTCAGGTGAAGAAAAATTATTAACAAGGCCTTTTCATTTGAGAATATTTTTGTCACTTGGAGATTAATACATTGGTTGAGTTGTTAATCCAAAGAAAAAGTTTTGGGTAAAACAACCTAGGTTACATATTTTTAATGAAAAAATTTCTGAACTAAATACTACTGAAGAACTCGAATAAAAAAGTTCCATACCTTATTTGGAAAAATGAAAAAAACAAACTATTTTTATACAAGAGCCTCGTTCGCAAAGAATATTTTAAATAGATTAAGTATTTGAATTTGTAATAATTAAAATAAATTAATAAGTTGTTGTAGGGAAATAGGGACAATAACTTATGCAAATAATTTTTATATTTTGCCAGCGTTTCGTCAACTTTGTTGACTTCCTCAGGGCTCAAACAAATTAACTTCTTTGCATATTTGTCATTCTATCAATATTCATTTCTTAGCAAACACATAAGGCCAGTCATCGAACAGATTGAAAATATTTTCCTATTTAAATCTTAAAATATCTTTCTTTGTTCTTTTCTATAGATGACAAATATGCAAAGAAGTTAATTTGACGAAACGTTGGCAAGAAATAAAAATTATTTGCATAAGCTATTGTCTTAATTTCCCTACATCACCTTATTAATTTAATCGATGGAAATAAATAATTAAAATAAATTTTCATATAGCTAATAACAACCATACTACCAAAAAGCAGAAATAAAAATACCTTATTTATTTATTTTCTATCAGAAAATATTTAAATGTTTTTTTTTCGAACTTACGATTTATTGATTGTAAGTTAAAGGTTTTTCAAATAAAAAACATGATTTATTACTAGATAGAGAGCGATTTATTTCATTTATCAGTAAATAGTATTTAACATGAATCTGTATTCTTCGTGAACAGTGATTATGAATTGTTGGAATGATTGAGGTTGGCTGATCAAGGCAGATGAACTAAATGGAGAGATGGTGTTCAATAGGTGACCATGGGCACGAGTCCCATGCTGTGCATCCAGAAGGGTGCTGGGGCCCAGGACGAGTGCGGGGTGTAGACCATCGGCATCGTATTCAGTGGGGTGGTCGAGGCGGGGGTCATGACGTCACGACGTCGTCTGCGGAGGAGCTCGGGGCTGAGGGCGGAGGCGATCGCAGCCTTCTCGTATTCCTGGGCGAATAGGGCCTTAGCTTTTTTCACCTCCGGGGTGTCCTCCACGGGCTGGGGAATTCCTCTGCTTGTGTCTTGGGAAGGAATTGTCACCTGCGGACATAAATTGAGACTCACTTGATTACTTAGATCTTAATGTAGTTGTTTCACCATATGGGTTTTCTTAGGATATTTTTGAAATTTAGTGAGATTTTTATTTTAAATATTTCTGCATCGATTGGTGGCAAAACGAAATTTAGTTCCGGAGATATTAAATTCCAAGGATAGAGTTTTCAGACTTATACATTGCACCGATGGGTGATCCGCGATTGGAAGTAGGTGTACACCTCTTTGGAAGTATTTTGGAAGTACTTGGAAATAGTTGAAAGTACTTGGAAATATTTGGAAGTGCTTGGGAATATTTGGAAGTACAAGTGGAAGTAGGTGTACAGCATATTAGGTCCCGGCTCACCCCTCGCATTGCACTATACGGGATATCGGAAAGTTTACATAGATTTTTAATTATAATTAAGAAACTCTTCTTATCATTGTTATAAAAAACTAAACAAACATTAAACAATAACTAATACTTAGATATGGTACTATAATGTTTTAAAATTATAAATTGTGATGTTTTTTGAGGCTCTTGAAAATCTTGAAAACAGATGTAATGTCTCGTTAGGAAAAGGAAATAAAATTTCTTTATATTCTAACAAATTTATTTTCATGAAAAACTTATGAGACGTTTCGGCGGATATTCTCACACCATCATCAGTCTACAAGGAAAACATAATCTTAATTACAGTAAATTACTAATTACATGTCATTTTTAAGATAAAAGAAGAAAAGAAAAGCTTGGGTGAGTTCTTTTCTTTTCTTCTTTTATCTTAAGAATGACATGTAATTAGTAATTTACTGTAATTAAGATTATGTTTTCCTTGTAGACTGATGATGGTGTGAGAATATCCGCCGAAACGTCTCATAAGTTTTTCATGAAAATAAATTTGTTAGAATATAAAGAAATTTTATTTCCTTTTTCCTAACGAAGACATTACATCTGTTTTCAAGATTTTCAAGAGCCTCAAAAAACATCACAATTTATAATAACTAATACATTTTTGAAGAAAATTTTAATTCATATATACAACACAGTTTCTGAGATAATAATGAACAATTTACAGCAGTAATTTTTTTGACGTTTTTTGCCTTCAGTCATTGTCGCAACAGCTTTCAACCGCTTATTAAGAACTTTTACTTTTATAAATCTTCCTTTATAATGTACTTTATCAGAATTTAATAGGATTGGCTAAGTCTCAAACAAAGAATTATTGCGGGGCACGAATTAAATAGTAAATTTTAAAAATATTAAAAATTGAAATGAATTCAATAAGGTAAGAATGAGAGTTATACCTAATATTACAAATTCAATAAATATCACCATGTAGGTATATTATGTAAATTAATTAATTTATCAATTATAATAGGTTGGAATTTGTGGTGTTTCACAGTGAGGAAGAATAAAATAATTTGAGTTAAACCATTTAAAAATGTTTCACTTATAAACCCACACCGAGTGCCCTAAGTTTTATTTTTCAATTAATTAACTCTGATAAATTTAAAAAATTAAAAAAAACTATATTTAATCAATTTATTTTTAGAACAAAAATAATTTTTAAGAAAAAAATAAAACCGACTTCAAAAAAATTAAATGCAACAAATAAAATACACTAAAAGCTATAAAATAATTATTATCTTATTTAGTTACAACTAAACTACAAAATATTAAGATGAAATTACTTTTTGAAGTTGGTGCCAAACAAACTATACCTATAAGCGAGCGTACCCACCAAATGTACTAAGTAAGATCCGTCGAGTGCGATTCATAAAAAGTATATGTTTGGCACTGACTTAAAAAGTAATTTCATCTTAATATTTCGTAGTTTAGTTGTAACTAAATAAGATAATAATTATTTTATACCTTTTAGTGTATTTTATTTGTTGCATTTAATTATTTTGAAGTCGGTTTTTTTTTTTTTAAATTATTTTTATTTTTCTCTTTTTAGTGATGTTATTAATAGTGATCATATCATCAGAACTTGACCAAATTAATATGGCACCATCCCTAAAATACTCACTTTCCAAGATAAAAAGAATCATCGAAATCGGTTCATAAACAAAGAAGTTAGGCCTAATCAAACTTAACAAAAAAGGTCTAATACCTATGAAAAAATGGGACCAATCGGAAGGTAGACTGAACCCAATGCGAAATTTTTTTTCAAAATCGGTTCACAATTGGCGGAGATATGAGGTAACATAGGCACAAAAAAAAATCAGTCGAATAGAGAACCTCCTCCTTTTTTGAAGTCGGTTAAGAATAAAAAGTTTCAGCCAAGCTTTTGATTATATATATAGATGAAAAATATTTAATTTAAAATAAAATATGTTATTTAAAAATTATTTTTCTTGAAAAATACCCTTGGGAATCTCACCTCATCTTTTTTCTATTTTATTTAAGACCCTCAGCCATTTCAAAATAACTAAGCCTTTTGGCTTTTTTATTCGAGCTCATTCATTCTTTTCAATATTATTTATTTATTTCAAAGTTAATTATAAAGGATTATTGAAACTATACTAACAAAACTAACTGAAAGGAATTCATTAGCTTTTGGAATTTCTATAAAAATATATTTTAAAGATTAAAACCAAAAATTCAATTAGTCCGTAGAATTCTTTAAAGAAAACAAAATCATTTGAAAACCCATTTTTATATTATTTTGAAATCTAGGAAATTTCAGCCTATTGAAATTATTAAAAACCTATTTTGAGCTTAATTAAACCTGAATTTTCTATAATCTAATAATAAACTTCAGTTCATAAACAAAAAAGTTAGGCCTGAACAAACCTAACAAAAAAGGTCTAATACCTATGAAAAAAAATGGGACCAATTTTTTTTTTCAAAATCGGTTCACAATTGGCGGAGATATGAGGTAACATAAGGACAAAAAAAAAAAAAACAGTCGAATAGAGAACCTCCTCCTTTTTTGAAGTCGGTTAAAAAATTATTTTATCTAAACATAACGAACATAGTTTATAGTTCATAATGTAGTATAAATTAATTTAGCTAAATAAAATGCTTTAATAAATAAATAATAGTCATTAAAGATTGAAATAAATTGATTTCAGATTAAAAATTCAACCATCCATTGGCCAATCAAACAGCGAAGGTGGATGATTTTTATTTTTACTTTACCATACAGGATATGGTCAAGTATTTGTAATCGTGCATGAAAAAAGTGTTTTTTTCTTTCTTTTTTTCGAAATATTTTTCAAAAACGGCCGAAACTATTTTGATTAAAAAAATTGAGCGAAACCAAGGCATTTTGCTCTACATAAAAGCTCTAATAGTGAACATCGAAAAAATTATATTTTTCGAGGTAATAATTGTTTTGTCAAAATGTCTTTTAGTTAGTTTATCTGGTTGTCTGATTGTTAGTCTGTGCGATACCAAATTTTGTGGACGAGCTAGCTCAAAAACTAGTGTGAATATCGAAACCAAATTTCACACGTAGTTTTGGTCCATTGAGATTAAGAGCTGATTAGATTTTGGTGCATATCGACCCAAAATTAAAGGGGGTGGGGGGTTAAAAATTAAAAATCCAGGCCATTTGACCAAACTCAACCAAATTTTGTATACACAATCAGTGGGCCTCCAGGAGTCTAAAAATGCAAAAAATAACTGATACCCACATGATTATAAATAATTTTATTAAATATTAAATATAAGTGAGGGGCCAGGTTGTATGGTAAAGTCAAGTGGATGGCCACATCAGAACACGTCAGCTTATTTTTAATGTTATTGAATAAAAAAAAGAAGATTCAACCCCTATAGATAAGAATGAAATTGAAAAGTATTGAAGGAATTCCAAACTTTGGAGTGCCCAGTAAAAAGTTTTCCCTAGAGTAAATCCTAAACCTTATATTTATGATCAATCGTATGTTTCCTTTATTTGATTCAATCGCGGATCAAATGTAGGTGGTTTTTGGCAAATATTGAGTGAAAATAATATTTGAACTTATATATTTCTAACTTGAAATACTGATTTTAAATAAATTAATATTTTTTTCTCATTAATATATCAAAGAATAATTGACATATTAACGAGAATTGTTTTTGATCTATTTTTTTGAAAAAGATGTATATCGCGAGACTACTGCGGTTGAAGCTATTGGAGTCTGCGGAGTCTTAAGTCTGGACCAAGAGAGAAAAATATATTAAATATATGATTAATTAATGACAAGCAACTAACATACGTGCTAATAAATCGGGCGCTCTGGGAGATTGAATTTATTGTATAAAATCTTAGATTTCAAATTCATTTGATGATCCATTCGAGTGTTATGCGGGCTATACGCAAAAATAACGTTGGATTATAGCTAAATGGATCATATCTTTTTCTCTCTTGGTCCAGACTTAAGACACCGCAGACTCCAATAGTTTCAACTGCAGTAGTCTCGCGATATATATCTTTTTCAAAAAGCGCGATCAAAACAATTCTCGTTAATGTGTTAATTATTCTTTGATAAATTAATGAGAAAAATTATAAATTTATATATGATCAGTTCTGTTGTATAATTAATTACCTATACGAAGGGCTCCAACCAGACAGCACAGAAGAAATGAGGCAACCTGCACCCCCAAATTATTATTCGTTGATGATTGTTTATTTTTTTTAATGTTATCGAATGCAAAAAAGAAGATTCAACCCCTATAGATAAGAATGAAATTGAAAAGTATTGAAGGAATTCCAAACTTTGGAGAGCCCAGTAAAAAGTTTTCCCTAGAGTAAATCCGAAATCTTATATATCTGATCAATTCTGGTGTATAATTAATTACCTGTACGATGTGAGGTATGACTCCGAGACCCCAGCCCGCTCGTAGCGATTCAGCGCTACGCACGATGACCGGCGTAGTTGTGAGAGGGGTTGTCACTCCATATTGCCAGACATGCTGAGGAGTAGGGTTCCCAAGGGCTCCAACGAGACAGCACAGCAGAAATGAGGCAACCTGCACCCCCAAATTATAATTAATCCACAGCTCTCACTTTGTGTAAAATAGGGATTGGAAAGAAATTATTATTATTAGTATCTTTTTTACAAAGCTTAACAAAAGGCATCCGTTTTATATAAACTCAAGAGAAAGCATTTTGCTTAGTCACATATTCGAGTCAATGATCAGAGAATAATACCATATTATATCTATACAATTTCTTATACTTTATGGCTAATATAAATGTATTGAGAATGACATTTATACAATATTAACATATAAAAAAAGGATATAATATAGGTATATGTATATCATTACACAACTGTTGATTGAGACTGAACAAATTCTCATAAAGAATAATGATAAAAATAGAAGTAATAAAGGTATTCATCAAAAAGTGTATAAAGGTCAAGAAGAATAGTATCATGTATGTTTTAATAAATTATTTTTGATTTCACAGAACATTTATGCATATTTTGAAATATTTAGAATTAATTTAATTTTCATTATACAGTATTCATAAATGTATCTAGAGCAACAGCGGTTCTTAACTTTTACTTTATCGAATGCGAAGCAGATTGGATAAAGGTAACCATTGCTGAAGACATAGAGGAATCGGCTTAAAATCAAAAATAACGATCGATACTTATCTAATACTAGAGGAATAATCTTATTCCATTCCATTTTTGATGTTTTGACTATTAATTGTAACCTCTGCTGAAAACATGGAAGAATCGACTTAAAAATCAAAAGGACTAAATTATTTTTTGGTAAACTGAGCTCAAATAGCCAGTGATAACCGATTAATAAATAATAAAGGAATAAACATATTTATATTTCAAATGACTTTGGATAAAGTCTAGGAACGATCCGTTGCAGTTTATTTTATAAATGCTTACCACTAAAAACAAAATATGAAAAATACCGCGAACAAAAATATCTCTATAAAAAAATATTTTCGAGAGTAGAAGAGTTTATTTTTAAAAGTAAATAAAAATATATATCTATGTGCACGTCAAGGGGTGATCCGCGATTGGAAGTAGGTGTACACATCTTTGGAAGTATTTTGGAAGTACTTGGAAATATTTGTAAGTACTTGGACATATTTGGAAGTACTTGAAATATTTGGAAGTACTTGGAAATATTTGGAAGTGCTTGGGAATATTTGGAAATACTTGGAAATATTTGAAAGTACTTGGAAATATTTGTAAGTACAAGTGGAAGTAGGTGTACAGCATATTAGGTCGCGGTTCACCCCTCGGTGCACGTGCTTTATAGTTTTGAAGACTTGGCCTTCATATTTATTATTTTTTTAGAAATATCATTCTCGAGTGTAAAACCAAATAATATATTTATAAATTAAATTTGAATTTTAGTGAAATCACACTCAATTAATTATAATTATTTATTGAACACGAACAAATAATACAAAAAACCACGACGTTTCGATCGACCCATTCTGCGATCGTTCTCAAGTATGAGCACCGACTCTTATTTTAGGTTATTAAATCGGGGTCCTTATTCTTGTAAACGATCGCAGAATAAGTCGATCGAAATGTCGTAGTTTTATTGTATTATTTCTTCTTGTTTACTAAATGATATACAGGAATTATTTGACGGATTATAGTGGTGTTTCACAAAGAGGAAATAAAATTAAAAAAAATTTTTTTTTTTTTTTAATTATATTTTGGAGATTTTTTATTTATCTCTATACATATTTCGGGCTATGAACCCTTCATCATGAGGTTTAACAAAAGACAGTCTTTTTCTTATGATTATAATTAATTATGTGTGATTTCACTAGAATTCAAATTTTAATCAAATTAATCACAAAAATAAAAGTTTCAATTATTTATAAAAATAATACAATCAAATAAAGTATTTAGTATTATTTTGTGTATAAATATATTTTTATAAATATATTATTTGGTTTTACACTTAAGAATGAATGATATTTAAATGGATATGAGTATCAAACCTTCAAAAATATAGTCTGTAAAAAATAAATATAAATATGTAGCCATATTATATAGATATATGAATATTAGGATAGCCCAAAAAAAACGAATATTTCTTATTTTTAATCTCGCATGAAAATATGTTCATTCAAAATGTTTTTAAAAATCTCACCAAAAAAGCTCGATTAAAAAATTTTAAGAGGTCGCTCAAGATTTTTAAAAATTTCCAAAATGATAGAAAATTGAATTTTTTTCTCGTCATGCTATTATTGCCTACGTTGAAAATGATAAATACTCTGAAAATTTCAAGTCTATAGGTATATCAATTTATAGAAGTCGCTCAAATTATTTTAATTTTTAAAGTAGTGTATGTACTTTAGTTTTGGAGTGACATGAAAATATAAATATTAAATTGGTGTTGTTATATGCATGTTGAAAATTTTTCTTTGTGGCTGGTTATTGGATACTGCTTGGAATTGAAATAAGTTAAATTTTCAAGAAATATTGCTACGTTTCGCAGTATATTTTTCTGCTTCCTCAGAGCAATCTACGAAACAATAACAATTGTAATCATATGAAACCATTAAACAAAACAGAAAAATAGAAAATTTATTTATATTTTGTTTAATGGTTTCATATGATTAGAATTGTTGTTATTCTTTTGTAAATTTCCCGAAAAAGCAGAAAAGTACTGCGAAACGTAACAGCCGAGGGGTGAACCGCGACCTAAATTCGTGTACACCTACTTCCAGTTCCACTTTCATTTCCAAGAAGACAATAGATGACAATAGATTATCTAATGAATTCCAAAGTAATTCCAAATAGTTCCAAAGACGGTGTACACCTAATTCCAATCGCGGTTTACCCCTCGGTAGCAACATTTTGAAAATTTAACTTCTAATTGATTTCAAGTTCAAGTACCCAATAAGCAGCCACAAAGATAAATATTAAAATAATAAGTAGTAATAATTGTTTTTAAGTTTTTTTTCTTCGTGTCTCGTGGTTCATTTCTATTTGTTAAGATGACATGGGGTCTCGTCCAGAGGCCAAAAAGTGCGAATTTTTCACCTAGTTTGTGGGGATGTATGTATGTTGCTATGTTTCTATTTGCTATCCTTTTTGCATCGATGACTTTTCCCCCCACCGTTGAACCGATTTAAATGAAATTGAAAACCTATCATTACTTTAACAAAACGAAGCTCTGTCTAGTTTTTGGTATACACATCGGCCCACAAACTTTAGTACTTTATTCCAGTATTTTTTTAATTTGTTCTAAATATCTTGAAAATGGCTTAAATCTGATAAATAATAAACGAATAAAGATATTAATATTCCAAAAGACTATGGATAAAGTCCCACAACGATCCGTTGTAGTTTATTATACTTATTATAGCTAAATTTCATATCGTTCTATAAAGAGGTACATTTTCAACATGCATTTGGTTCATTAAGAATTGAGAATCATCACTAATACCTACATCACTAACACTAATACTTAATAACTAATACCTACATGCATACTATAATATCACTCCTCAACAAAAATTTGTATCCGTAAACCTAACAATGGATTCCAGTAGAGTTTTATGGTATACGCTGATTATCATGCAATTTCCTGATACAGGTCAGAGTTTTGAGATATTTTATCGATCAAAACGACAAAAAAAGAGGCCATTTTGAGTCCCATTAGATATTAAACAGCAATATTTGAAATCAAAATATTTTGTTGAAGTAGTAGAAAACAGCTTCCTCTTTTATTTACAAGTTACCACTTGATTTTAGCTCAATTCGAACTCGAGTTATAACTAAAAAAACTAAAACTACGTGATTGTAAAGCGTAATAAACATAGATAAAAACATATGGTCTTAGTTTTTTAGTTATAACTCAAGTTCTAATTGAGATAAAAACAAATGGTAATTTTTGAATCAAAGAGGAAGCTGTTTTTTATTACGTCAACAAAATATTTTGATTTGCTGTTCCATATTTTAAGGGACACCTAGTATAAAGATTCTCAAAATCTATATAGAGACAATATAGTTACTATATAGTTTGAAACATTGTGCTATTAGGGACTCGAAAATAGTTCAAAATGGCCTTTTTCGTAGTTTTGACCGATAAAATATCTCAAAACTCTGATCTGTTGTAAAAAATAAGGAAATTGCATGATAATCAGAGTATAAAACTCTACTGTAATCCATTGTTAGGTTTATGGATACAAATTTTTGTTTAATTTTTGCCGAGCAGTGTATTTATCTGATTATAACTTGATTTGATAGTAACTTTACAAATTGAAATTTAGTTTACAATTATTATTATTTATAAATTCTATCATAATAAGATTAGTAAATAAGTAAAGTATGAAAGACCCCCACTCTCTCTCTCCCTTCGAGGGCTTACCTGAAGACGGCTCATGCTGGTGGATGGATGTTCGACGTGATCAGCTCTGATCGAGTTTGTACCCGAGCATTTATATATATCCAACTTGGGTGAATAGTAATTGATCGAAATGGCAAAAAAGTGGTCTTGCTATTTGCAGCCAGACAATGGGATGCTTACCCGGTCACCGAGTAACTTGATGGTTCTTCTTATTGGTCGAGACCTTCGATGACCAAATATAGATATATCGATTGAGATGTCTATTACAAAAAATTCCCTTTCTCAGAATATTTTACCGGCATATTTTTATATTAATTAATGATAACCAAAGTAATTAAAATAATTATACTGTTTATTGTATTTATATATATATTTAACGCTTAATAAAAGACATTAATTTTCCAAGATTACACGAAAAAACAATCAAGTCAGCAAAGAATATTGATTTCACTTTCGCTCTTAGAACAATAGTGCCTGGACACCGAGCGATACTCGCTAACTTTTTGCCTCTAAATAGCTTAAGTTTCAAATTTCAAGGCTCTGCGACTTACCGACGACGATTATATGAATGATTAAAATATTTATTTTACGACACTCCTAATTTACACCCTCTTCCTTTCTTTCAATCGGATTAAAATCTATACACGGCTAATAACTTAAGACACTTGATAAATACACCAATTTTTAAAAAAATCATTTCTAGCCTTCTAGTGGCCCACAGATCATGTGTATATAAGTAGACCGAGCTTCGCTTGGGTATTGCTTTTTGAACAGCCAATTATTTTGTTTTGATTCAACCATATGATTCATTTTTATTCATCCATTGTTAATAAATAAAACCTATCAAAATGTGTTATTTTTTCAGAAAATTGAGACCTGGTTATGCGAAAGATATTTTGAAATAAATTCTTGATTATTTTTTATTCTATTAAATAAATAAGGTTCTTTATAAAAACAATTATAAAACGTGTATTAATAATTCTAACGCTTAGGGAGAACAAAATATGTTAAAAACCACAATCACAATAATTCTTCAAGGTATTTGGGAACAATGAATTAACCCAACCCATTGTCTGTTTGATTACAAATGTAAAAGAGAAACCTTTTTTAAACCCTAAGATTGTCATTTTTCTACCTGAGAATAATTAATTTAAATACGAAAAAAACCATTAAAAACAATTTAGCCGAAGATAAGAACGTGACAGATCGAATTGTCAACCCAAAAACACCCTAACCCGTGAATTTCATCAAAATCGGTAGAGCCGTTTTCAAAATAGAAAAAAGATACAAATATATAAATAAATAAATAAATATAAATGCAATTTTTGCTCGTTTAATAAGAGTAGATAGATAGATAGATAAGATAAGATAAGATCTATGTTGTATAAGACATAACAATATAATGAATAATATAAATTATTATAAAAATTATAATAATTATTAAGGAAACTAGGCAAGATTAATTTAATATGGTATATCTAAATAATATTTGAATCTTCTTTGTAAAAAAGACTAGCATGGGCTTACCTTGCCAATTAACCTCTCCTAAAACGCTTTATATTATAAAAATGTTTGTAATAATCTTGAATAGAGACTTTATAATCGTAAATTTATAATTGGACGAATTAGTGAAAACTTTTGGAAGTCAAATTTAAATTAATCGTCAATTTATTTGTCAGTTTGGAAATTTAGCTAAAAATTTGAAACCTAGCCCAGAGGTAGGTACATAATTCATAATTACAAACTTGGTTGTTGAATTTCAACTTATTTTTCCTTTATAAAAGTTCGATTTTTTCACGCTTTCTTGCAAATTTAAATGGGATGTTTTGGATCTAAAAAAAAACCCAAAATTTTGAATAAAATAAACACAAATCCCAGTAATAGCAGTTTTTCTTGGCATTCGTGTTCAATTATCGAAGGAGTGAAAATACAACCATTCCGAGATACCTATATAATAATAATACCTATTTAGAACATCGCGAGAAACAAAGAGGTTTTCTTCTGCTTGATACAAATAAACATACACACATATTATTAATTTTACTTAGGGAAAGTGGTGTGGGTTTTAGGTGAAAAATGATATTAATTAATAAAGTAAAGGGAGTGTAGTTTCACAATGATTGAATAAAATTCAAAGAGGTTTATGCAGACTCAAGTTAGTCTTGTCCTCTTTGAGTTTTATTTCATTCATTGTGAAACTACACTCCTTTACTTGATTAATTTAGATATTATTAAATATATATATATATATATAAAATTTATTTGTTTGAGACTATAGTTTCGAAGGCTTAGCGCTCATTATGAATCTTTTTAATTATAAATATTATTTTTCATGGGGTCAGTATCGTTTGGATATTGAAAATGTTTTCCTTCTTTCTCAGCTTGTGAGCCAGTCAGAATTAAATTTTTAACCGACTTCAAAAAAGGAGGAGGTTCTCTATTCGACTGAATTTTTTTTTTTTTTTGTGCCTATGTTACCTCATATCCGCCAATTGTCAACCGATTTTGAAATTTTTTTTGCATTGGGTCCAGTCTAGCTTCCGATTGGTCCCATTTTTTTTTCGTTTTTTTTTCATAGGTATTAGACCTTTTTTATTAGGTTTGTTTAGACCTAACCTCTTTGTTTATGAACCGATTTCGATGGTTCTTTTTTTATCCGAAAGGGGGTGTCTTAGGGATGGTGTCATATTAATTTGGTCAAGTTCTGATGATATGATCACTATTAATAACATCAATAAAAAGAGAAAAATAAAAATTTTTTAAGAAAAAAATAAAAACCGACTTCAAAAATTAAATGCAACAAATAAAATACACTAAAAGGTATAAAATAATTATTATCTTATTTAGTTACAACTAAACGACGAAATATTAACATGAAATTACTTTTTGAAGTTGGTGCCAAACATATACCTTTTATGAATCGCACTCGACAGAACTTACTTAGTACGTTTGGAGGGTATGCTCGCTTATAGGTATAGTTTGTTTGGCACCAACTTCAAAAAGTAATTTCATGTTAATATTTCGTCGTTTAGTTGTAACTAAATAAGATAATAATTATTTTATACCTTTTAGTGTATTTTATTTGTTGCATTTAATTTTTTGAAGTCGGTTTTTATTTTTTCTTAAAAATTCTTTTTATTTATATATACCTATATGTTGTGTGTATGTTTATTTGCATCAAGCAGAGGACAACCTCTTTGTTTCTCTCTATGACTCAACAACTCTGCTACTCTCGGCAAAATAAAAACTATTCAACCTATTTAGTAGTTGACAACCTCTCTTTAATTTCTACTAGTTTTCAATACCTTTTCTAAAGCACCGCAAACTATGGGTCGTGAGAAAATTTTTCTGGGTCGTAAAATTTCTGATTAAAAAAAATCATCTATATATCACTGTGAATAAAAAAAAATAATAAATAAGCCGACAAAGTCCGAGTCGAACTGTTATACGAAGTGTTTCTTAATATATTTAGAAACATTTTTACGTTGTTTTTGAATGAAAAAATTATTTGCTCATTGTGCTTGAAGATGTCAGAAACTTGGAGAATAATATTGTTAAGGTAGTTATTTCGCGACAATACTAGCAATAAAAATTTTTAAGAAAAAAATAAAAACCGACTTCAAAAAATTAAATGCAACAAATAAAATACACTAAAAGGTATAAAATAATTATTATCTTATTTAGTTACAACTAAACGACGAAATATTAACATGAAATTACTTTTTGAAGTTGGTGCCAAACATATACCTTTTATGAATCGCACTCGACAGAACTTACTTAGTACGTTTGGAGGGTATGCTCGCTTATAGGTATAGTTTGTTTGGCACCAACTTCAAAAAGTAATTTCATGTTAATATTTCGTCGTTTAGTTGTAACTAAATAAGATAATAATTATTTTATACCTTTTAGTGTATTTTATTTGTTGCATTTAATTTTTTGAAGTCGGTTTTTATTTTTTTCTTAAAAATTCTTTTTATTTATATATACCTATATGTTGTGTGTATGTTTATTTGCATCAAGCAGAGGACAACCTCTTTGTTTCTCTCTATGACTCAACAACTCTGCTACTCTCGGCAAAATAAAAACTATTCAACCTATTTAGTAGTTGACAACCTCTCTTTAATTTCTACTAGTTTTCAATACCTTTTCTAAAGCACCGCAAACTATGGGTCGTGAGAAAATTTTTCTGGGTCGTAAAATTTCTGATTAAAAAAAATCATCTATATATCACTGTGAATAAAAAAAAAAAATAAATAAGCCGACAAAGTCCGAGTCGAACTGTTATACGAAGTGTTTCTTAATATATTTAGAAACATTTTTACGTTGTTTTGAATGAAAAAATTATTTGCTCATTGTGCTTGAAGATGTCAGAAACTTGGAGAATAATATTGTTAAGGTAGTTATTTCGCGACAATACTAGCAATAAAAATTTTTAAGAAAAAAATAAAAACCGACTTCAAAAAATTAAATGCAACAAATAAAATACACTAAAAGGTATAAAATAATTATTATCTTATTTAGTTACAACTAAACGACGAAATATTAACACGAAATTACTTTTTGAAGTCGGTGCCAAACATATACCTTTTATGAATCGCACTCGACGGATCTTACTTAGTACGTTTGGAGGATATGCTCGCTTATAGGTATAGTTTGTTTGGTACCGAATTCAAAAAGTAATTTCGTGTTAATATTTCGTCGTTTAGTTGTAACTAAATAAGATAATAATTATTTTATACCTTTTAGTGTATTTTATTTGTTGCATTTAATTTTTTGAAGTCGGTTTATTTTTTTCTTAAAATTTTTTATTTTTCTCTTTTTAGTGATGTTATTAATAGTGATCATATCATCAGAACTTGACCAAATTAATATGACACCATCCCTAAGACACCTCCTTTCGGATAAAAAAAGAACCATCGAAATCGGTTCATAAACAAAGAGGTTAGGTCTAAACAAACCTAATAAAAAAGGTCTAATACCTATGAAAAAAAATCGAAAAAAAATGGGACCAATCGGAAGCTAGACTGGACCCAATGCAAAAAAAATTTCAAAATCGGTTGACAATTGGCCGAGATATGAGGTAACATAGGCACAAAAAAAAAAAAAAAATTCAGTCGAATAGAGAACCTCCTCCTTTTTTGAAGTCGGTTAAAAAGTTAGTGCTAGAGTATGATAAACAGACAATAAAGATTCATAATTCATAAGCCCAAAACTTTTTGCTGTTTATGTACCGATTCTAGCCAATCCCGTGATCGTTTGACAAATCTGGCACCATTGTAAGAGATTGAATAATTTTATATTAAAAATGACAGATAAAATACATTTTAAAAGTTACAAAATTTTTTTAACCTACTTCAAAAAAGGAGGAGGTTCTCTATTCGATTGAATTTTTAAAAATCGTTTTGTTATTTTTTAACAAATGTAATCAACGCCTACGTTACTCCTTATGAAAATTATAATTTTGAAAAAATCTAGCGCATGCGCGCTTTAAAATCTTTTGCTGGTTAAATAAATGCGGTGTTGCCAAATTGTTTTTAGTGTAAATTTTTCATTATTTATTAATTATTATCTCAGAAACTGTGTTGTAACTATGAATTAAAATTGTCTTAAAATATGTATTGGTTATTGTTTAATGTTGGTTTAGTTTTTCATAAAAATGGTAAGGGTTTCTTAATTATAATTAAATATGTATGTAAATTTCCGATATCCCGTATAGTGCAATGTATAAGAGTCTGAAAAACACTATTTTTGAAATTTAATATACTCCGGACTGTATTGTTCATAAATTTCGTTTTGCCAGCAATCGATGGAGAAGTATTTAAATAATAATCTGTCTAAATTTAAAAAAAATCCTAAGAAAACCCATTTGGCGGAACAACTACCTTAACCATGATTTGTTTTTTGACTGTCTGTGAGTCTGCGTGACTCTCTGGATTCATACCCACAAGAAGGGAAAGACAATGATAATTCGTTCTTATAGCAAAATGTTTGTATTTTTAATGCGAAACACTGATTAGATTTTGGACTCTAACTTCAGAACCGCAGGAAATATAATTAATTCTTTCATTAATTTGTTGATATTTTTAAGGCAATCTCATATGGGTATAAAAAAAGCGTATTTTTGCTTTAATCGTTTACTAGGATCCCTCAGACTAAATGTACAAAATTTGGTTGAGATAACTTAAAGTGCTAAAAGTGTTTCAGTAAACAATCAAATTCTCTCATTAGTATGATATAAATTAACGCTTTTAAATTTTTAGTTATCCATCTTTTTAAATGAACTTTTCTTAAGTTGAGGCTTTTTATTATTTAATAATAAAATTATTTATTCAATACTATAATAATCAGTATCGTAACTATATATATCGTTGAGGTCCGTGGAAAATTCATCTGATGGTGGCCCCCTTTTCAATATAAAGAAGCTAAGCCAAAATTGTTTCTTTTTAATAAATCACTACGTAAATTAGGGGGTCGGGTAGGCTAGGAGTTAGCATGTCAGCCTGCTAACCAAGTGAATCCGACTCGACGCATCCGGCCAAAATCTGATCCCCGGGGGGGGGGGGATAGAGACAAATTTAATAAAAAATAATTTTTATCGTAAATTGGCTTATGGCTAGAAAGACCAAAAAGCCAAAAAAAAACTACGTGTAAAGTACGTACAAACGCTATTATAATTATTTTGACCATTTTCCGTTGATTTTCTATAAAAAAGTTCTATTTTTGTTTAATTTGTGTATGTATTTTAGAAGGTAATTTAAATTAATTTAATACAAAACTAATAAAATTTACTAAATTTAGTAATAATAAAGGTTAAGATCCTCCTGTGTTCGCGGCCCTTTCTATATCCAATCAGATAATTGAATCCAAATCCAATTTCTCATTATTAGAGACCGGATTTTTATGCAGTAAAAACTGCCAAAATATGCAGTTAAAAAGGCTGAAATATGCAAGTAATATGCAGGATACGTTGCAATTTTATGCAATATTATTCAAATATGCAATATTACTCAAATATGAAAAAATATGCAGTATAAAATTTAACCCACAGTATCCTAGATGGATGATTCGGATAGATAATTGATCCTCTGGGTCGTATGTGGCGGCAAACGAAATATGCAATTGCATAGGAATCCGGTCACTACTCATTATGAATCAATAACTCTACTAGTCTCGGCAAAACAAAATCGTTTCAAAAAATAAATATACTTTCAAAATTATTTTCATATCTACTCTTATTAAACGAGCAAAAATTGTATATTTGTTTGTATATATATTTGTTTGTATATTTGTATCTTGGTTATATTTTGAAAAAGACTCTACAGATTTTGATGAAATTCACGGGTTAGGGAGTTTTAGGGGTGACAATTCGATCTGTCACGGTCTCATTTTCGACAAAATTGTTTTTGATGGGTTTTTTCGTAATCAAATTAATTATTCTCGGGTAGACAAATCCCATTCTTAGGGTTTTAAAAAAGGTTACTCTTTTCCTTTTGTACTCAGGCAGACAATGGGTTACCTTAATTCATTGTTCTAAAATGCCTTGAAGAAGTATTGTGTTTGTGGATTTTAACATATTTTGTTCTCCATAAACGTTAGAAATATTAATAAACGTTTTATAATTGTTTTTATAAAGAACTTTATTTATTTAATAGAATAAAAAATAATCAAGAATTTATTTAAAAATATATTTCGCATAAGCAGGTCTCAATTTTCTGAAAAAACAACACATTTTGATAGGTTTTATTTATTAACAATTGGATGAATAAAAATGAATCATATGGTTGAATCAAAACAGGTGCAGGAGGTGGGGTGCAGTGGTGGGGGATCCGGGGGTAGGGCGAGGTTTCGGGTGTGGGGCCAAGCGGGGAGGGGGGGGGGTACAGTGAGCGAATACTATATATATTTGTATTTTTTTTTAATTTGAAAACGGCTCTCAAATAAAAATCGACCTTTTTAATCAGAATTTTAAATTAAAAATAATATTAAAATAAAGGTTTTAACTGAAGGAAGAAGCTACCGAGCATCGCTCGGTGCCTCCAGGTACTTAGTATTAAATTCACATGAGAAGAGTTTATATGTTAAAAAAATTATTTTCTCAAATAATCCTCTGAAAAATACATTTGAGTAATAAAATTCGAATATAATCAAATGAAAATAAATTTTCAATTATGATTTGTAAAGGAATAAAAGAAAAAGCCAACGTATCTCTAATGCCATAACTCAACGAAAGAGACGACAGGTTATTGCTGGTTTTTTTTCAAGTGAGATTGCCTGTGTGTGTCATGGATTATTCATAGAGCGACTTGAGCTTGGAGAAAGGGGTTTCGCCGAGCAGAAGAAGTTGACCCGCGACACAGACACCTTGCTCTTGCAGCCGCCCTTGACCATGCCAACTCAACTTGACTGATTCATACAAGAGCCTTATTTAGAGTCCAGCCTCTATCAGGGTTATTTATAAAATGAAATAACACCCAAAATTATGTTCTGAGTTTTATCATCTATATACTTAATTAATTTTTTTTTAATTTCGATCATTATACCGCGATCATAAGATCCTTATCAAATTATTTGAAAATTTCTAGAAAAAATTAAATATTAATTTTCAAAAAACTAAACTCATTTTAAATAGTATATTTCATTCATATAGAGTTAAAAGAGTATATTTCCGTTTGAATATCTCGAAAAAATAGCTTTTTGAAGTCTCTCTTCGCAGGGTAGTTGTTGCTAAGGGGGACCCTTATCAACTTAATTGAGAATTTCTAAGAAAAATAAAATATTAATTTTCAAAAAACTAAACTCATTTTAAATATTATATTTCATATAGAGTTAAAAGTGTATATTTCCGTTTGAATTTCTCGAAAAAAACAACTTTTTAAAGCCACTCTTCGAAGGGTAGTTGTTGCAAAGGGGAGACCCTTATCAACTTAAGTGAGAATTTCTAGAGAAAATAAAATAATTTTCAAAAAAATAAACTCATTTTAAATAGTATATTTCATATGGAGTTAAAAGAGCATATTTCCGTTTGAATATCTAAAAAAAATAACCTTTTGAAGCCTCTCTTCGAAGGGTAGTTGTTGCAAATGGGGGACCCTTATCAACTTAATTGAGAATTTCTAGGAAAAATAAAATATTAATTTTCAAAAAACTAGATTGATTTTAAATAATATATTTCATATAGAGTTAAAAGTGTATATTTCCGTTTGAATATCTCGAAAAAATAACTCTTTGAAGCCTCTCTTCGAATGATCTTCGAATGATAGTTGTTGCAAATCAACTTATTTGAAAATTTCTAGGAAAAATTAAATTATAATTTTAAAAAAAATAAACTCATTTTAAATAGTATATTTCATCTAGTGTTAAAATAGTATATTTCCGTTTGAATATCTCGAAAAAAATAACTTTTTAAAGCCTCTCTCGAAGGGTAGCTGTTGCAAAAGGGCCTTTATCAACTTAATTGAAAATTTCTAGGAAAAATAAAATATTAATTTTCAAAAAACTAAACTCATTTTAAATAGTATATTTCATATAGAGTTAAAAGTGTATATTTTCTTTTGAATTTCTCGAAAAAAACAACTATTTAAAGCCACTCTTCGAAGGGTAGCTGTTGCAAAAGGGGGACCCTTATCAACTTGATTGAGAATTTCTAGGGAAAATAAAATAATAATTTTCAAAAAAATAAACTCATTTTAAATAGTATATTTTATAAAGAGTTGAAAATATATATTTTCGTTTGAATATCTCGAAAAAAATTACTTTTTGAAGCCTCTCTTCGAAGGGTAGTTGATACAAAGCGGGGACCTTTATCAACTTATTAAAAATTTCTAAGGAAAATAAAATAATAATTTTCAAAAAAATAAACTCATTTTAAATAGTACATTTTATAAAGAGTTTAAAATATATATTTTTGTTTGAATATCTCGAAAAAAATTACTTGAAACCTCTCTTCGAAGAGTAGTTGATATAAAGGGGGGACCCTAATCAACTTTGTGAAAATTTCTAGGGAAAATAAAATAATAATTTTCAAATATCTAAACTTACTTTAATTAGATCTTCTAAATCCAGAAACACCAAATGAAAATGTAAAAAATCAGAAATAATTCAATTGTTAAATACATATTGGTTAATGAGTTCAAATATCACACACACCAAATAGGATTGATAAAAATGAGATGTATATTTGTGCTAAGTTAAAACTCGTTAGCTCAGGTCGTTCGCTAAATCGGCCTAGAGGCCTGGTCCTCGTAACTTGTTTAAAACTAAACTTTAATTTTCTATAAATGTAAAACATTTTTTTTCATAATTCAAATGTGCTTATAAGTTTAATTTAATAAACGCTTATATAAACAGTATCACAATACAAAAACACTTTCCTAGTACCCTCTGTTTGACAATGTTGATTAATACGTTTCTCAGTATAAAAATTAATAAACAAAATTAGATTGTTTTGGTTTCCATAACCAAATGAATGTTAGATAAGAAAATGAAATGACAGCTCTCCAACAGGAAGACTCTACGCTGCAAAGTGTAGAAGAGGCTGGTGCTGGAGAATGCGGTTTTTCTTCTGGCAAGGAGGGTTTGGAGCAGAAAACTTTACCAGACCAGGAACGATATGGCGAAGGGGATATCCTAACTCCTGAAGACCATTTCAAAAACAAGCTGGTGGCTGTCCAATATGATAAATCCGGAACTATCAAAGTAAACGCATGCTTTAGCAATTTAACTTTATAATTTCTAAATACCCTAATCTAAAACAAAATTGATTTGTTGTTTGACATTTTTTTAGGTAAATAAAAAATATTTTAGTATTCATTGACTACCTCCAGGGACGGTGGATCCGTGGAGTCAGGGGGGTCAGCTGATCCCTCTGGGAATTTGTCTACGGGGTCAAGGGGGTCAGCAGACCTCCTAAAGAAAGACATTTTAACGTTACTTTACCCAAAAACAACTTTGTTGCCAAATTGTTTGTTGTATAGGGTGGGCCATTTAACTTTTGGAATTTGAATCGTCTATAAAGAAAAAAACTAATGAATATTTTTTCAAAATTATGTGTTTATTAGAAAGATTGGACATTTTCATTTATGAATAAAACACAAAATCATTATTCGATTTCCAAAAACAGAGCACAAAAGATCGATTGTTACGTTGGCTGTGTGGCAAGTGGCCCCGTCCTGTTGAAACCAAATGTCACCCATGTCATCCTTTTCAATTTTTGGAAACAAAAATGTTGTTTTTCATTCTTAAATGAAAATGTCCAAACTCATAATTTTGAACAAAATATTCATTATGTTTTTTTTATAGCCGATTCCAATTCCAAAAGTTAGATGGCCCACTCTATATACGTTGGACCATCTAACGTTTGGAATTTGAATCGGCTATAAAAAAAAACTAATGGATATTTTTTCAAAATTATAAGTTTATTAGAAAGATTGGACATTTTCATTTAAGAATAAAACACAACATCATTCAAATGACTGCCACGGCTGCCTTGACAGTACCCCATCCGATCAATCCAATTTTTCAGTACATTTTCAATTGAGCGGATGGGATGGTGTACTGTCAAGCCAGCCGTGGCAGTACTCCATCCGAGCAACCCAATTTTTCAGTACATTTTCAATTGGGTTGATTGGATGGGGTACTGTCAAGCCAGCCGTGGCATGATGTTGTGTTTCATTCTTAAATGAAAATGTCCAATCTTTCTAATTAAGTCATAATTTTGAAAAAATATCCATTAGTTTTTTTTATAGCCGATTCATATTCCAAACGTTAGATGTCCCAACCTATAAAATTAATTAAATTTTTCAATTTGCTTCAAAATTTTCTGGGGGAGGCCCCCTAGACCCCATACATCACTTTCGAAGTTTTGACTTCCCTGGCCTGTAATCGTTCCGCCGTGCTTGACTACCTTGTATTATGTGAAAATCAGCAACGCTTGAGGCAATTCCTATCGGTGAATAACAACATTATTCTTTTGGGAAGAAAAGTTGTTCACAGATACGCCTTAAGGAGCTCCTTTCGCCCACATTATTAAATAAAAAATATTAGATTATAACTAAAACTTAATATTTTATAATAGTTTAAGTCTCTATCTATGCTTTGGTGATGTTTGAATCACACATTAGCAGGCAAATTTTTGAAAATAATTTTTTTTTATATGTAAATGAGTCTTATGGAAAATTAAGATCTTGACACTTTCTCTTGAATTATACTACTATTAGTTGATTATATAAAAGTTAAAAAAAACAACTAAAAGTTAGCTTTTTGAAACATGCAGGTTTCTTTTTTTGCAATAAAATATATCACTGACCGAGGAATTTATTTAGATATTTACATTAAAAAAGCAAATAAATGCTATATTTGTATGTAAATATTGACAGTATTAATACAACACATTGCCAAATCTTATTATCAGCTGATTTGAATAAATCAAACTAACATTTGTATTTTTTTTTTATATAATTGTTTTTATTTCAAACATTTAAGGCTTTTATACTATTATTTTTTAATTCTATTATTTTTCATTTGTATTTTAACTTATTTTATTAAATATTAGATACTACACTTCTTTTGACTCAACTGGAGCGAAAGGACCTCCTTAAATGTCAGGAGGATGAATTTTTATTACCTTAATTCTATATATATATATTGAATAGATGCAATCTTTCGTGATTTTTGCCATAGGGTTAGCTAATGTAATCAATCTTAGTACTATGAATAATTGTTCAATTTTAGATTCAGATAAATCACCCACATGAGTAATGTTGCTAAGCTACATTTCTTTTGATCTGCTTCAAAAATTGCCTAATTAGACTATTAGCATGTAATAAACCAGGGTGTGCAACTTTTTAGCTTCCCTGGGCCACATTGAAAGAATACGAGTTGTTTTGGGCTGCACTTAAAATATACTAACGCTAATGATAGCTGATGAGCAAAAAAACGAAGATTATACCATATATAGTTAACATAGTTAAGTAATTTAAGCTTCATTACTTTATGAATATTTTATTATAAAAGTAAAAGCCAAGTCATCAACATAAAATGAGTGAGATGTTTGTCATTGTTTTTGAGACATTAATGATTTTTCCCATTCAGGTGTGACAATCAAGGGGACGGAATTGTTACCAATGAACGACATAATTAATCACTTACATTTATGAAGACTTTTTTCTGTGTTATCATTAGAATAAAATTAGCACCACTGGTTGCCATTAACAACAAACCAACTCACCGAGTGAAAATATTGACCACTGCTGATGGCGTGAGTCAAGTTAAATACCAAAACTATGTTGGGGACGGAATTGACACACTGTCTTTGGACAATTTCAATAATTTTTTCTAACAAAATTTTAATAACTAAAAAACTTTATTAAATTAAATAGTCTTCATTCATCTTTTTTTATTTAGGTGATATTTTATTCAGTCATATCCTAACATTTTTCAAGTAAATACACGGCTTTGAATATTTAAACAGCCAAATTTGACAAGGGAACGGAATTGACTTTTTGTAGATTATTTGAATTAAAAAATATGAAATTGAGGAAAATTGGCGTAAAAAAATTGATGAGTGCAACAATAAATGTATACAATTAAAGACTATATTATTAAAAATGGAAAATTTATCTTAAATTGAAAAATAAACTTAGTGGACTTTACGATGCAAAATATGTTGGATTTGCTCATATACAGTAGCTGTTGTGTGTAGGTACTAGAAATAAAATTATTTAAATTTACAAGAAGTGTAGTGTTAAAAGTCGAATGTATGTTAAAATCAAGTCATATTTTTGAAGGATTTAAAATGATGCTATTTTTAATTGAGTGTTTAGATGTCAGTGGACCACCTGCCTCTCCACCAGACTATGCCCGTGCATTATATGTCTTCGCCAAGTGTTCCACAATTGAATTTTGCAAGCCGAGTCTATAACCGCAAATATTCAGAAATTGCACCACGAATAAGTTCTCCGTCTACTCCATCTATGAGAATGACTTATTATCAGACTCCTCCACAAAAAACAAAAGAAGATTTATTTATTTCCGAATTGGATCAAAGGATTAACAAATTACAAAACACCATGGAATATCTCAAGTATTCCTTTATTCCTTCATTCTATTTTTTCTAAATAATTAAGAAATTAATATAGATGTAGGCCTCTATAACACGGAACTTCCATTATACTAAAATATAATTTTATATGAATTACAAATTTAACTTATTAACAAATTTGATTTGAGAATTTTTGAAGTGAAAATTCTTTAGCGACGCATTTGTTTGAATTTTTTTGTTACAATAAAGGCGATATGACTTACTAGAGGCAAAATAAGAGAAAAACCTTGATTTTAAGATAATAATTTAAATTCCCTAATTTTAATCAATTTTATTTGTCATGAACAATAGTGGATTTTAAAATAATAATTTAAATTTCCTAAAAAAAAATAATCTAGTTATATGCAATACTTCATTCATATGAAAGTTAAATTGTAGTGAAATCGTGTTATATTTGTACCTCTTACAATTTTGGGTCGTGGTCACTACTTTTTTAATATTTTTACTTTATCCATAGTTTTTCTTTGTAAAATTAATAGTAAATTCAAAAAGTGAAAATGATGAAATCTAAGTATTTGAAATTTGTTTTTGTTAATATAATTATATTTAGATAAATCTACACCATAAAATATTTGTTTCTAATTTTTTTTTAAAGTTTTGTATTTCTAATTTGTTTACCCCTTTAACTGTTTTTTTTTGGCTTTTTGGCCTTTCTAGCCATAAGCCTAATTACGATACTAGTTATATTTTTTTTTTAAATTTGTCTCTACCCCCGGGGTCAGATTTTAGCCGGATGCCTCGAGTCGGATTCGAACCTGGGTCGCCTGGTTAGCTGGGTTAGGTGTTAATCTTTTGGTTTATTTTATAACAATATGATTTTATAAGGTATAAATGTTTCAGAAAAGAAATGAAAGACGATAGACATATGAGAAGAGATGCTAGAAATCATTATCAACAGGTAAATATATTTGGTAATACATATTTCTGAGTCATTTATTTGTATATTTATCGGACTGAGACTTTGAGAAAAAACATCTCATTAATTTATTTTTTGGATTGCTCAAATTGAACTTATTATTTGATGTAATTACCATATTCTGCATAATTAATTTATTTTATTGTTATTGCTCATTCTAGAAATATATGCCTTGGATTTCCTCCCGGGGATCAATGGCATCAACTCCGAGCCAGAAACTAACCAAATATGCTTCTCCAAGAACTTTGGATTGGTTACCATCTCCGACTGATGAACCGCTTCCTCAAATTCCTAAACTACCGCCAAGAGATCCAAATACTAAGCCATTAATTGAGGGTTTGCCGATTAGTCCAAGCCCAGAAGATATTTTTACCCAAGACGAAATCCTGCAAAATCGTCCAAAATTTACCGCTGATGTTTTTAAGAGAAAATTATATGAACTAGAAGAATTATATCAGGTATTTTTTTATCACATTATTTATTTTATTTTTTTCTGAAATGGAGTTTTTTTTATAAAATTTTATTAAATTTAAGGTAGTTGTATCGCGACGGTAGTAGCAAAAAATTAATGCTTGATTATATAGTACAAACAGTTAGGGTTCATAATTCATAAGTCCAAAACTTTTTGCTGTTTATGTACCACTTCTAGCCAATCCCGTGCTCGTTTGACAAATTTGGCAACACTGTCCAAGCTTGTATATATTTTATCATAGAAATTTCAGATAAAGTACATTATAAAGGGAGATTTATAAAATAAAATGTTCTTAATAAGCGATTGAAAGCTGTTGCAACAATGGCTGAAGCAAAAAAACGTCAAAAAAGTGTACTAAAGTGGGTTAAATAAATGCGTTGTTGCCAGCTTGTTTTTAGTGTAATCCCTTCTTACTTGGATGAGATAAATTTATTAATTTATTAATTATTATCTCAGAAACTGTGTTCTAGCTATGAATTAAAATTTAAAAAAATGTATGAGTTATTGTTTAATATTGGTTTAGTTATTTATAACAATCGTAAGAAGAGTTTCTTAATTCTAATTATATGTGAATATAAACTTTCTGGTATCCCGTATAATGCAATGTATAAGAGTCTGAAAAAGTCTATCTTTGGAATTTAATATCTCCGGAACTTTATTGTTCATAAATTTCGTTTTACACCAATCGATGCAGAAGTATTTAAATAATAATCTGTCTAAATTTCAAAAAATCCTAAGAAAATGCATTTGGTGATACAACTACCTTAACAATCGCAGCTTCTTTGATTCAAGTACCATCTCCATAATTACAAACGTATTCTTGAAAGCTATATTTCTATAAATTAAATTTAAATTTCATAAATGTTGTACAGAACTCCATTTCCAAATAACATCATTTATCGCAATATTTTATTAATAAATATCTTTTATGATGCTAGAATGAACTTGTACGGATCCAGAATACAGCTCAATCACTAAAGAAGAAATCTTCTGTTCCTTGTAACTATTGGCCTCAAAATAGTTTTAATAAAACTTTTATGGATACTAAGAATCAATCAGAATCTTATCTACTTAAGAGTGATACAACTAAGATTTCTCAATTTATAACTCCTAAAGATATGTTTCATAATTTTGAAAAAAATCAAAACTTAAATTTCCAAGAATCTAACTGTCTTACAGAAGAATTAAATAATTCGAATAATCACGAGATATTCTCTTCTAAAATCACACATGAATTATATAATATTAGCTCGTTCCCAACTACAAGAGACGCAGAATTCATTTCAAAATCGGGCTTAGAAGGTCCATCTTTAACTGATTCTGAATTAGGAAAGAATGATTTGAAATCCCTTTATTCAAAACAAGACACAGTGAATACGGATATATCAAAGAGAAGTACTAAAGGGTTCGATGAAGCTTTAATGAACCCAGATATCATTTGGGAAACATCTGCAGAGCGATTCAGGCAAATCTTAAATAGTCGTGACGATGTGGACTTGAACTTGACATCTGAGCCAGCTTCAGACTTTGAAAAGAATAATCCGAAATCAATTTACTCAAAGCAAATGTCACTGAGTGAAGATATATCGAAAAGAACAAGCACCCGATTAGATGAAGATTCATTGAAACGCTCCCGGATCTCCGTCGAATGGGAAACATCTGCCAATAAATTAAGACAAATCTTGAACACCCATGAGGATGCTAATTTAATTTATCCTTCAACGACTTCAACGAATATCACCATGACAAATGGGAATAATCAGAAAATGGTGAGTTTTAAAAGCAAAATAATTAATAATTTGAAAGACAATGTTGAGCCATCTAAAACAGCTAATGTGGAAGTGAAAAATCTTCAAACTGATAAAAATGTGTCTGAAAATTCTATTGAAAATAAAAATGAGATCGAAAGTAATTTAAATAC
Source organism: Forficula auricularia (assembly GCA_024734495.1). NCBI lineage: Eukaryota > Metazoa > Arthropoda > Insecta > Dermaptera > Forficulidae > Forficula > Forficula auricularia. The sequence goes on along the minus strand of JALMQS010000069.1, from coordinate 4,066,936 downwards.
TACTATAAATCCCAATTCTACCCGTGAATTGGCTCACAAGATAGAATATGTCAAAAAAGAGAATGAAAAAGTTTTTTTGGAAGATCTAAGTGAAAAATGTTATTCTAATCCAAGCCCAGGTTCTTTTTATGATCCTCAGGACAGCTACAAATCCAATTCAAGTAGTAGCGATTATAGAGATGGATTTGATTCCCGACCTAAAAAACACATTTCTAGACGGGAAAAGTCTAGATATTCTGAAATTAATTCCGACAAACCTTCAAATTCTAAAAGTAAATTGTACCATTCACCAGAATATGATGAGTCATCTTCAGATTCAGGAGATTCTTTTAAAGATCATTCTAATTCTTCTAGTTCTTCTTCATAAATAAATTTCGAAAATACTAATTTGACTAATTTTATTTATTGTGATTTTGATTATGTTTAGATAAGAAAAACTATTTCCTCGTATCCTAGACGAGCAAAAATTGTACCTAATATTCCATTTATCGCGAAAAAAGCTCTAACGATTTTGACGAAACAAACTTTATTAATCATTTTCAAGAATAAAAAAATATCTATTTTTTTTTTTTTTTTTTAATTAAACTAATTCTGCACAAGTTTTACTTGTGAAACAGCACTATAACCTTTTAAAACTCCTGTGTTTAATATGTTTCACTATAAACCAACACCGCTTTCCTCAAATGTTAAACTAATTCAAATGGGTGGGTGAATAAAAACAAAACAAGTGGTTGATCAACAATATTAATTAAAAAAAATTCGGGAGTGTGATTAAGACGACAGGACAAAAGTGATAACTTATATGGCATTTATAATTTTAATATTCTAAAATTATTAAATTTATATTTTTATAAAAAATAAATTTAAAATTTTAATAATTTTATTATTTTTTGAAAAGGAATAGTAGAAAATAAAATGTACATGAACGCCAAAATTCAAATATAAGATATTAATTTGAGCTTAGAGTTAATTCTGCAGCGCCATCTGTGTCTTGAATTGTACCAACTGTGACGCGGGATGCGTGACGGCTCAATCCCATTTACTGCCAAGTAAAATAAAATGTATGCAAGGCGCGCCAAAAGAAGTTATCACTTCAAAAATTATTATAAAATAAATAAATGTCTAAATTATACAGATAAATTATTTAGATAAATAATTTAAACGGTACATATAAAAATTTTAAATTGACAATCAGGACGCGGAACAAATTGTTAAAAAGCGAGACGCCTGGTCACCTTAAATTATATGCCGAATTTAGCTAGCTTACAATTTCATCAATGCTAGTATATGATGGATAAATCTTCCAAATCATCAAGCTAATCATCAAGGGCTCAAAAATAAAATATTTTAATAGATTTATGACAACAATGTATCAGTAGATAGTATCTATCTACTGATTAGATTTTGCAATATCTGGTTCAAAAGGCAGAAAATATTTTCTGAATTGTTCTATTGAGATTTTAAGAGAATGTTATAGTATAGTCATAAATGAATAATTTATATTTAAGTTTATTAATCATTACCTCAGGGCAGCGTTAGTGTACCGAGTCTTGGAAAAGTTTTCACTTTTTTATTATTTAATGTGGGGGTGAGCGATTCTTTCATTAGAATCTGATCAATGAAAATAACTACAAAGGGCACGGATAGAATTATTTCTCTTTCTTTAGAGCAAAAAGGATGCAAAATACAAGTTCAAACCTGTTTCAAACAATTTGAGATTAATTTTTTAATTTCTATTATTCTAGGTTTGGTCTTTTGCTCTCGGACCAAAACGATACTCGCTATAGAGAGAGAAAGAGAGAGAGAATATTCATTTGGACTTCATTAAAGCAAATGATTTTGCCTAAATATCTTTTAGTTCATCTTTCACGATTTTTTTAATGCAATTTATAGAATTTAAATGAAATTAATGGGACAAGTGCATGTAAATTAATTCACAACTTAACCTCATAAATTTTTCACAAGATAGCTGAAGTGATTTAAATAGTACGTTATTTCGTCATTGATCATATCATCAAAACTTGACCAAATTAATATGGCACCACCACTAAGGTACCCCCTTTCCAATAAAAAAGAATCATCGAAATTGGCCCATGTGGAGAAAAAGTTCTCGCTGAACATACATAAAATAAATAAATAAATAAATAGTTAAGTATCTTGGAGCTATACTGATCCAAACGCAGAAAGAATCATTAAAATCGGTTCATAAACAGAGAAGTTATGCGCGAACATACATAACAAAAAAGATCCAATACCAATTAAATTTATATTTTTTCCAATCGGATCTAGACTGAACCCAATGCAAAAAAATCATCAAAATCGGTTCACAATTGGCGAAGAAATCAGATAACATAGACACACAACAAAAAATCAATCGAATTGATAACCTCCTCCTTTTTGAAGTCGTTTAAAAACAGTAAGTACAATCAAATGTTATTCCTTAAAAAATTTGTTTGCTTTTTGGAGGATCCAACAGTCCCACTCATTTGAAATTTTGAGCTTTGACATATTTTCAGTTTGTTATGGAAAACGAAAATGTCATCAAAAGATAGTTAAACTGAGTTTTAGTAATTCAATTTTTTTCTTATCTTCCAATCATGCCCCAATAATAAAATAAAGAGTTAGCTGTGGTGTTGTGAATCACCCTGTATAGAAGGTGTGATTTCCATTCATTGTAACATATCCTTCAGCCCTTCGTCTCAATGAAACATTTCTGGCTCAGCAGGACTGGCGCCGACGGCTCTTTTCAAAGCCAGACCGATCCTGTTACAGTTTCTAATATAATTGAAGAGAGAGAAAAAGAAAAAACGTATAAAGAATTGGTTTGGGTACACCATATGTTCGATTTGGCTAATTATATATGTTATTTAAGGAAAAGCCGAGATTGAATTAACACATTTTTCTCAAGGGGCTTATTCAGCTATGATGCTTGTTATTTTACTTGTGAGTAAAACTTATTTTTTATTATTTTTATTTTATTTAGGATACTTTTAGCTACCTGAGCTATATGCGAATTTTTATTTTATTTAAAGATATAAATAAGTAAATAAATATTATATTTAATATACTTTAATCTTTATTAAAGATGTTTCACCTTGCACCAACACCACAATCTCTATTAATTATTTATTTTATTCGTAATATCTTATCTTAAAGTTTAGGTAAAGCGGTGTTGGTTTATAGTGAAATATATTAAACACAGGAATTATTTAACGGATTATAGTAGTGTTTCACAAAGTGGAAATAAAATTTATAAAATTAAAACATCTTTTAAATTATTTTGGAAATTTTTTTATTTATTTCTGTACATATTTCGGGCTATGAACTCTTCATCAGGAGGTTTAACAGAAAACTGAATGATGAAGGGTTCATAGCTCGAAATATGTACAGAGATAAATAAAAAATCTCCAAATTTAAAAGATTTTTTAATTTTTTTTAATTTTATTTCCAATTTGTGAAACACCACTATAACCCGTTAAATAATTCCTGTATCTTATCTTATTTTATATTTTTAAATGAGCAATACTTGTATAAATATATATCCAACCGGGTTCTCGAAAACGGCTCTAACGATTTCGCTAAAATTTGGTATCATGAGTTATGTGTCGAATTTTTAATCCGATTGAAATACAATAAGCGATTTAAATTAGTCATGTCGCAAAATAAATATTTTAATCGTTCAAATCTCATCTTAGGTAAGTCGCAGAGCCTTGACATTTTAAACTTAAGCTATCTAGAGGCTACCACAAGTATCACAAGATTTTGGCTAAAATAAAAAAACCGGAAGTTGATGTTTACGTACGTAAGAATGTACCCCCTGCGTTTCGCAAGTATAAGTCTCAGAGCTACGAAATTCAAAACTTAAGCCTGATATAGACTAGAATGAGTACAGCAAGCTTTTGGTTGAATTCGGCACACCGGAAGTGAACATTTACATGAACGATTTTTCGTTTTTTTTTTTTATTTTCTCAAAAACTGAACTGACTATTTTGTTTAAAATTGGTGTACTTAACAAGTGTAATAAGTTATTAGTCGTGTATAGATTTTAATCCGATTGAAATAAAGGAAGGGGATGTAAATTAGGAGTGTCGTAAAATAAATATTTTAATAATTCATATATCTTGAAGGAGACAATAAAAGAGTGTGTCTTCTGCTGGAATTATAAATTTTATTTATTTATAACGAATATAACGTTATATTCGTTATAAATAAATAAAATTTATAATTCCAGCAGAAGACACACTCTTTTATTGTCCCCTTCAATATATAAAAATTCTGCTACTCTCGGCAAAAACTTTCAATTTAATTCATATATCGTCTTCGGTAAGTCGCAGAGCCTTGACATTTGAAACTTAAGCTATTTAGTGGCAAAAAGTTATCAAGCATCGCTCGGTGCTCCAGGTACTTAAATATTAAGTTTAAACTTGATTTTTTAATGCACACTTAGTCGATTCTCCCGAAATCCAGGCCGGCCGGGCGGCACTCAATTATTTTTTGCTCAACATTTGTAAATGTTTGAAACATGGATATAAATCAGTTTAAACTAGAGGTTTTCAAAAATTTTCTTCCAATGAACCCTTCTGCAATTTTCTAAGAATGCCATTTCCCCCTTTCCAGGATTTTCTAAATCAAAAATATTATTTCAAAAAATATGCTTTTAATATTGAAAATACAAGGTATTATATTTTAATTTAGAGCATTGTTTTTCAACGTGGGACCCAAGCCATACAGGGAGGGAATTGGATTGTTAAGGGGGCAATTCAAACATGGGGTCGACCTTTTTTTTTTTTTTTTTTTTATTGGCCTCGGGAACATAGATGCCCATTTAGCCAGCCAATCGTATTCGTTCATATTTCCATAAATTCGCCAGCCCTCAAATGCTGATCCCTAAGGCGGGCCGCTCGGGGGCACAGTAGGGCAAGCAGAGCATCCCAAACCGATCCCTCCGCAACCAGCCAAAGGGCATCACGAATGGCCGACGAATATAGAGCAATAAAGAACGTACTTGTTCATAAGTCCCTTCAGTGAGGGATAAAACAGAAGACTTGTTTTAACAAGTTACCTAGTCTAACACCACTAGAAAAATTAATATATAGTAAAAATTGACTATGTGATGGAACCTATACATTTTTTATAAGCTATATATCTAGATAAAAATGCTAATAGATAAATTAATTAAAATATCCGAGTCAAGAAAGGATGATATCTAGCAAAAATATGTTTAATTATAGTTCGAACCCAATTGAAATTATGTGTTTGATGACTGTTTCTGCCAGTATGCCCCCGTCAGAGAGAGAAGCTAAGAGGACCCCTGCATAAGTGGGGAACTCAATTTCTTTTCTAATTTTAAAAAATAGTCGGTCTATTTTATGCCTCCGAAGCTCACAGCCTAAAAGAGCATGGCTTATATCTCCGTAAGACACATTATCGCACAAGCAGTAAGGATTATCCCTCCGACCGATTCTATGTAGATATGCAGGTGTAGTTGCATGGCCTATTCTAAGTCGGATTATGTGCACAATCACTTTTCTACATAGTTTCGATTTCTCAAACCAGGGCTGCACAGGGATTTTTGGACATATCCCGAAGAAATGCCTGCCCTTTTCTGCGCTTGATGTTGACCAAATATTCTGCCATTCCTTGTAGATTATTTTTTTTAATAAGGAACGGACTTCACCGGGGGACAATTCTAGTGAATATTGAGTTCTTTCTGTCACACTTGATGCAGCGAGCCTGTCTACTTTCTCATTTCCTATTATGCCGCTATGGCTAGGAATCCACAGCATGGCGATATTACGACTTTGTGTTCTAAGTTTATTAATTTCATCAATAATCTCCAGGATGAGATAAGATGGATTTTTATTAATTGGAAAGCCGTTGATAGCTTTCAAAATACTTAATGAGTCTGTACATATCAAGACATTGGTAAATTCAGGAATATTTTTAATATAGTGCAAAGCCTTTAATACGGCGAAGCATTCAGCTGAGTAGATGGAAGTTTCAGGTGGCAGTTTAAAAACTTGACTATATTCCTTATTGGGACACCAAAGAGCTGAACCAACGAAAGATAAATTCTTTGAGCCATCTGTGTATATTAAAACATAATCGTTGAACTTAGAGTGAATAAAGTTTAAAAATAATGAATTCATATTCGGGGTACCCTTTGTGTATGGGAGATTCCAGGTTGGAATTTTATAAATCTGATTGGAGTAATTATAATCAAAAATAGGAAATTTTGAAAATATTTTAAATTTAGGAATATCGTTATATATTAATGAAAGATTCTTATTTGATAGAGGGAAAGAATTTATCAGCATTTCGTCAGAAATGCTTAATTTTTTAACCAGGTAATTTAAGGATAACCATTTCCTCCTTAATTTAAGAGGCATTTCCTTGGCTTCAACCAATAGAGCATTGGAGGGTGAAGACATTAATGCTCCGGAACAAATCCTAGTGCATCTTAATTGTAGCTTGTCTAATATACCCAAAGTGGATTTAGAAGCATTGTCAAATAAGGTGCAGCCGTATTCAAAATGCGGTCTAATAATAGATCGATATAATAGAAGACAAGTTGCCGGATTTGACCCCCAACTCGTGTTGGTAATGGTTTTCAGCATGTTGATTTTCTTTTCGACTCTTTCTTTAATAAAATTCATGTGATTCCTCCAAAGCAATTTACTATCCAACACTACCCCTAAGAATTTTATTCTCGATAGAATCTCTATATTATGACTATCAAAGCTAATATGGGTCCCAATATCAAATTTATATTTTCTCGTGAATACCACGGCTTTAGTTTTATCCATTTCAAGGCTTAGCCCTAAATTATGTAAGATGATGTTGAGGTTGGATAGTGTATCTTTCAGGCGGTTTTCGTTAGTTAAAATTGATTGAGAAGATGTATATATAACGACATCATCTGCATATTGTAAAATCTTTACTCCAGGTGTCGTGCATGATTCTATTTCCTGTGTATATATAGAAAATAGTAGAGGGGCGAGGATGGTTCCCTGACCAATCCCTTTTGTTAAGATACGAGGTCCTATTTGATGATTTTTGTTTTGAAGATAAATATATCTTGTATGTACAGTACTTAATAAATAGTTAATTATTTTATAAGGGATCCGCATTTTTATTAATTTTTTAACTAAAATGTCTAGGTTGACATTATCATATGCACCTTTAATATCGAGAAATATAGCCGTGGTAAATCCTCGATACTCAAATGATGACATTATGTCATTATATAATATTGTTAAATTGTCGCACGTGCTTTTGCCACGTCTAAAGCCAAATTGTGACCTGCACAATTGGTTGGACGATTCGACCCACCATTCTAACCTATTTTTTAATATTAATTCAAATACTTTTCCTACACATGAGGAGAGAGTAATGGGTCTATAAGAAGAAGCAAAGCTATGGTCCTTATTAGGCTTCGGGATCATGACAACTCTGTGTGTTGACCAAGATGCAGGGTAGGTGTTATTTTCAAAGAAATAATTAAAAAAATCTAGTAATTTCCATTTTAAGATATTGGGGAGATTTTTTATCATGGAGTATGATATTAGATCCAGGCCAGGAGCAGAGTCCCTTTTGGAATTGACTGCGTTTAAAAATTCCTCAAAAGTAAATTCACCGTCAAGCAGTGGATTTGGATCAGAGTTCTGACCAGATAGGAAATTTATTTTTGTTGCCACAGTGGAAGGGGCAATAGAATCGAAAAATTCTTCCATAATATGGTCTGTATTTGGGCCTAACGATGGAGAGTAAATATTTTTAAATATTTTTATTTGTTTCCAAATATCACTATCAGGAGTATTTTTGTCGATTTTAGAACAAAACTCCTTCCACTTAGTTCTCTTTTTATATTTTAGGGTCTTTTTGGTCAGGCTGTCGGCCTTTTTGTATTCAATATAATTTTGAAAGTTTACATTTTTTGAGAAATTTTTATATATATTTTTCCTCTCTTTAACCACTCTTGTGCACTCAGGATCCCACCAAACGGGTGAGGGCCTATAAAACCTGTTGTTAAGAATGGCATTGGGGCTTGAGAGGGATGCCGCATTCTCAATAGATTTAATTAAAATATCATAATCACTTGGTTCTATAATATCAGAGTTAAATTTTAAATTATTTAGTGATCCATTAAAAGAAGGCCAATCAATGTTTCGAGTATTAATCCTTTTATTTACATACATATTATTTTTTGTAGACGAGTATGTAAGTTCGATAAGGATTCCAAAGTGGTCACTTCCAAGAGGTTCGTCTATAAGCGACCATGTTAACTGGGGAATTAAGCTAGCGGAGGCTATAGTCAGATCAACAGGAGAGGTATTTCTGAAAGGGTGGCCAATCATTGTATTCCTTCCATCATTGAGAATTCCAAGAGAATCTAAGTCTATGTTTTCAAGAATGTTTTTCCCTGCAGAATCTTCAAATGAGCAGCCCCAAGCTGGTGAGTGGGCGTTAAAATCCCCGCAGATAATATAATCACCAGATATCTGTTGAGTAAGAGCTAGCCAATTGTTTTGACCTATGATCGTCCCTGGGGGAGCATATATAGATATGAGAGATATTTTTATTTTATTTAACATTATAATCTCAATCGCCACGACCTCAAAGTTTATGTTGGCGTGATTGATATTAATTTTTTTGTTGGGGATGGAATTTCTAATCATAATGGCAACACCGCCCCCGTGCATAGAATCAATTCTATCCTCTCTGAATACAGTGAAACCGGCTTTAAAATAATTATGAGATGACTTAAGCCAAGTTTCAGATAAAAGAATAACATCCAATTTTCTATCTTTGATTAATTTATCTAAGGATTCTTGATTTGCTTTTATAGAACGAGCATTCCATTGAAGAAATTTTATTTTATTTTGAATCAAATTGAATTCTTTTGATAAATGTATAAATAAACATAAATAAATTATTTATTTTATCAAGAATAGATAAACAATATAAATAAATATGAATTTTATGTCTATAAAATAAAAGTTGAAAATTAAAAGAAATTTCTTTATATTTTTAATTATAATTATTATTATTTATTTATATTTCTTCTTAAAATACTTTATAAATTGATAAGAGAAAAGTGAATTTCTGGAATAAATTAAGTAATTCATTATTTAGTAAAAACTTAAAAATGTATTCATGGATTCCCTTCATTGGGAATATTCGAAAATGTCATAGTATTATTAAATGTATTGTTATTCGCATTTATTGAAGAGGGATAATTAATCCCTTCTGCCGGAGAAAATGTGTCCATTGGGATAATTCTCTCCTCAATGTCTCTTTCCTGGGGATGAGAAGGATTTGGGGGCAAAGGAGATGTGCAAGTGTTGATTTGATTGTTAGGAAGAGTGAAATTAGGACCCTGTCTAGCGGGCGACGGTCTCCTAACGTTGGGGGCTCGAAATGTAATATGCTTTTTCCTATGAGGAGTGTCATTTTCATCAAGAGTTAAATTCCTTTTAGGTGGGGTAATGGAATTATTTTCCCTATATATAAGCGGAGGAAAGCTTTCCATATCAAAAGTAATTGGGCGAGTTGGGACAATTTTAAGGGACTCAGAAAAAGGTCTGTATTTCACAGTATTCAGAGCTTCAGTAAATGAGTAATTTTTTAATATCATGAGCTCTTTGATTTTTTTTTGTGTGATAAATTCAGGGCATTTACTGAGGTTTGTTGACAAGTGCTCACCCTTACAATGGACACATTTCGGCGAATTTGCATTCTCACAATCCTTCACATCATGAGAAAGGGAGCAGGAGCTGCACCGTAACTGCCCCTTGCAAAAGGGGGCCCGGTGCCCATAGCGTAAGCACTTTAGGCAGATTATGGGTTTGGGGATGAATGGGGTGACTTCTGTGATAACAGAATGGATCGCGATATGAGTGGGAAGACGCTGACTCTTAAATATTATTTTTACCGAATTGGTCTCGGCCAGGACTGGTGTACCGAGTTCATTGTCCACTTTGACAAATCTTTTCAACCTTTCGGCTTTAATTATCTTAAATGGCGACCTGCAGAAATCAGGATTAAGAAGATCGTCTATATCAAGTTCGGTGGTAAAATTCCTTATAATACCCGTTTTTGTCGTAAGGAAAAACGGAATATATACCATGAAATTATTAACTTCAAGAATTGGCTCAACAACAAAGCTATTGGCATCCACATGGGTTTGGAATTGTACCCTTAATTTAAATTTATTTATTCCAGTGATGCCTAGAATTGTGTGTTGATAAGCTTTCATTTTTTGGAAAATAAATTTTCCAAAAACCATTGGGTGAATCGGTTTTGAAATTGATTTAGGGGACATATTAACATAATCGAGTGCTTTACTCAGTGGCATGTTTTCATCAAACAAAGGCTTACTATTCTCTTTTTTGAATTCTATATAGACAAAGTAAGGGCCCTGGTCCGTTGAACTATAACCATTTATAGAAGGAAGCCCAACTTGGGTCGCTCCTTCGGAACTTGTAGTTTCGGGGGAGACCCTCCCCCCGAATCCGCCATCGTGACTGAGGCCTCGCCTATCCAGCGAGGGCCTCATACACAAAATAATAGATAAATGTGGATACCAACAAAAATAAGATATAAATAATAAAAAAAAAAAAAATAAATAAAAAATAAAGATTAGAAGATAATAGTTCTTCAAAAAGAAAGAAAACAAATAATCTTATCTGTTCCCGATAAGGTAGATGTTGTCCGGCCCACGTTCGCACTTAAAGAAATAACCAAATACACGACCTCTCTCTATGCTAGCTGAACTCAGACTGGGGGTCGACCTAGTGGTATGCATTTTTTTTATTTCAGTTTTAGAAACTCAAGTGTCGCAAAATAAATATTTTAATCGTTCATATCTCGTCTTCGGAAAGTCGCAGAGCCTTGAAATTTGAAACTTAAGCTATTTAGAAGAGTATCGCTCGCTGCTCCAGGCACTTATTTATTATTTATTGAATTAATTGGAATTTACATGAAAACTCTCTGTAAGTAAATCAAAATTGTAAACATTAACATAATTCAAACGCTTTTACGTTTTAGAAAAATGATATTTCATTTTCGCTAAAATAACTTCAAAATTAGGACTTTTTGACATTAGCGAAATAACTTCAAAATTAGGACTTTTTGACATTAGCGCAATTTGAATACAATCCTCGGCATTCAGCCGATTTCTTGCCGGGTTTAACTGACTGCTTTTTAAAAAGAAAAAAAATACGCCAACACTCATTATGACAAAAAATTCATAACTTTTATTAATGTTTTTATATTTTTTTTAAACTTTTATTAATTTTAAGATTTTGAATTCCTAGAAAAGCTATAAAAACTAACAATACTATAATAGAAAATCATAGATCAAAGATGGTGTCATCTATTAATTCCGATGGAGTGGAATATTTTTAATTATATGTCAGAGGGTTGTTTTCACCCCCTCGGGAATCGAACCGAGTGCCAGTAACAGCAATCCGGATTGCTGTTACTGGCACTCGGGTTCGATTCCCGAGGGTGAAAAACAACCCCTCTGACATATAATTAAAAATATTCCACTCCATCGGAATTAATAGATGACACCATCTTTGATCTATGATTTTCTAGTAAATTTGAATCTATTACCATCGGCAAATTAATATCTTTAATACTATAATAGTTTATAAAATAAAAAAATTTACAAAATGTCCTTTTTACCCCCGATAGTTTTATTTTTATCCCATTTGGGGTAATTTATCCCGGATCCCCGACCCCTGATCTAATTAATCATTCACAGTGCTAGCGTCTGTTCTGGTTGTCTAAATACAGGCGTTGCCATCAAGTGCTGCCATCTGTTAAACTCAAAGAGGTTGTTTATTTTGCCAGTTCTTTAACATGTTCTTTAAAACTTTTCAAATTTGAACGCAGATTAATTCCCCTCTTGAAATACTAAAATTTCCCCTTGGAGGCGAGGATCCCCATCTAGCTCCAGAACTTTCGTTTCATAAGTGCTGAAAATATCGTTTTACTTTATCCAATGCGAAGCCTACTTTATTAATACCCTTTGAAATATGTAAACACTACACATATATTCTTATTTTTCTAGTAGAATTGTAAAATAAACAAAAACATTTAAAGGGGTTAAAAATATATATAATAAAGAAAGCTATGGAATATGATATGAAATAGTTAATAATTTTTTTTTATCTCTTAACAGATTTTAATTGCTTCTTCAACGGCCGAGGAATTTTTCAATTCAAATGGAATCTATAGATACTACTATGACACTGGTAATAACGCATTTTGAATGTTGTTAAATTTTATTTTAGATGGTTAGAGCATATTAATTTATTTTAGGGGATTGTATGAATAATGAATAATTCCATAAATAAAAATTAATATTTACAAATCGATGAGATTTTGGTTTGAACCAATAATATTTTTAATTGTTTTACTTTTTCTAAATATTATATGATCCGTATTATATTGAATCAAATTAAAAAATAAATTATATTTATACGTAATTTAATATTTAGTAATGTTCTTGAATGTATTATTTAAAGAAATATATACAAAGGAATTAGAGAAGTTTAAGCGTTTCGGGATCACATTCCTATTGTAAAAAGATTAGATATACCATTAGTATACCAGTGGCGTGCGGTCCATGGATGCTGAGTATCCCTAAAATTTTAAAACGTCATACCGTGTCACGAATAAATCTAATATAAAATTTTAAAAATAAAGAAATATTCTGCGTTTTTCGATGAATTTTACAAAAAGATGAAAAAAATAAAATAAAATTTTAAAAATTGAAGGGTTCTTTTTGAAAAGTATCCCCTGGTTGAAATGTCAACGCCCGTCACTAATAAATACTGTTTTCGAATTGTTATCAAAATTTATTTGAAAATTGCCTTTTTAGGGTTCTGTTTAAAAAGTAAACCGGGACTCAAATAGTCAAATAAATAATTTATATATACCGGGTGTGTTTTTTTTATCTTGAGACAGTCTTATAATTCAAAAACAGTGTATTATATGGAAAAAAGTTTCAAATAAAAGTTTATTTATATCAGAGGGAAAATTAAACTACGCTATTATTTGTAGACCTAGAACTAGCATTCATGGGTATTTCAAGGCCAACTTCTGTTTTTTAAATGGAAACCTATATGTTTCTGTACATATTCTGAATCTACAAAAAAAAATTGAACAACTTTTATGAGAACTATTTTTTATACGACATCAAATACGATGCATCAAATAAAAAAAATATTAAATCAATTAGATCTCAAAAAATCCTAATAATTATTTTTAACAATCATTCAACTTAATTATCAACCAATAATGATTAAATAATTAATTATTAAATAAATCATTATTAAATTGAAAAGTCACAACAATGAAAATAAGTGTTTATAATTATCTTAAAACTTCATTATACTCAGATTTTTTTATTTTTTTTATTTTATTTTATTTTCGACGGCAAGAGGCCTTTACAAATTGGTTTAAACATAATATTATACATACATAATGTAGAAGGAACAGAGAGATACAATAGGTAATATGTTAAGTGAAGATAGATTCTGTAAATAACAAACTAATGAACTTTGAACTTTAAAGCTTAATTATAACATAGCGTATTTTCTTTTATTTCTTTAGTCACTCTATTAGGATGAGAAGCCAAATCTATTACACTAGTTCTTGAGGAAAGAGCGTTATAGCAAACACAGAGTCTATAAATTGGATTATTCTCGGCGTGGCGCGTGATTGGTACTTTAGGGTAGAAAGGCTGGTTTTGTCTAAGTACATATGTGGGATTATTTAAAGTAAAAAGAGACTTTAGTTCTGGACAATGGATTCTGTTTGATATAATTTTGTAAGTTAATACATTGTCAGAAGCAACCATGGAAGATAGAATTGTTGGTAGACTAAAGGTTTCACTAATTGCTGTATAATCGTGGTCGAATCTAGACATAGGGTTGCCAGATAGATACGCAAGATGTCTCAACGCCTTATGCTGAACTCTCTCAAGCCTTGCTATATTCATTTTCAAATTAGGCTCTCCAAATGGTTGATGCATACATCAATACAGATTTAACCAAGCTTATGTACAAGTGTTTGATACTAGTCGTGTTTGTGAAGAATTTAGTGTTGCGAATGATGAATCCCCAAATTCGGTTTGCCTTACTAACCACTTTGGTTATATGTTCATTGAACGTTAGTTTAGCGTCAAATGTGACCCCGAGGTCTTTGATGGAAGTGACTCGGATACAGGATGAATTGCTATTTAGCTGGTATTCAAAAGAAATAAAATCGTCTTTTCTGGAAAATGTAATCGAGAAACATTTATCAAAATTGAGAAAGAATAAGTTTTCCTTGCACCAGTCAATTAGTTTATTCAAATCATTTTGTACTTTTGTGCAATCTTGAACATCACTGATTTCAAAGAACAATTTAATATCATCAGCAAATAAAAGCATATTGCTATAAAGATTTACAAGGGCCAAGTCGTTAATAAATAAGAGAAATAGTAAAGGGCCGAGATGACTACCCTGAGGGACCCCAGAAGGTGCTAGGTATTCTCGGGATTCAGCACCATTAATCCGAACACAGGAAAATCTGTTAGAGAGATAATTTTCAATCCAGAGAATAATATTAATAGGCAAATTATAATGTCTTAGCTTTAATAACAAAATTTTATGGTTGATGAGGTCAAAGGCCTTTTTAAAATCTAGGTAAATAGCATCAAGCTGCTTATTTTTACTGAAGCTGGAAAAGATTTTGTTTATAAAGAGAGTAAGATTTGTAACAGTTGAACGAGAAGGCACAAATCCGTGCTGTTTACTTGAGATAGCTTCTGAGCAAAGTAGAAGAATCTTATTGTACATAATCCTATCCAAGAGTTTCGGAATAGCGCTTATAATAGCTATTGGTCTGTAATTTCGTATATTGTTACGAGAGCCGTTCTTATAAATTGGAGTGATGGAAGTCTTTTTCCATAATTCTGGGAGAGAACTTTCTATAAGTGAAAGGTTGAATAAAATATGCAGAGGCTCAATAAGTGAGGAAGAGCAGCGCTTGACCAGGAAGGCTGGGACCCCATCCGCTCCTATAGAGAGAGATGGTTTCAAGTCCCTAATCACGGAGATGATTTCCTCCTCAGAGATTGAAATATTCCTATTTTGGGCGCCGATGTCGAGAACATTCGCGCAGTTTTTAGTAATAGTATCAGGATTAAACACTGTATTTGCTGAGGCCAAGCCGTAGACTTCTTTAAAGAATTCAGCAAAAAGGTCGGACATTTGTACATTATCATAGCCGTTAATATCATCTAAAAACATATTAGATGGATAGCCATTAGTATTTCGCTTATTATTTATAAAATCCCAGAAAACTTTTATATTGCTAGATAAGTTAGATTCAATATTTGAAATGTATCTTGAATAACATGTTGACGCTTCGGTTTTACACGAAGATCTTAAATTTTTAAATTTATCGTAACTTGATTCACTTTGATTGTTTTTATAATATTTATGAGCTAATTTTTTGCTAATTAAGAGTGAGATAAGTTTTTTAGAAAACCATAACGGATAACCTGTGCTATTACAATGTTTTTTAGGTACAGTATCCTCTATGATTGCGTTAATAATATTATAAAATTTCTCTACCGCGGAAAATAAACTTAAATTACACAGGATATCTTGCCAGTTAATTTCATTTAGTCGTTGATTGAACATTTCGAGGTTGCATTTTTTAAAATTATATCTATCCCACTCAGATCTTAGAGGTCTAAATATTGGAGATTCGCGGCCAGTATTATCAGTGAATGGAACAGATATATTCAAAACGGGATGAAACTCGTCCATTTTGGACAATATGTCATTACTGAGGCTGACTGCAGCTTTAGTGTTAGAGAAGCATAAATCAAGGGTGTTACCCTTGCTATTTGTGAACAAATTGAACTGATGGAGATCCAAGGAGCTAAAACTGTCTATTAATGTAGCTGCGCAAGATTGTAGAGAAGAGGTTGAATTTTCACTAAAACGATGAGATGCACCAGGAGAGGAATAATTCCAGATGATTTCGGGCAAGTTGTAGTCTCCCACCAGGATCAGATGGTGATCTAAATATGTATTTTGGATATCTTCAACGTGCATGATGTGCTCTTGAAATAATGAGATGTTAGAGACTGGGGGTAGATAAATAGACCCGATAATAATTTTTAGGTCTGGGAGAATTACAAAAAGTTGATTAAATGAGAGTAGGTCATTATCGAAAGAGGGAAGAGTTTTTCCACGTAAGGAATTTTTTATGGCGATGAGAACTCCGCCACCTCTGGAACTGACTGCTTCCGATCTGTCGTCTCTGTAAATGATGAATGGGCCAATCTCAATTTCTGAATCATGAATGCCATCGTTAAGCCAGGTTTCTGTCAAAACAATGACATCATAATCAAGTGAAAGAGACACCGCAGATATTCTGATCTGGTCTAGCTTACCCCTCATGCTCCTGACATTCTGGTAATATATTTCTATTTTTTTTCCCTTGGATTTGAGTTGTTGCCCCGTTTTTTGAAATAGTATTAGGTTCTTCGGAAATACTAGATGCTACATCCCGGTGAGAAATAAATTTTTGATCGTCTTTCAGTTTTCCGAAGAATTCAGTAATTAAAACTCCCTCAGTCCATTCGTCAGCGTTCATAATTTTGTTAATTTCTTGTTCCTCCACCGATATATGAAAAGAAGAATATGTTTGGTATTTTGTTTTGAGTCTAGTGGTATAGATGTCTGAGGAGATTTTTATATTTGATTTAATATGGTTGTCGATCTGGTCCACTGTAGTGCTAGGAGCGAGCCTCGTAATAAAAATTGATTTTCTAGGTATTCTTTTCATGGCAGCCTGGAGCGATGTGCTTGTTCCTTTTCCTATGTAACAAGGCTTATTAATAGTTTTTTTCTTTCTGTAGGAAACCACTTGGAAGTCTTCCTCATCAGATTCCTTAGTATTAGTATAAGTGGTTGAATTTCTAGAGGGTGAAGGTGTAAGTCCCTTTCCAATTTTCATAGTGCGGGAGTTATTGGCACTGGGAGAAGCTGTAGGAGGCTGTGTCTTATTCTCACGAGGGTTCGATTTAGCATTAACAGTAGGGGCAGGTGAGAACGAATTGGCATAGGAAGTAGAGCTGTTTGGTTTCATAGTGACTAAGAGTGCCTTTAGCTCTACATTTTCAGCTCTGAGAGAGGACATTTCTCCCCTTAACGTTGACATCTCAGATTTTATGCCTTTTAAAATGTCAAGCACCAGGTCGATCTTAGTTGCTTCATTATTCTCTAATGGAGCTGACTCTTTAACTTGCCGGGGTAGTGTGCAGTCTAGGCAGATTTAAGAGATTATTTTCTACTTAATGAGAACTACTTAAAATTCTTGAGTTTAAAAAGTTTATTTCTCGTGTCAATCCAGTAGATAGTTATATTGTATTACCATAATAAAAATGGAGGATTTTTTTTGTTGAAGACAGAATTGAAATTATCTTAATTTATAGTTTTTAAGGAATTTGGTGTTGGTACTTGGTGAAACATTTTTTTTAAATTATTGGATAAAAATACTTGGTAGGTTTCACATTAAGATATAAAAAATAAAACGAATTTATTTTTGGAGAATCTTTAATCTCGATATATATATTTCAGGTGACTAACCCATCTTCAGGAGAAACAGAAAGTAACTGACCTGGATAAGTCATCAGTTACTTTCTGTTTCTCCTGAAGATGGGTTAGTCACCCGAATATATATATCGAGATTAAGATTCTCCAAAAATAAATTCGTTTTATTTTTTTATATCTTAATGTGAAACCTACCAAGTATTTTTATCCAATAATCTTAATTTTGGGTGAATGTGGAAGAAGTGTTATGGGGCTGCCATTGAAATGGATGCCGAGCGTTTTCCTGATAGGAATATACCCTCACAAGCTTCATTTCATCGTGTTGTAAATCTGTTAAAAAACAACAAGTATAAAGGCTATGAAGAAACTGAAAAAGACCAAAATAACGAAATTGGAACTGGAATTCATCCAGAAGATACACTCTGGAATGTCTCAGAACAGTGTTGTAAAATTATTAAATTATTAATTTATTTATTTAATAATTAAATATTTGATCATTATCATTTGAAAATTAAGTTGAATGATTGTTAAAAATAATTATTATAATTTTTTTTTGAAATCTAATTGATTTAATATTTTTTTTATTTGATGTATAAAAAATAGTTCTAATAAAAGTTATTTAGATTTTTTGTAGATTCAGAATTTGTACTGAAACATATAGGTTTCTATTTAAAAAACAGAAGTTGACATTGAAATACTCCTTGAAAGCTTGTTCTAGGTTCTAGGTTGACAAACAATAGCGTAGTTTAGTTTCCCCTGATATAAATAAACTTTTTATTTGAAACTTTTTTCATATAATGCACTGTTTTTGAGTTATAAGACTGTCTCAAGATAAAAAACTCACCCGGTATATATATATATGTGTATGTTTATTTGCATCAAGCAGAGGACAACTTCTTTGTTTCTCTCTATGACTCAAGTAGTGTCGTTTACTTGTCTATCAGAGCATCATTGTAGCTGGCCGTAAACTAATGAGGATAAAAACTTACAATTTAGAAGTTATATAGGTATGTATAATTTTTTCCACAAGAATTAAAATTTTAATTAAATGGTTAGTTTATGGATGGTAAAATTTTATGTAGGGTCAAATATAAACACTATTTTTTTATCATACCTTCGGTATTGGTTCCGACTCGCACATGTCCAGCCTATTTCATTAATATTTTTATTATTATTATAAATTATGTTGATTAATGTCCATTATAATTAGTAGATTAAAAATTCACAGTTCATTGGATTTTCAAGCACTCAATTGGTTAGAGCAATATTGGTTGAGAAAACAATAAAAATAATTGAGACATAGTAGAATTTTTCGATCGATTGATTCTCATCTATTACTTGAGGAATAACAATTCTACATTAGATTGTTGACGCTTCGATTATTATTGGTAACCATTGCTGAAGACATGGAGGAATCGACTTAAAATAAAATAACGATCGATTCTTACCTAATACTAGAGGAATAACCTTATTGCATTCCATTTTTGATGTTTTGACTATTAATGGCAACCTCTACTGAAAGCGTGGAAGAATCGACTTAAAATTAAAAAGACTAAATTCTTTTTGGTAAACAACTCAAACTTGAGTTGTTTGAAATAAAAGAATTTAGTCTTTTTGATTTTAAGTCGATTCTTCCACGTTTTCAGTAGAGGTTGCCATTAATAGTCAAAACATCAAAAATGGAATGCAATAAGATTATTCCTCTAGTATTAGATAAGAATCGATCGTTATTTTTGATTTTAAGTCGATTCCTCCATGTCTTCAGCAATTGTTACCAATAATAATCGAAGCGTCAAAAATCTAATGTAGAATGGTTATTTCTCGACTGTTAAATGAGAATCATTCGCTATTTTTGAATTTATGTCAACATGGACTGCAAATAGCAAGTGATATCTGATTAATAATAAAGGAATAAACATATTAATATTATAAATGAACTAGCTGCAAGGCCCGCCTTCGGCGGCCTCTTGCTAGCCAGGGGGCACGCCCCTGGACCCCAACCCACGAATCCCACCCTCACACTACACTCCCCCCGACCCATCCAGCACCCCTACCCCCGCACCATGAACCCGTGCCCAACCCCCGCCCCCATACCACAGAACCCAAACCTCACCCCCCACTCCAACCCACCACACTCCCCGAAACCCACCCAGCACCCCAACCCCCGCCCCCACACCACCACCCCAACCCTCACCCCACCCACCTCGGGCCCCCAACCCACGAACCCCAACCTCACCCCCCTCCCACTCCAACCCACCCAGCATCCCAACCCCCGCCCCCACACCACCACTTCAACACTCTAACCTGCACCCCCACCTCGAACCCCAACCCCGTACCACCCCACTACGCCACTGGACCCTCACCTGAACCCCCATCCACCAACCTTGCACCACCCCCGTGCCCCCCTACTCCGCCATACTCCCTCACTCCACCGCCATTCCACTCCGCGCATCCCATGCCATAACCCACCCCCACTCTACCCCCGCACCCAGTTTTTGAATTTCTAGACTTCTAGTGACCCACAGAATATGTAAACAAAATTTGGTTGAGTTTGGTCTAAGAGCAAGAATTTTCATTTTTTGACCCCCCCCCCTTTTTTTTTAAGTGGTTAGTTTTTGCATTTCTAGCTCTCTAGAGACCCACAGATTATGTATACAAAATTTGGTTGAGTTTGGTCCAAGAGCAAGAATTTTCATTTTTTGACCCCCCCCCCCATTTTGGGTGGTTAGTTTTTGCATTTCTAGCTCTCTAGAGGCCTACAGATTATGTATACAAAATTTGGTCGAGTTTGCTCCAAGGGCAAGAATTTATATATTTTTCTCCTTCCCCCCTTTTTGGGTGGATTTTGGGGGATTTTTTAAACAAAAGTTCAGAAATCACATCCCCTACAACTTTGCTCATTATAAAATTTCCCGTAGAGTTAATAGTTTAAGAGTTATTTGATAATTTTCATTCGTGCACCCCCCCCCAAACCCCCTTTTGGGGTCAAAATATCAAAATATTATATAGCTAAAAACGTAAGTTAGAAGACCTCTGATACAAATATGAAATTTCATAAAAATCCCTTCAGCCGTTTTGACGTGAATCGTGAGCAACTTTTCGCGGAAACCACTGAAACAGACAGACATACAGACAGACAGACAGACAGACATACAGACAGGAATTTTGTTGAGGGTGTTTTCGTTCATAACTTTGCTTGAAACGTGTGCAACCAAAATTTGGCGTGATTTGGACCAATGTACAGACAAAACCTTAATTTTATATATATAGATTTGGATAAAGTTTAGCAACGATCCGTTGCAGTTTATTTTTTTAACAATTGTACTTAGGTAATTATATCTATAATTTTTTCTTTAATTAAATTATAATTTTTATATTATTATTAATAATAATAATTTAATTAATTGATTGAATGTGAATGAAATCTTTTTATTAAAGGGGCAAAAGATCAATCTTTTCGTGAGGAATCTAGAGATTATTCAGGAAGAATTCGTGGACGATATGGATTTGTTGGACCAGATAATGTTTTGTATATAACTTATTATGAAGCTGATGCTAGAGGCTATCGGTAAGTTTTTACAATTTAGATATGTTATCATGAAAACCCTAAATTTGTTGAAGTAGTTTTTTGTGAGTATAGTTATACCTACTCAGTACTGAGAATTTTTTTTTATCTTAGAAGACCAAAGAGTATAGCCGGGTTTCTATGGGAAATCTGCCCCCGCGGCTTTTTCGATTTGACATTAAATAAAAATAATTCAGCTAAATTTTTAACTCTTTATCTCAATTTTCGAGATTTAAAAAAAAGTGTTTGTGTACTTATGTACACGCGTTAGAAGTTATACTTCTTGGCGTCTGAAAAAAAATTTCAAAAAACAAAACTGCAGTAAAGCTGGAAGAAAAATATTAAAATTAATCAAAAAGGTTTTATTTCAGTAAAAATAGCTATACAGTCAAAATAAACAATCATTAATTATCATGTGAACGAGTGAAATATATTTTTTAAATATTTAAAATATTCTAAGCTAAATCCAAATGATTAAATATTTATTAAAAAATAATTAACTCTCCAGTAATAATTCTAGATATAATACTTACAGAATTAACCTCTAATATTTGAAAACGCTCTCAAAGTTTTTACATAGTTTTTGTAACTGACAAATTTATATAATAAATATATATATTATTTAAAAATATATAATTATTAAGAATTGATTATTAATATAAATAATATATTTCACATCCAGATCAACTGGATTTTTGAATTTGAAAATAACAACACGTTTTGTTAGATTCCTTGCAGTCATTTAAAGGAATATATTATTTATTCTATTCTGTAGCCAACTTCATCATGTTAATTTTTGGGACATCTGCGCGCGCAGGTCACAGATTCACTCTCATCCAAACGCGCCAAAAGAAGTGTAACTTCAAAAAAACAACACTTTTTTCGATTTTATTTATTTTTTCCAATAGTAAAATTCAAAATTAATGAATGGTGATTTTTTTTTCAATTCTTAGGAGTAAAAGGAATGAAAAGACACTTTCATTATGAATCTTAGGTGCAAAGCCGATTTTTAAGAACAGAAATAAAACTATAATAATTTTTTTTTTTACCATGTCATTTAAAAGTGTCCACCGCCTAACTTTGTCAGAAAATGTCTTCTATCCTTTATACTCAGGAATTTTTTCATTTTTTTTTTGAATTGGTGATTATGAAAAAAATTTGACATTATGAAAAAAAATAAAAACTAATTTATTTTTTCAAAATCTTGCGTTTGAACGCATTAAAACTCTTACCCCAGTCGTCTACTGGAAGCGACAAAGTCAATACTCTATTTACTAAATACTACTACTAATACTACTCTACTCCATTTGCTAATTGTCGTTTTAAATAACAGGATAAAAAATGATTATAGTTTTATTTCTGTTCTTAAAAATCGGCTTTCCACCTGAGATTCATAATGAAAGAGTTTTTTCATCCCTTTTACTCCGGGGGCAGATTTCCCATACAAACCCGGTTATAGGTACTCTTTACTGAAAAAACAACAAAGATATCATATTAGATAAATTAGTGTTTTAGCAAGTTCTTTCGTAAATATATGCATAATTGAATACAAATATAAATAAAATGGAGAAAAAAGTGAAAAACTTAGAAGGAATCGTTACACTTTTTTTCCAGAAGATGCAGCCTCTATGGATCTCGAAAGACCCTTATTACATTATCGAAGAGAAGGGACTGTGAGAGTGGAGAGTCATGGAGACAAACGTATTGCCAATGAATGAAGTGGTTCGGCACTTTTCCAATTTAACCGCGAAAGAGTTTTGGGAATCGGCAAAGGGTGGAATTACTGATTTTAACTCATCTTTGAAACGTTTTGAGATTTGGCTTTGGCAATTTTTCATCACCGAGATATTTGAATAAAATACCAAAACTTGTCCCGAAAGTAGAGCTTATGATTACATACTTGTGTTTTACATTTAAGTCCATTAGTCGCGTAATCGTTCAAAAGCTCCTATATAACAATTTGTTGTTTTATTTTTTTCTGATTTTTAACATTTTTTAACCTTTAGTTCAGAAACCAAGCCCAAAACAATTTCTATTCTCATACTGTTCTGAATAATATATGCTCTTACTCATCTAACTTGGCGCCTGTTCAGTCGTTAAATATGCAGTCGAATAGTAAGCTGTGTTCTACCAGCAGGCGGTCAATATTTTCGTCTATGTTTGTACATTATTATTATTATTATTATTATTATTATTCACCCAGCATCATACAAGCTAATTAATAATTTTAGGTCATTAATAATTGAATAATTAATTAATACATATTAAAATTTAACAATATTTCATTTGTAAATACGCACTTAATATATATCACATTAACCATAATAATAAAATCCAACCCTCTATGAGAATAATCTTGAGTCGAGCGATTCAATCAATTAAATTTTTACTGGTTAAAGCTAGCTTAGAATTAAATAGAATAATCATAAGTGTTTTCGCATGTCCAGATCTGCACATTTTTTTAAGAAGTTTTTTTCTTTCAGTCTCTTATAAAATCTTGGATTTAAAAGATGTTTATACAATATATCTCTACCACTGTAAATGCTATGATAGTTTGCTATATGCGCAAACAAATAAAATCATGCAAGCCTTCATACTTTTGTAGATTTCAATTATTATGTTTTTTAGTTTTCCCCCCTAAGTCATGATTATACAATCAAGAACATACATTTATCCTTCTCAAATTTATAGTGAAATCTAGACCTAATTAACAAACATTGTGAATTCTTCAAGTATGTTGGCAGATATTTGGATATTTGTGAATTCTTTATTGACTAGTTAATAGTAGAACTTGCAAGAGGTTACAACTAATTCTTATTAAGGAGGTTCTCCACACCATAAGTTTTAGCCTCGTAACCACTCTATAAATATGAACGGAACTAAAATTTTAGGTTATGTTTTTTAACGTGACTTTCCACTCACACTACGAAATCTTTATATGGACACACACATACTAGCTGGATCGTTTCCAAGCCATTGTGCTTATATCCCTCCGCTAAAAATAATCGTCCAAATATGTTTGTTTTTTATCAAAACTACATGGTAAATAATTTCAATTTTTTTTAAGTTACTCCGAAAATATTATTCTAACAAATATTAGTTTTTCATCAACATACAACATAGGGTAGATAGGGAAAAGGTGGGGATATGATCATTATTTTATTTTTTTTCATTGAAGGACTTTCACCATCTTGATGAAAAACTAATATTTGTTAGAATAATATATTCTGAGTAACTTAAAAAAAAATTGAAATTATTTACCTCGTAGTTTTGATAAAAAAAACAAACATAATTGGGCTATTATTTTTAGTGGAGGGGATAAAATATAAATGGCTTGGAAACGATCCATTCATAAATAGAATATAGTAGCATAAAAAGTACAGTAAAGTTAAAAAAATCTAAAATTTTAACACCGTTCATATTTATAGAATGGTTAGGAGGTTAAAACTCTTTGTGTGGATTTTGAGGATATATTTTTAAATTGTATTATATTTAACTGTTTGTGGGTTTTAAAAAGATTACATTTAAATTTGTAGAAAAGGTTCAATTAAGAGTTTTTTTATTAAAACTTGGAATAAGAATAGCAAAAAGAAAAAAAAAGAGGACGGTGAATATATCCTCCTGGGATAAAAAGTTCACTTTTTAATAATAATCACACCGCTTACTTGACCCCTCAGGAATCTATGTTTCAAATTTCAAGTCGATCATTTAGGGGGTCGGTAGGCTAGGCGGTAGCGTGACAGCGAGCTAACCAGGGGACCCGGGTTCGAATCCGACTCGAGGCAGCCAGCTAAAATCTGACCCCCGGGGGTAGAGACAAATTTTAAAAATATAGCTAGTATCGTAATTAGGCTTATGGCTAGAAAGGCCGAAAAGCCAAAAAAAAAAAAAAAAAAAAAAAAAAGTCGATCATTTAAGCCGTTTAATCTGGATGTCGGGGCACATAGAGATAGTTGGTTGTAACATATTTGATGTTTTCATGATAACAGATACATACTATTATAGTTATATTTATAAGAGATCAATTCAATTTTTCTTTAATACAAATATTTATTGAAAGGCTAAAACGGATTAATTAAAATTGTATTATCTATTAAATATATATATTCATATAAATTTATGGAGAAAGGCTTAAAACTTTGAGTTTTAATAAATTAATATTATTTAATTTTTCAGAGCATCGACTCAGAAATTATTTCTGATATCAGGATTGACTAATTTTATTGACGCAGATCTTCATGGATTACAGAATTAAAATAAAACACGTATTATTTTTATAGTAAGTTTATTTATATTACAAACAAGTACCAAGTTAAGGTTTTATACAAATAATTTTTTATTTTAATAAATTTGGCACCTGGGAGGTTTTTTTACATTCTTGCGCATATCTTTTACTTAATAAAAGAAAAGGCAAAAATACCATTTATACAATATATAAATTGATAAAAATTGGTACTAGTATGTATAAGGTATTTGAGTTATATGTTATGCACATATTATAGGGCATTCTCGAAAGCTTCTGGAAGAACAAGTATTTATATTATAATACAAAATAGAGAAAGTTATTTTGCTCAAGAATCGCCCTTGAAATGCATTCGGAGAGAGGCAATGTGTTTCTAAAAGAGAATTGTTTTATTCTCTTTTTCTAGTTTCGTTAGTTGATAAAAATTTCTTCGCGCTCATTATCAAAGCAAATAATGTTGAAAACAAAATAAAATAGCTGAAAATCAAGAGGAATTAAAACACATCTATATCAGAAAAATTACTTAAATAAAGCAGCATTTGTTATTATTTTATAGAAAGAAATTTTTTTTTTTTTTTTAATGAAAAATGTTAATAATTATAATATAAACTACATTTAATTAATTTTTCATTAAGTGTATCTAGTAAATCTAATGCATCCTCTACACTATGGGCCAACTTGGGCCAATGATTTTGGCTCTCGTTGGCCACCAGTAAAACGAGTTAGCTTGTCTGTGACTCCACTCAATGGCCCAATAGATGGGCCAATGTCGATGGCCTTGTGGAAAAGCACTTTCTTCGCGAAACATTGGCCCTCTTTGATGTGTCGAAAAAACCGCCCGAAGGCCAACTAACTAATTGCCAACGTCAGCGTCAACCAATATCGGCCAATAGAAGCCAACCATCCTCTACACATTGGCGTTCGCTTAAATTAGCCAAAGTTGGCCCATAGTGTAGAGGCTAAAAAATATTTCAAAATGGACTCGTAGGGAGTTCAAATTAATTCAAATTAAAAACACAGTTTTATCATTTAATATGTCGAACGTTTCGTCAATTTATTTCTGACTTCTTCGGTGGCTGAAATAAAAGTACTTTATGATTATTGTTATAATTTGATGTCTGATTGTCTTGGACTTTGATTCATTATTTTAGCCTCTGAAGATCAGAAATAAATTGATGAAACGTTCAGCAGATTAAATGATAAAATCTCTATTTTTAATTTGATTTTTTGTCCAACTCTACGATTTCCTTTTAAAAAATTTAATTATGGATTCGATTAGTGAAACAGCTAAAAAATATTTTGTCTAATTTAATATAAAATTGAAATATTTTATTTTTTTAACACGCTTTTTTATTTATTAAATTTATATTAAAAATAATAATAAATAAAAATAAATAAATATAAATATTTTTCTAATTTAAACAATATTTTATTTTGTTTTCCCTATTATTTTATAGTAATTAATATTAATAATATATCTTTGATTTGGTTTGTTTTCATAAGTTTCTATTTGAATATTTTTTAATATAAGATATTATTAAACTTTTGATTTTAATTAAATTATTTATTTAAAATGAGCGAAAGAAGTTTAAAGCTAGAGCTAAAAGTAAACGATCTATAACAATATATAAATACCTATATATATAAGTTATGGGCATCAAGCTATTAAATGCAGAATATATTTTAAAATAATTTTCATTAAAATAACCAAGGCATATTTATTATAAAATTTTATTATTATGCCTAAATATGAAGATAAATTAATAAACTATTTTATTGTTATCTACAGGATTATTTCCTTGTTTATTTGTATCATTGATGTTTAAATAAGATACTATTATGACTTGTATTTTCTTGGTTGGTTATGCATTTATGTTAATTTATTAAGTATTGTTTTATGAATGTTCAAATTAATATTGTCTTTTTATTTTTGTATATATGTATAGCATTATTTAAGCCAGTGGTTTCAAACTTTTTTGATCTGAGTCACCTATGACCAACCCTCCATTAAGTTTTTTAACTGGCTAAATCGAACCTAGTATCCGAGCCCTTCTCCCCAAAAGAATGTAGATATTGTGTAGATTTATTGGTTTATTAGGCTCTCATTAACTTCACAAACACTTGAATTTGAATTCCGAATTGTGGATTCTAACGAAAATATTTAATCAAAAAAAGTCTAATCGAGGTGGTTTCCGCTAAAACTTCTCTTTGGGTTATTTACTTAATGATAAGTTCAACTGGGGTAAAATTTTCATTTTAAATTATTAATAAGACTTGATTTGAAAATTTTTTGATATTAACTATTATTTTAACTTTTTGAGGATATATTCTCAAGAAATGGCTCTCATTTTTTCATTTGTAAAAACATAATATTTCTTGTAAAGAAATGAGTATCTATTTGAGAAAGAAAGATTGAATTTTTTCTCAAAATCAACTTGTGATATATAATCAATTAATTTTACGAACATGAATTTAGGTCATTTATCAAAGATTTTAATAGATATGTTTATATTGCATGTAGGAGGGTATTGTCCCTTCGGGAGTCGAACCCAAGCACTAGTAGCTTTCCGGGCAACTAGTCAGACCCTTGAGACCATCACCTCCAAACATGCAACATATAATGAGTGAAAATACTTGGCATTCGCTATATGTTGCATGTTTGGAGGTGATGGTCTCAAGGGCCCGACCAGTTGCCCGGAAAGCCTACTAGTGCTTGGGTTCGACTCCCGAGGGGACAAGGCCCTCCTACATGCAATATAAACATATCTATTAAAATATTTGATAAATGACAGAAATTCATGTTCATAATATTTCTTGATGAAGTGAAAGATGGCTGTCCAAAAATTTATAAATTAGCAAAGAAAGAAATTCATCCAGTAAAGAAAGCCTCTGTCGAATAAAACGGCCAATTGTAGAAAACAGTTTCGGCATTAATTATATAATGCTATTTTCAGTTCTAATGAGCCACAATGACCAGTTTTCTATAATTGGGAGTTTTTATTCGACAGAGACTTCCTTTACTGGCTGAAATCCTCCCTTTCCTAATTTATAAATAACATTTCTTGATTTATTTTGGCTGGCAAAATGTTTTTTTTTCCGATACCAATAAATGAATGAAAAAAAAAAAATTTTATGAGAATATATCCTCAAAAAATTATATAATAATTAAATTATTAAGATGAAATGATTGTAAATTTAGGATGTAATTAAAAAAAATCTCCGACTAAGGTACAAAACTATTTACATAAAATATTAACATATGTAAGTTTAAACTCCCAACAAAAGTAAGAAATATTTTAAATTAATAGATAAAACCATAAAACTATAGTATATTTCAGAGGCATACGTGGCTCGCGACAACTTTTGATGTGGCTCATTTGATCAACTCGGGCATGAATTGTCTAAAAATTATTTGTTCTATAAAATACAATAACGGGTTTAATAGCCACAATTCCTCAGACATTTCTTGAATTTTAATATATAGAAAGAAAAAAGACATTAATTATAGGTGATTTCTTAATAAATTACGCATTTTCTTTAACATATTGCAATTTTTATGCATTATATACGTTTTAAAAGAAGCAAAATACCAGTATATAAGTGGCTCGCCAAAATTTTTTTAATTCTTAATTGGCTCAAGCCAAGTTGGGCACCACTAGTATATTTTTAAAAAGATCAAAGAGAGTTAAATTCTGAGACGCTTCTAGAGAGTTTTAGTAATTCTGCGGTGAAAACCACTGGCCTAAGGAATTAGGCAAGGCGATTTTGGCTATAGAATATTCTTCTTCAAAAGCCTTTATATCTTTCACACGCAATTTTTTAAAAGGCTTTATAAATATATTTTAAAATGGGTGTATACGTATATATACAAAAATAACTACAATGAAAAAAATTCATCAAAAATGTTTATAATTGGGCTTATACAAATTTGTAAAACTGTTTTATAAAATTTGTCATGTAAACAACTAATATTATAAAATCTTGAAATCCATTTTAAAAATGATTCTCATGAATCTTTAATTTAATAAGATTTAATCCTCCAAAAATCATAAAAATCATCACAGATAGAGATTTGTAAATAATGAATGAAGCAAAATCATTTTTTTTCATCTATTTATATCACCTATTTGTATAAACTATTTTAATACTAATCTTAATCTTCAGCCTTTATCAAATTTAAATAATATTTTAAATGATATTTCGTAACAACTACTAACATTTTGGTGATAATCGTGATTTATTAAATAACCGATTTGACCAAATTATTACAATCTATCAATTAGTTAAAAATATAAAGAAATAAACAAGTTTTAATTTTATATTTAACAAATAGAGAATTACTTGTATGATTTCAAAAATGACTTAGTTAAATTGTTTTGAATTCTTCGAGGAATATCAATTTTGAAAGAATATTTATATTGTTAAAGTATTCTCGAATAATGATGAAGTAACATAATAATTGGTGATTTTTTGACTTTTAATCAAACTAAACCGAAATCAGTGTGTATGGTAACATCACAATTATTTTGCTTTTCTGCTGCTGCCATATTGACTTCGACTAAAGTATCAATACTATTGATGGAAACTCCTTTAAGAATTTTTTGTGCTGCAAGACTTTTAAAATGGACGGTCAAATCTGACAAGCTTGGATAAGATTCTTGTCTTTTAAGCAATTCCTGGGAGCCCAAAGGAAAAACATTTTTGAAGCTCAAACTTTCTCGCAATTTTGTGGGTGAGCCAGGTGTTGTTCGAGTGTTGTTCAAATCCGTATTACTTTGTTTACGTGTTAAAATATTTCGATCCGTATTGATATCTTGAGTGCTTTTCGATAACTCCTTAACTTCTGGGGCAGGTTCAGGTTCTTTTGTTATTACACGTACAGGTTCGCTTCCTGATTCCAAAGTAATCAAGCTGCGTACCGGAGAGCCCTGTTGAGTTACTAATATTTTTGTGTTCGTATTTCCTCCAATTGATGTTGTTGTAGTGGCAGTTGCAGTAGCAGTGGGACTCGTCGAAACCTTGAAAAATTTTAAGTGGTGTAAAAGAAATTTGAAAATAAATTCAAAATACAGTAGAACCTCGTTTATCCGGACTAACTGGGACTAAAGGCAAACCGGATAATCGAAAATCCGGATAATACGGATATATTGGGTAATAAAACCAAAACAAATCCTCAAATAAGCGAATTTGAATTAATTAAGATAAAAGAATATGTTTTTATCAAAATTACATAGAGTTGTTTAAAAAAATACGTTAAAAAAAATAATTTCACAAATTATTAACGAATCCGATCCGGATAAATGAAGGCCGGATAAACGAGGTTTTACTGTAATCCAATTTTTTGAAATGTGAACATTTTTAATAAACCACATAAAAATTTAATTTATTATAATCAAATGAAAGCAAATCAGAAATTAAATGAAAGTAAAAAATCTATCCTGGATTGAATTAAAATTGAATTGAATTAATATTAAAAATATCACTAAGTTCCTTAGGATTGGATGAAGGCAGCCCAGAAATAAATAAGAGACTACTTCCAATAAACTAGTACTCTGTTCTATTGCTAATGGAAAGTCTAAAAATATTCTCTATATACTAATAAGTACTGAGGAAGGAGGCAAGAAGGAAAAGTATTATACTCGTATGCTTTCTTCATTGACCCTTTTAAACCGAAGATCGTCCGGATCGTCGGTTTCAAAATAATATTATAAGAGGAAAACATTTCAATAAATACTAGTTTATTGGATGTAGTCTCTTATTTATTTCTGGACTGCCTTTATTCAATCCTGAGGTATTAATATATCAGACTGTCTCTAATGGAAAACTTCTAACATATCAATAAGTATTTTGAGAAATATAAATTAAGGTAGTTCTTTCACAAATGCAAAAATTCATTTTAATGTGAAATAAGTGACCCAGTATCCTTAACTCATGGTAAATCCATATTAAATAAAATATTTATTTATTCTTATCTTTATTAAAGATGTTTCACCTTGCACCAACACCACAATCTCTACTGATTAAAAATTCAAGAAGTCATTAAAATCATAATAATAACACAGTTAAAATTTGAAGACAATTTACCACACCAAACATGAAATAATTGCAATTAAAAATGAAATTTGTTACATATGGTAGATTGGGAAAGGGTGGGAAAATGATCATTATTTTACTTTTTTTCATTGAAGAACTTTCACCATCTTGATGAAAACTAATATTTGTTAGAATAATACTTAAAAAAAAAATTGAAATTATTTACCTCATAGTTTTGATAAAAAATAAAAAAAAAACATAATTGGGCGATTATTTTTAGTGGTGAGGATCAGCGCCGTAACTAGGCAGGTGCAACAGGTGCACCCGCACAGGGCCCAGAGATCTAGGGGGCCCTAAAACGAAATTGTTAATTAAATTTTGTTTACAAATTTGTTTAACAAAAATTTTATTCGAGATTTTAAAACAAAAATTTTTTACAAAAATTTCCATTCCAGCAAAGATTTAAATATGTATGAGCTTTCGTGTGAAATACAAAGTTTAAAATTTGAAGCATCGATATTAGTAGACGATTTAAAAACTGCAACACTACTTGAAATTTTACAAGGTCTGCATGACTTTGGATTAATTGAATCTTATCCAAACATTAATATTGCTATACGATGATACCTCACACTCCCAGTATCAATTGCTTCGTGTGAGAGAAGTTTTAGCAAGTTAAAATTAATTAAAAACTAATTAAGGTCTACTATTGGACAAGATAGATTATCCGATCTTGCCATAATATCTATAGAGTATAACATCGCAAAGGATATTAATTATGGCGATATAATTAATGACTTTGCTCAAATGAAAGCTAGAAGAGTACAATTAAATGAAAATTAAATATTTTTATAATATAAATAATGTAATTTATTTTTGTGTACAATAAATTTTTTATATATCTATTTGAACTATAATTACTTTTTATCAAAAAATATAGGGGCCCTAAAAAAGCTAGTTAGGCGCTGGAGGGGATATAAGATGAATCGCTTGGAAACGATCCATTCATAAAGAGGATATAGTAGTGTGAGAAGTACAGTCACGTTAAAAAAACATAACCTAAAATTTTAGTATCGTTCATATGTATAGAGTGGTTACGTGGCTAAAACATTTTGTGTGGATTGTCGCGAAAGAACTACCTTAAATAATAACTTAAGTAAAATAGGAATATTCAAATAATTAGTTTTAAATTTATTATGTTTTTTTTTTTGCTTAATCTGTAATTATTATTATTTTTAGTTAAATTTTTTTTTCAAGATCTGATGAGTTTTAAGACCTGATTATTTAGTCTTATTTGATCGGGAAATTAATTTCTTTGCCCATCTCTATTTCATACATTTCTTAATACAAAAGTATACTTTTTGAATCTTTACTCGAAACTCAAAATTTGACCTTTCTACCTGGCCTTCCCATTATACCTTTCATAAACAAATTGTCTCAATCATTTGATTCAATACTGACCCCCCCCCTCCCCAACTAAATTTACATACAAAAATTCAATGTATCTATTTTCATCTTTAGTCTATGTATGGAGTTTTCCTGATCATGGGCTAATCACCCGAAAATATACCGGGATATCTAACTATATACTTTAGCTCCATTTATTTACTGTGAAACACCACCAACTTCAAATTCACTATAATTTTATCATTATCATTCGCACTTTTACGGCTTAACTTTGAAGTCTTAGACAACGAAAATGTTAGTCATTTAAATGGCACTCCTAATGAGCTTAGCAATTCCAAATATTACATATAACAGGGTCGAAAGCCCTGTAGTAGGGAATTGTTGTTTAAATTAGGAGGAAACTGCTTTTCCACAGTCCTCTCATGAGATGGTTGGGCCTACAAATTCTTCTTGAAATTTCTTCATTCTAGGAATTTTTGTCTGATAGGCTGTGAATGTAAAGTTGTCAGTTGTTTTCAACTCTGTGTCACCAACATGAATTTACCCAGTATATTTCGAAATAATAATCTAGTGGTATATAAATTATATAAAAATAAAAAAATATATACTTGTAAAACAATAGAGCTTCGGTCGTTGCCACGGTTTTCTTCTATGTTAGATATTTTTCGAGGTTTTGCATGGTTATTGGTTTTAACCGGAGTTGGAGGTGGTTGAAGATTTGGAGTAAGGGGGGCTGGCGTATGTTTAAGCGATCTTGCTGGACTTTTGGTAGGAGAAGAATTGGATAATTCAGTAGATCGAAGGGATTTCGCAGGACTGGAAGCCCCACTGCCGGCTGATCGAGATTTGGCCGTTAGCGTTACAGAACTGTTTGTACTGCCCGCAGAATAAATGCTCTGCGCCTTGGTAGATTCTCCGGTTCCATTATGGCCGTTGCTTGTCGGGTATCTCCTGAAACAATTTTATCCTCATTATTAACATTGTAACTACCATCAGATGTCAAAAACATTACATATATATTAAGCGGACCCTTCAGCTAGGGGCGTAGCCACGGGGGGGGCAGAACCATCCCTCATCGACAGGGCTCATGGGATGAGTAACGGCAACGACAAACCGTTTCTGATGGCAAACTAACCATAATTAAATATATTTCATATGTTTAATCAAGAATTATATTCTTTTTTAATTTCTTGAAGTACCTATTTGTTTTAATAAAAAAAAAATTCCCACTAAATATTTTGCTTTGTGGATTGACCCCCCATGAAAATTTTCTGGCCACGCCACTGCCTTCAGACTTATATATTGTTATTATTATCATTTTTGTCCATAATTTGTATTAATGAAAGTTTATAATGGGAATTAAGGACAAGTTTTTTTTTTATTTTTCCACTAACGTTTCGTCGCTGTACCTTCCTGAAGAAGTCGTCAAATTTGACGAAATGTTGGTGGAAAAATAAAAAATTACACAAAAACTTTTCTTTAATTCCCATTATAAATTCTCAATTATATACATTATGTTTTCAATATTTCTCAAAATAAAATTAAGATATTTTTAACCAAATACTTCCATAATACTCGATATGATGAAGTCATCTAAAAGAGATTAAGTAATTCTTAAAAAAATGTTTCTTAAAAAAATAATCTTTCAAACAATTTAGTAAAGTAATAAAATAGTTCTAGAATATTGAAGGAGACAATAAAAGAGTGTGTCTTCTGCTGGAATTATAAATTTTATAGATTCATAAATTAATTCCTGTGAATCAATTGTAATAGACTGATGAAGAGGGCAAAGCCCTCGAAACTATAGTCTCGTTATAAATAAATAAAATTTATAATTCCAGCAGAAGACACACTCTTTTATTGTCTCCTTCAATATATAAAAATTCTGCTACTCTCGGCAAAAAGAAACTTTCAATTTAGTCCTAGAATAGTTAATAAATACATAGTTAATAAATCTAGAATAATCATGTTTCCTGTATTTGATTCAATCGCGAATCGAATTCAGGTGATTTTTGTCAAATATTAAGTGAAAATAATATCCGAATTTATATATTTCTAACTTGAAATAATGAAGTTAAATAAATTTATAATTTTCTCATCAATATATCAAAGAATAATTAACATATTAACGAGAATTGTTTTTGATCGCGCTTTTTAAACAAGATATATATCGCGAGACTACTGCTGGTTGAAGCTATTGGAGTCTGCTGTGTCTTAAGTCTGGACCAATTTTGACTTAATATTTGACAAAAATCACCTGCATTCGATTCGCGATCGAATCAAATACTGGAAACTTATGATTAATTAATAGCAAACACCTAACACACGTGTTAACAGACCGAACGCGCTGGACTGGGAGATTGAATATATAACATCTCAGATTACAAATTCATCTGGTGATCCATATCAGTGTTTGATATAAAAAGCGTCATGCGGGCTAATCGCGAAATGACGTTGGATTATAGCTAAATCGGTCATATCTTTTTCATTCTCTCTTGGTCCAGACTTAAGACTCAGCAGACTCCAATAGCTTCAACCAACAGTAGTCTCGAGATATATATCTTGTTTAAAAAGCGCAATCAAAAACAATTCTCGTTAATATGTAAATTATTCTTTGATATATTGATGAGAAAATTATAAATTTATTTAAATCTAGAATAGTTTTGGTATTAGAAGTGAGAAAATTAATGGGCCGTTAGTTTTTGCATTTTTAGACTTCGGGGGTCCACTGATTATGTATACAACATTTGGTTGAGTTTGCTCAAATGGCCTAGACAACCAGACAACCAGACAGACTAACAGACATTTTGACAAAACAATTATTATCTCGAAAAATATAATTTTTTCGATGTTTACTTATTAGAGCTTTTTTGTAGAGCGAAATGCCATGGTTCTGCTCAATTTTTTTAATCAAAATAGTTTCAGCCGTTTTTGAGATATTTTGAAAAAAAGAAGGAAAAAAAACACTTTTTTTTAATGCAATCGAATGCAAGAAGGGGTGTACCAGTAAAGATGCAGCCCCTATGAATCTCGAAAGACCCTTGCATTACCGAAGAGAAGGGAAAGTTGATTAAGTGAGAGAGTGTAGACGTAGGTGTCTATGCACTCCGGTTTTGAAGGTTTGAAGATTATAGGTGCTGGGAAAGATAGAGGCTGGGAGAGAGCTCCAGTTCGTTGAAGTCATGGGGATATATGTATTTGCGAATGAAGTGGTCCGGCACTTTTCTAATTTGACCGCGAGAGAGTGTTGGGAGTCGGCAAAACGCATGCTACGTGCAAAGCATGCTTTGGGGGGAATTATTGATTTTATCTCATCAGAGCACCTGCCGTGATAGTATCTATAGAAAAGGGAAAGGGCAGAGACATTTCTTCGATGAGCCAGCGAGTCGAGGGAGTCGGTGAGGGTAGAATCGTCAATTAGCCTGACGGCTCGTTTCTGAATTGCATCCAGGGTAGCAAGAGAATATTTTGAGGCTCCTCTCCATAGATGAGAGCCGTATTCGAGACAGGGGCGGATTTGGGCCTTCTAGATGGTGAGAAGTTGTGGGGGTTTGTAAAATCGCTTGCACCTGAATAAGAAGCCAATCTTCCTTGCTGCAGATTTCGCCACAGATGAGATGTGTTCATTCCAAGACAGGTCAGATGCGACAGAGACGCCCAACATGGATAGGCTGTCACACATTTTCAGGGTATTCGAATCGAAGTGAATATCAGGGAAATCTTTATTTTCGCGCCTAGAAATTAGACAACATTGAGTCTTGTTTGAATTAAAGTTAACTAAATTTTGAGAGCCCCATTTACTCAGTTTGTCTAGGTCGAGAGTAATTGAGGAGGCAACATTGATTCGATTATTCGGGAGTGAGGATTTGCCGTGTAGAGTGCTATCGTCGGCGTAACAATGAGTGGGGTTTGCCGTTTGATCAATAAGGTCGTTTATATAAATTAGGAAGAGTGTGGAGGAGATTACGGAGCCTTGGGGAACAACAGAGTTTGTGGAGAATGATTCAGATGATGTTCCATCCACCACAACTTTTATACTTCGGTTTGTCAGAAAGCTTTCTATCCATTTGCGAAGTGTTGGTGTGAATCCAAAGGCTAGCAGTTTGGCAAGAAGATTTTTGTGCCAAACCTGGTCAAAAGCTTTGGAGATATCAAGGGCTACAGCGAGGGTTTCTTTTCAGGCCTCTATAGAGTATTCTTCCAGGTGTGGGTGACATAGGTTAAGATGTCGCCTGTAGAACGATTTTGTCTGAATCCATATTGCCTATCGTGAATTAATTTATTGTTTTCTAAGTGATGAAGGACGTGTTGGTTTATGACTAATTCCATTATTTTGGAAATTTTTCATGCACGATTACAATACTTGTATGGTAAAGTAAAAATATTATTAAATTAAATTTAAGATATTTAGATATTAAAAAAATGTTTATTTTATGACTAGTTTCGCCAATGTTTGGCTCATTAGACACTTATTAAAATTACGGAATTTTTTTTTGGATAAATTGCATCTCTGGGGAATTAGTAGAAGGAACAAAATTCGGTCAAATAGTTAAAATAAATTTTAACATTAATCCACATTAATCCACATCTTTATCTAAATGCATTATTAACAAAAAAAAAAAAAATTGTAATTTTAATAAATGTCTGATGAGGTTCAAAAAACGAAGGAGTTAAACCAAAAACATTCTCATAAATTAATAAGATTTCAATAGAAAATTTTATTGAATTTGTTAATTAAATGTAATAATTAATTAAAATACTTGGGAGGTTTCACATAAATAATACAAATACATTTTAAGAATTTTATCTCGATATATATTTCGGGCTATCAACCCATCTTCAGGGCATCATAAGATGGGTCGATAACACGAAATATATATCGAGATAAAATTCTTAAAATGTATTTGTTTTATTTATGTGAAACCTACCAAGTTTTTTTTAATTATATCTTACAAATTCAAAGGTTTATTAAATTTGAACTTATTTGAAATATTCTATTGAAATTTTCTTTTATTTAAAATGCTTAACCGAAAACCGACACCTAGTATCTAAAAAAATGCTTTCGAGACCCGCTTGGTAGTTAAAGACTCTTTTAACTTTCTAGGGATTATTATTTTTCCTTTATGGTACAATTTTTTGTTAAAAAAAATAATGAAATCTTTTTTAATAGGGAAGATTTATGTAAGAAATATTTATCCTTAATGTAGCCTTTAAAAAGAAGAATGGAAATTATTTTATTAGCAAACACAGGGTAATAATAGAGGGTTACAAATGCATTCTTGTTAAGGAGGGAACAGGAATATTTAATAAAATGGGGACAGGGATGTGTTAACAGGGGTACATACAAGGTCTCTCTCCTGGGGGATACGCTGGCGGCTGCTTGTCGGTTGGCGGGGATTACACTTGTCCGGGAAGTACTGCGGGAAGTTCCTAAAGGGGAGCGATGGCGGCGACTCGAAGAGGGGGTCCAGTCCCCACTGGGGTGCCGGCGATGGCGACGGGGCAAAGTGGAGGCTCGGGGAACCGAGCTCGGCGTCTCCAGTTCCGTAGGCCCAGGGGAAGAAGGCCATGCCAAAGTGACCTGCGATTCCTCGCGAGACTAGAAACAATCATCCCAGGAACAATTTTTAGTCAAGAGAAGAGAAGGTAAATATCTACAGTTATTGAGTATTGAAATTCTGTTATTTTTTCAGATATTAACAAGAAATGCTTATTTTCGAACTTTAAAAAATTTATTCTCATTATTGCAACACAGGGGTGCCCACAGAAGGGGGGAGGGGTTAAGAAGCAGAGTGCTTCATTTATTTATTTATTTTTTTTTTGGGGGGGAGGGGCTTGAAAATTGTAGAAAAATTAGCATTATATGCTAAAAAACGGTCAAGTTTATAACATTAACAAAAGGTAATCAAAATCTCTTCTAATAGTCTAAGACAGTGGTTCTCAACCTGCGGACGATCGGCCCCAAGTGGGCGATTTGCGTTATCAAGGGTCAATAAATAAGTGGGGGGCGATTTGGGGGCGATAAGTATTCAAAGGGGGAAAATTAAAATAGTACTGTACAGTAGAACTTGAGTTAAATAAGTGGGGGGCGATTTGGGGGCGATGAGTATTCAAAGGGGGAAAATTAAAATAGTACTGTACAGTAGAACTTGACGAACATAAAGCCGGATATTCAAGATTTAGCTGAAATCCACCAAGCACAAGGCAGCCATTGAAAAAGTAAATTAAAACAATAACAAAGTTTTCAAACTTTCATTTATTTTTTCAAATTTTAACTTTCAACTTTCTTAATTTTTCCAGATTCCAATTTAAAAATGAAAACATGTACTCCTGTTTTTTAAATGTACGTCATTGATCTTAGTTAATTATTTCACTTCTTTGTTCTTAAAAAAATCTGTAAAGAATGTACATTTTAATTTTTTTTTCTATTTTATTTAAGAGTGACAGGATAAAACTGTTTTGGTTGTTTTTATATACGGTAATAAAATTGTTTAAAATAATAAAACTGCTTTATTATTTACACTTTACTTCAAATTAAAATTAAGCATACAATGAAAATGAAAAGGGGGTGATAGGTGTTAGTCAACCTCCAGAAAGGGGAACCACTGGTCTAAGAGCTACTGTCCAATTGGGAAGCTGAGTTCAGAACCCAGAGAGTCAAAAATGAAAATTCCAGCCCTTTCGACCAAACTCAACCAAACTTTGTAAACATAAGCAGTGGGTACCCAAAAGGCTAGAAATGCAAAAACTAACCACCCAAAATTTCGGGGGCGGGGGGTCAAAAAATGAAAATCTAAGTCCTTGTACCAAACCTAACTTAGTTTTTGCATTTCTAGCCTTTTGGGGGTCCAGAGAATATGTATAGGAAATTTGGTTGGATTTAGTCGTAAGGGCTAGAATTTTCATTTTTGACCCTCCCCCATTTTGGGTGGTTATATTCAATTTTTTTTAACAAAAATGTCAAAAATGAGATCCTCTACAATTTTGCTTCTAATGGAATTTGCCGTAGAGTAAACAGTTTAGGAGTTATAATCAATGAGGTGATTTTACGGTTTTTTTGACATCTTCAGAGATCGATTACTACTAAAAACGACTCGATTTGGCAAGTAAGAATTTGACTTTCGGTGTATGTGCGCTGATCACACTACAGTATGGGATATGTTATTTGGATTCCAAAATCAGCTTCCAAAATGGTCAGTAGCTCTCGGCCTATAATTCTTTAGAAATGAATCTATACTTAGGTATAATAACCGGCTTACGACGGCGGCGCCGTGATTGGCGTTAAATAAATACGGAGGAATCCAAACATAATTTAAAATCTAACATTTTCATACACAATTAATAGAAAGCTGTGGACGGGGGTGATTATAAATTATTTTATTTAATCAGTGGGATACGGGGGCGGGGGGGGTGTCATGAAGCTAGGAGGGATGAGCACCACTGATTGCTAGGTACACTAAATTTTCAGCTTTTCTCCATTTTTATCAGCAAGTATTGAAGGTTGAAAGCTCAAGAGCTACAGTCGTTTGTTTTGGAAAATACAAATATTTTAAAATGTGAATAAAATTTCTCGAATTTAAATGGGTAGCGGAAAACAGGCAGATAAAATAAAATCATGATTTAAAACGATTTGTGACGAACGATCAAGTGTCATAAGTTATTAGTTGTGTATAAAATTCGACCTTTACTAGGAAAGCTGTCCGCCTGTATTTATGCATCCAAAATGACGCCTCTGGATCGAACTAGCCTAACCTTCAGGCGTCCTTGTTAAATGAATATTTTTGACGGCCATCTCCCCCTCCTATTTTTCGCAACCATAAGTCTCAGATCTACGAAATTCGAAACTTAAGCTCTATATAGGCTAGAAGGGCTATAATAAGCTTTTGGTTGAAATCAGAACACCGGACGTTGACATTTACATGAAAGATTTTCCGAAACGTCTCATTAAAGGTGTTTTATTGAACCCAGTGATTCCATCTTTGGCTGATATCTCCTCCTTCATCTAGTATGAAAGATTTTTCGTTGTTTGTGATTTTTTCAAAAACGGTTCTAACGGTTTTTTTTAAATTTGTGTACTTATCAAGGGTCATAAATTATTAGTCTTGTATAAATTTTAATCCGATTGAAATAAAGGAATGGGGTGTAAATTAGGAGTGTCGCAAAATAAATACATATA
Source organism: Forficula auricularia (assembly GCA_024734495.1). Taxonomy (NCBI): domain Eukaryota; kingdom Metazoa; phylum Arthropoda; class Insecta; order Dermaptera; family Forficulidae; genus Forficula; species Forficula auricularia. The sequence continues at coordinate 4,025,885 of JALMQS010000069.1, read as the reverse complement.
TTAATCATTCATATCTCGTACATGGTAAGTCGCAGAGCTTTGGGATTTGAAACTTAAGCTATCTAGAGGCTAGAAGAAGTACCTCAAGATTTTGGCTTAAATCAAAGAACCGGAAGTTGTTGTTTACGTGAAGATTTTTGGATTTTTCAATTTCATCTTTTTTTGGTTTTCTCAAAACAGCTTGAGGGAAACCCAAATAAAGTAATCTGGATGAAGAAAATTGGTGAAAGTCGTGTGGTGCCCACACCAGTTGATTTGATTTAAAGGATGAAAGGAATATATTCAGAAAATCTCATACGTACTAGAGTTTTAGATTTCCAAAAAGAAATCAATACTTAGTAAATGGGAGATAAAGGGCTTCGTAGATCTAACTACTAAATTATACAAAAAAGTCCAATAATTGTTTATTTTTTGAAAATAATATTAAAATACCATCATTTATTTTTTTTATTAGAAAATTAAAAATAATAAAAATGAACATGTATGTGAAAATGAAACATTCTCTTTAAAATGAAATCGATTCGGATATTTTCCCTTTTCCTCGCAGCTCAAAGGACTTGTTGGCATTTGCCCAAATTGGGTTGCTCTATGTGATATTAACGCGAAAACGGACTAAAAGTTCAATACAATAAATTTAACACTAGAACGCATAACCCGAGCCTGTCGGTCGCGGCCAAACATTTTCTATTCAATAACTTTCTGAAAAGGGGTCTCATAAATTCCAAGTTTTTAATATTCAGTCATTAATACATAATGAAAGTATTTTTAAATATTTTCAGAAAAAAAATTTATATAAGTACTTACCTATTTTTTTTTTTTTTTTGAAACCATTTTACAAACACAACGTCATAAGAACGGGCCTCCCAGGGGCCTGTGTTTTTCTGTGTATTAATACAGTAAAAACAGTAAAATCGTATTGATTAATTATTTATTTTTATAAATCTTTATATAAACGAATAACAAAAATGAATAAAATTATTGAAATTTGTGTTATAAACCAATTACACATATAGACGGGTCTACCTCGTGACTATGTGTTTGTGCAAAAGCTTGTGTGTTTCAGGGTTAATTCTCCTAATAATATTAATATATACATGTATATCTTGGCAGTTGGTGACTTTTCAACCAGAGGATGCTGTCCAAAAAAGTACCCTTCATTTTTTTTTCAAATTTCCTCGAATAGGTCATCATTTTTGTTATTTTTCAAATTTAACATTAGATTTTTTTAAAATATATTTTAGGTCCTTCGTCCCAAACGGATACTGTTTTGTGTCAGGTTAGGAGACAGAAATTAATTCTTGTGACTTAAACTCTACAGTCCCTGAGATGGAAATCGACCATCCTACACAATGAATCAGCCTGTTCTATAAGAAAATTTTAAATTTCTCCTAATTCTATTGCTTTAAGCAAGCTATGACTTGTCTATATCACTCAGCACAGTTATTTCCGATCTTATATATTGAGAGTTCTTTGAAATGGATTATTCTAAAGATTCCCGAATTATCTTTATTTATTCCTTTTTTGTATTATTTCTATTTTAATAGTTCTTTAGGGAGAACAATTTTTATTCGACTAAAACTAGTCTGGACTTGTCACTGACATGCTTGAACTGGATGATATACCAGGCGGCAGGGTCTTCAAACCTTAGACCATGAAAGCCTATAGACACGCCCTCTGCTACTCTCAACACAGTGAGTGAACAAGTGAGGCCAACATCACCTACAGATGACGTCACGTTCTCGCATAACTTCTTTGTTTATTTTCCGATTTCAATGATTCTTTTTTTATTGGAAAGGGGAACCTTAGGGGGTATATATATGGACATGGGAAGCGAGTGTTGTTCGATAACCGAATTATTGTAAAAATAATAAATGTGATTTAAATATGGAAAATAAAACATTTTGTTAAAAAAATAAATAAATATTTTGGTATATTAATTTGACGTCATCTGTAGGTGATGTTGGCCTCATCAAATTGCCACCAGGGCGTGTCTATAGGCTTTTATGGTCTAAGCTTCAAACGTTCTATCAGCGCTCTTTTCGGAAAATCCTTCATTTTAATTGCCCCTTGAAACTATGGAACAATTTTATTTCATTTCGAGAACCAATATACTTTTCAAAACAAAAAAATGTTTTATATAGAAATATTTGAAATAACAGATTATAATTTGAAATTTTAAAGATCCCCATGAAATTTTGAAGTCGATATTTATGAAAATACTCTAAATATTTGAAATTTTAGAGGGATGTGTCCCATCCACAGTATATATAAAATTAAGACAAATACAAATACCTATTAATTGAGTAGTTGAAGTATATGTTAGTATGAGTTTGGGTAGTAAAAAATGCAAATAGTATGATTCCATAAAAATACAAGTTTCTATACATACAATTATACATATATATTATTTCATCTAACCCTTCCATTAAAAAAATAATTTTTTTTAAATTATCAAAATTTTTGAAGAACCTACCGAGCTTTAAAAATGTTTTCGGTTTTTTTTTCCAGTTTGTTGTTATTAAAGTTATTATTGTTCTATAGGTCTGTAAACCCTTTTTTAGATTTTGTAAATTTAGCAGAGCACCAAACTGTTTTAATTTGCCATCCTTAATCTCGGATCTTATTTTAAGCTTAATTAAATATACAATATACACTAGGATGATCCTTGTTTTGGATATTTTCGAATTTTTTATCTGCCTTTTAAAAAAATAAATAAAAATATTTCCCAAGTTTTAAGACTCTATCTCAATTTTAACCTGTGCCGCACAGCGATGTAAGTTTTCCATCTAAATAACATTGAAATATTAATTTTTTATTCCGACCAAAGTAATGTTTCAAAAAATTTGAAACTCTGTAGACTTTATCCATAGTTATAATAGTAGTATTCTTCAGAATATTTACAGATTATTAGCTATTATAATTTTGGAGGTACAGCTAGATAAAATACTGCTATATTTTAGAGTTAGTAAGATATAGACTCAAAAATGTTAATAGTTAAAACTCTGTAAAAATTATTAAGGATAGCTACTATTATAAGGATAAAGTCTACAGAGTTTCAAATTTTTTGAACCATTACATTGGCCAGAATAAAAAATTGATCGTTCACTGCCAAAAACCCCATGTTATTTAAATAGGAGAATTCATCGCTGTTTGGCACAGGTTAAAATTGAGATAGAGACTTGAAACTTGGGGGATATTTTTATTTATTCATTTCGAACCATATGAGAATCTGTCAGCGTAAATATTTGAAAATACCAAAAATAAGGACCGCCCTAATATACACACAGCAAAGATAATCAAAATAATAATTAGTAGAGATTGTAGTGTTGGTGCAAGGTGAAACATCTTTAATAAAGATAAGAGTAAATAAATATTATATTTAATATTGATTTACTATGAGTTAAGGATACTAGGTCACTTATTTCACATTAAAATTAAAAAATTAAAAGATATAAATTTTTTTCTTTTTCAATATATATATTTCGGGCTATCAACCCATCTTCAGGAAGTACAGAAAGTAACTAATTCAACTTATTGAATAACAGGTTATATATATGTTTATTGAACAGAGGGAAAGAATGTTTAAATTATTTTAAAAGGACACTTTCTCTTAAGCTATTGTTAAGTGAGAATATCAGGTTGGCGTTTGTTGACATAGGTATGTTTAGATAAAAGAAAAGTTAGTAAGTTCATTGACTTGTGTCTCTAGGTTGGGAATAAATTTTTGGCTTAGATATTAATAGGTCAATTATTATATTTTGTTTTACATCCAGTTGATTATTGATAATATTTTCATCGTTCGACAAGGCATATTTTATTTCCGTGGATTCAAGAAGATCCAATCTTAATCCTTTTCTTTCGAAATGAATAGGGGTGGGATTAGTAGGTGAAAGTAAGTGATCTAAAGAATATAGATGATTAGCAAATGCGGAAGTGGAATCTGGATTTATGGGCTGGTTTCTTATTAATTGTCTGTGGGAAGCTAAATGTTCTTTATGCCGTTTTTTAAAAGATCGTCCAGTTTGTCCAATATAAATTGCCTCGCAATCGTTGCAATTTAATTTGTATACACCAGATCTATTTATTTTATTAATTTTGTCAAGTTTATTATTTATTAATTGGGAGGATAAATTATTTATATTATAAAGGGCTGTAGTGATTCCATGCTTCAGGAGAATATTTGTTATTGGATAGGTTATATGTTTAGAAATAAAAATTTTAATGTGAAATAAGTGACCTAGTATCCTTAACTCATAGTAAATCAATATTAAATATAATATTTATTTACTCTTATCTTTATAATCAAAATAGATTAAAACTTAAATAGAAGATATAGATTAGTGGCGAAGGGTGAAATTTCAACCCAGAGGATGCTGTCTAAAAAGAACCCTTCAATTTTTAAAATGTTATTTTATTTTTCGCTCCTTTTTATAAAATTCATCGATAAACGAGAATTTTTCGTTATTTTTCAAATTTGACATTTGATTTTTATAACATGGTATGAAAATACTATTGACATTTTGAAATTTTAGGGATCCATGGACCGCACACCACTGATATATAATTATAATAAAAATATTGAAATTAATGTGATAAAAATTTTTATATTAAAATATTTTTATTCTTTTAATTATATAAATCACTTTTTATATAATCATTAATTATAAAGAAATATTAAAAGACCTTCGTGGTCCGATGGTTAAGCAGTAGATTTCGCAACAAAAGGTTACCAGTTCAATAAAGAGACGTTTGGTAATTTATTATATTTTTATTTTTTTATTTTATGATTAATTTGATGTCAAGTTATTTACATGGCTTAAGGAGGTTCGGGACTGTTTATAATTTTGATGAGAAAATTCTCAAATTTTTACCATCGAATCATTGATCCATCAAATATTTATTCCCGAAATTTGAAGTTGATCGTCTGTCCCATTACTGAGAAATAAATTATTGAAAATTGTCCTTTTATCATGGAAGTAAGTGGACCGAGCTTTTCAAAGGGCTATAACTTCTATACAAATTATACCATTTTCAACAAATCTCTACAGATCAACAATTCAACTTTTATGAATCGAATGATACATTTTTCAATAGATTTGACAGTATAATTAATTAGTTATTCATAAATGTAAAATAAATAAATAAAAAGTTATTTGCAGCCAACAGAATATAACAAAAACGCTAGCGTAGAATTCCAACTCTATTTTTAAATAAATGTTTTTATAATGAGAAAAAAATTATCTCAGTATTCTTTATATTAATACTATCAAAACAAAGATTGGTATTAGAGATTAATCTCATTATTAACAATTTTTTTATTAAAAAATGTAGTAAGCAGACGTTATAACTCTGGAGAAATTCAAAATATTTTGCGTAGATCAACCAGATAGATAAGCTGTCCCGAACCTCCTTAAGTAGAAACTCTTTTTGGTGAATATGCCAATTAAAATTATTAAGTTATGAGCAAATTACTTACAGAAGTTTGTGTGGCTACCGAGTGGAGAGGTCCGACCCTTTGGTTAAACCACTCAGGGGGTGGAAATTGGGCTGAGAACGTCGCCAAAGGTGGTGGTACCGACTTTCCTCTTTTACTTCTCCTAAAGAGCCTCGACAGCAGACTACTCTTCTCTGAAACACCAAAGCACACCTTAAATTAACGCAATCCTTAACAATTTCTTCACATTTCTTAATAGAATTAAATAATAATTATACAATCAAACACACATTGTATTGATTTAGACCTTATGGCCTTTCAGGTGTAATTACATAATATCGAGCTAAAAATTTAATTCCTAATATATAATTTGAAATAATAATGTAATAGGAGAAAACCTTAATGGACAGAAGTACTTTACTCAATAAGTCTAAAGAATATAGAGAGATTTTACAATGAGAGAGTAAGAAAGAGAATGGCAAAAGGCCTTTTAAGAAATAGATTAATTTCATTTATATTTAGCTGGACATATATCTATTTGGTATAAGGACCATTCAATTATTTAGAAAATAAATTAGAAACTCGTGAAATGTATATTTATTTTGGGATCCTACCTATATCTTCACATAGATATATATAAAAAGAGAAGGTGATGTTTCTTCTTCTTCTCGACCTAAAAATATTAAATTTGGAGTATATATTCTTTCTACGATTTATGTGTGTGCTAAGATGGGATTTTTTGAAAGTCTAACCCTAAAGGGGAGAACGGATCCCAAAATGAGTTTTCAGAGTTTTTCATGATCTCTAGAGGTGAAGTACAAAGTGTAAAATACAAAAAATAATTTTTAGAAAAAAAAAACAACTTCAAAAAAATTAAATGCAACAAATAAAATAATAAGAACTCAAAAATAAATTAAAATGCACTAAAAGGTATAAAATAATTATCCAATTTAGTTACAACTAGACGATGAAATTGTTACATGAAATAAATTGAAGTCGGTGCCAAACTTATACATTTTATGAATCGCAATCGATGGATTAGAACGTTTGGCTGGTAATGATGACAACATCGCGTTAGCTCGCTTATATAGTTTGTTTGGCACCGACTAAAAAAAGTGATTTCATGTAATAATTTCATCGTTTATTTGTAGCTAAATAAGAAAATTACTTTATACCTTTTAGTGCATTTTTTGATTTTTGAGTTCTTATTATTTTATTTGTTGCATTTAATTTTTTGAAGTCGGTTTATTTTTATTTTTCTCTTTTTAGTGATATTAATAATGGCGACTTATGATAATACCTTACATGCATCTCGTAAGAGAAAGATTCGGGAGAAGGAATCAGAAATTGATAAATTTATTAAACCAATTATTTTACATGAATTATGCATACATTGTTTTTGAGCTTCGATTCCGGAGATTACTTCTCCACCATCGAGTGTCCTTGATCATCTTACAGTCCTTGTTTTTAATAAGAGGAAAAAACTAATTAAAGAAAAAAACCTCTTTTCCGATAATTATTTCAATTCCATTATTCTCTCCCCCAATCCATTCCTCAATCAGAAATTGATAATTAAATTCAATTCATAAATAGAGAAATTATCTCGAAACGTTAGCGTATTTTAGATGAACGTTTTAAGATTGTTTTTTTTTTTATAAAATATTTTATTTATTATAATTTCGATTATTTGCACATAAGAATTGGAGATTTAAGTTATTTTGTCATTGGTCATATCATCTGAACTGAAAAATAATATGGGATCACCCCTAAGGTTCTCACTCCCTTTCCGATAAAAGAGGAATTATTGAAATCTGTCTATAAACAAAGAAGTTATGCGTGAACATACATAACAAAAATGGTCCAATAACAATGAAATTTAAACGGAACCAATCGGGAACTAGACTGAACCCAATGCAAAAAAATCATCGAAATAAAGAGAAATAAATGTTAAAACACAATAAAACAAAAAAAATAAAAAAAAAAACAGACATTCCGTTGAATTGATAACCTCCTCCTTTTTTAAAAGTCGGTTAAAAAACATATTTGAGTATTTTGGTATATTTGCCACTTCCTCACATTAATATATTTACATATTTTGAAAATAACGATTTTTTGTATCTGTGGCGTATACAGAAATTTCTTCAGCCTATGGTTATCATTTTTTAACTAAATTATATTTATAAAATTTTTATTTTTTTGGATAATTATTTTTATAGTAATTACTAGTTGCGAGGTCCTCCTTTGGCCGTCACTTGATAGCCAAAAGAGGTTTCGTACGCTGAATGGGGCTGCGTGAATAATTTGTGATTATGATTTCGGAATCTCTGTCTTTATCTTCAGGCTATTGTAAATAGAAGACATTCAAGTGTTCAAGAGCTAAGTAATGATAGAAACTGTAATAAGTTCAATGAATTAAGTATATTAGCAGGTATGTGGACAGTAAAGTAGAAAATCAAACAATTCTCATCGATTTGGGCAAAGTTTCGCCAATTTTATTTAGGCTTCATCAGACGCTGTTGCTTTTTAGAAGCCTGATGAAGCCTAAATGCAATTGGCAAAACGTTGCCCAAATCGATGAGAATGGTTTGATTTCTACTGTATTGTCCAGATACTTGCTAATATACTTAATTCATTGAATAATATGGATGTGATTGATTTTAATATAATTTTTGATTTTTTCTTTAAAAGACTTAAAATTGCTTAAATAATTGCTTAAATGCTTAAATTGCTTAAATTGCTTAAAAGATTTAAAATTGCTTAAATAAATTAGAATTAAATTAATTTAAATTGTTTCGCGTGCCTCCTATTTATTTTATGAACAATGTTTCATTTTGAATACGAAATGAATTTTTTAAATAATTTTTTTGCTATTAATACCTATATATATTTTTGCTATTAATAAAAAAAATGTTGAAGAATAATTTCAGAACAATCAATTATATTTATTTTTATTATTATTAATGAATGATGATAAAATTAATCATTAAACAGATATATGTGTCTAACTAATTTTAGAAAAAGGTCACTTTTTTCAAAAGATCAAAATATAAAATATGATTATTTAGTAAGGTGAAATTTTTCAAATGACTCAGTACAAAAACACGCTGACAAGGTGATTTAACTGAATTTAATGAGGGATGAGTCGAAATTAAGAAATGTCGAAGGAAATGTTGAGATAATCTGTCTTTGTGTTCACAAACCTTTTACTAATTGTCAGCGATTGTACGTAATGAGGGGTGAAGTGTTTAATTGTAGATAAGATTAAATTACCTGACATTAATTAAATTTTTCATTAAGTTTTATTGCGATAGAAGAGGGAAATTGAAAAATATCTACATCTTAATAAATCAGATCTTTAAATTAATTTTTAATTTTATTTCTAGAGAAAATAATTGTAGATTTATAATTTATGAAAAAAGTAACTGAAGGCTTTATTTAGGCTGGAAGCAGTGAAGAAAGCGTCGAAAACAAAGTTGCTTAAATTCTATGGTCAGCTTGTTTATAATACTACCTTATAGTACAAGATCCCGACTTAGGTCGACCTTCACCTATCGAGTTTCCTGGTGAAATTAATATTTTGATAATATAATGTATTAATAAATAAAACTTCTTAGGGTCGACATCCAATTTCTCTGGATAGCTATTTTTGATAAAAAATAAAATAAAATAAAAATGAATAAAAAAAATAAAATAAATTAATTCGCAATAAAATTATCTACATTTTCATATATAACAATAAAGGAAACTCTATAACTACAAAATACTAATTCGAAGTTACCTGTTGATACCCTGTCTACTTATGCAGGGAAAAAAGATGCCTACCAAACTTTGGCATTTTATATACTATTTTACTCTGGATTGGTAATATTTTTATCCGGAAACTCGATAATTACATTTATGTAATAAAATTAACAACTTTAATTTTTTTATTAAAAATAGCTATGCAGGGAAATTGGATGTCGACCCTATCAAGTTTTGTTTATTAATAAATTATATTATCAAAATATTAATTTAATTAGGAATCTCGATAGGTGAAATTCGACCTAAGTTAAGATCTTAGAATATTATTGATTGCGCGCAGAGTTTAGAATTAAAATAAGTTTGTTTTCGCCGCTTTGCTACCAGTTTTTGTCTCTGTTCAATCTTTTATGGCAAAAAAATCTTAATTTCGGAATTGCATTTCTAGTATAAATTTAAAAACTTTATAACGAAATGAATTTAGGTCAAATCTAAGATTTAAGTAGATATGTTTATATTGCAGGACACTCTGCATGCAATATAAACATATCTACCAGTAGCGTAGCGAACATTACTGGCTCCGGGGCACGACACTTTATTGGCGCCCCTACCCCCTTCAAAAACACATATAGTAATATAATATATATAATTTACTCGTAATAAGAATATAATACAAATAATAATAGAATATAGTACCTACCTTAAAATATCTATAATATATTACGAATAGTCACTATCAAACTACGCTTCTACAAAATACTGTAGTGATTTTCGGGATACTGTCATATGGTCAGGTTAGACTTTAAATGTGAGACTGAAAATCTAGTTAAAAATGTCTTGGAGAACATTTGGAGCCCCCTCTGCGATTGGCGCCCGGGGCATAGATCCCCTTGCCCCCCTAAGCTACTGATATCTACTAAATTCCATCTTTTTTTCTCAAATAGACACTCATTTCTTTTTATTTAAAAATTTTAATTTAAGGAGGTCCTTTCGCCTCCAATGTAAAATAAAAAATATTAGATTATAACTATAACTTAATTTTTTATAATAGTTTAAGTCTCTATCTATGCTTTGGTGAAGTTTGAATCACACATTAGCGTGCAAATTTTTGAAAATAAAATTTTTTAAAATGTAAACATTTTCTCAGAGTCTTATGGAAAATTAAGATCTTGACACTTTCTCTTGAATTATACTACTATTAGTTGAATAGATAAAGTTAAAAAAAAACTAAAAATTAGCTTTCTGAAACATGCAGGTTTTTTTGTAATAAAATATATCATTGACCGACGAATTTACTTAGATGTTTACTTTAAAAAATCATATAAATGCTATGTTTGGATGGAAACATAAACAGTAGAAATACAACGCATTGCCAAATCACACAAGAGTTATTATCAGCTGATTTGAATAAATCAAACTAACTTTTGTTTTAATTATTTTTTTTTTATAATTGTTTTTATTTCACACATTTACGGCTTTCATACTATTTATTTTTTAATTTTATTATTTTTCATTTGTATTTTCACTTATTTTATTAAATATTAGATAGTACACTTCTTTTGACTCAATCGGAGCGAAAGGACCTCCTTAAGGTAGTTCTTTTACAAATGCAAAAAATCAGGAAGTCTTTGAAACTTGGAATATAAGTCATTAAAAGCATAATACACATACTGTTAAAATTTGAAGTCGATTTACCACACCAATGCAATTAAAAATGACATTTTTAACATAGAGTAGATAGGGAAAGGGTGGGGATATGATCATTATTTTATTTTTTTTCATTGAAGGGCTTTCACCATCTTGATGAAAAACTAATATTTGTTAGAATAATATATTCGGAGTAACTTAAAAAAAAAATGAAATTATTTACCACGTAGTTTTGATGAAAAAAAACATATTTGGGCCATTATTTTTAGTGAAAGGAATATAAGCACAATGGCTAGGAAACGATCCGGCTAGTATGTGTGTGTCCATATAGAGATTTCGTAGTTGTGAGTGGACAGTCACGTTAAAAAACATAACCTAAAATTTTAGTTCCATTCATATTTATAGAGTGGTAAAACTTTTTGTGTGGATTGTCGCGAAAGAACCTCATTAATACGTTTGAAGTTGTTGTTTTTTGGAGACGAACTGAGATATATTAATATTGAATGATGTCAGTCCGGAAATAAACAAGAGACTACTTCCAACAAATATAGTTTATTGGAATATTTTTCCCTTATAATATTGTTTCGAAACCGACTAGTACTCTTGTCTCCTCTCTTAGTGTTAGTTGGTCCAGTACTTTTCTATTCTTTCTTATTGAATTAATTTTAAGTTTTAATTTGACGCAATTTCATTAAAATTAGTTTTTGAAAACACAAATAGAACAAATACAAAATAAATAGATTCTTCTAAAAGGAGGCCATACATGATAATTCTCGAAATTATATATTGAACAGCAAAGAAACGTATAATTTAAAATAAGATTATATTATTTAGTTTATTTCATTATAGTAGAGGTGATGGCGTGTTGAGAGCACCATTTCACCGAAACTAGTTCTTAATGGGAAGCTATTAACATATCTACATTCTACTGCCATCCCTATCCAAATCGTTTTGCTTGCATATCTTTAGAATTGTTTAGGAAGTCTTTTTAAGCATCTTCGGGATTGTTTATCATTTTTATAAGAAAATTCTCAAATTTTTACCATCGAATGATTGATGTATTAAATATTTATTCCAGATATTTGAAGTTGATCGTCTGTCCCATTACAGAGAAATAAACTATTTAAAATTGTACTTTTAACATGGATAACCGAGCTTTTAAAAGGGCTATCTATAACTTCTATCCAAATTATACCATTTTCAACAAATGTATACAGATCAATAATTTAACTTTGATGAGTCGATTGATACATTTTTCAATAGATTTGACAGTCTACTTAATTAGTTTTTCATAAATGTAGCCATAAAAAGTTATTTGCAGCCAACAGAATATAACAAAAGTACTAGTGTAGAGTTCCAACTCTATTTCTTGAAATCGTTTTTGTGTTAAATAATATTTTTATAATGAGAAAAAATTTATCTCAATATCCATTTTATTAATATTATCAAAACAAAGATTTTCATTCGAAATTAACCTCATTATTAACAATTTGACTTTCATATTTATACCTATTCATAGAATATAATGTGGAAGTATTGCGATGCCCTGTCTGGGTCCTGACTCTTTGAGATCTTGTATCTCAGAGATGAAAAAAGTTAATTTCATTTTGTGACTTCTAGGTGGAAGGAATCGATGCCCTTAATAGTTGGAAACAGGATTTGGGACATAAAACCGGATATTGTGGTGCCAAAAATCCATTGGTCAGTGCGTAGGTATGTATGTACGTATGTACGTATCTACCCCCTTGCGTTTCGCAACCATAAGTCTTAGAGCTACGAATTCGAAACTTAAGCTCGATCGGATTAACTATAATAACTCATGACAAATACACTGATAAATACACTAATTTTTAAAAAAATCGTTAGAGCCGTTTTTGAGAAAATAAAAAAAAAACGAAATAAAGGAAGGGGGTATAAATTAGTAGTGTCGCGATGATTTCAAATAAATGAAAATGTGAAACTCCTGTGGTGAACACACCAGTTGATTTCATTAAAAAATTTAGTAAGCAGAAGTTGTCACTCTGGAGAAATAGAAAATATTTTTTCGAAGATCATCCAGATAGATAAGCTGTCTTGAACTCCCTTAAAACGAGGAATTACAACTTGTGACTTTGTTCACTAGAGACGTACCTATAGACAATTTAACCCTAAGCTTAGAACATTGGCAGTTTAAGTAGAAGCTGCTACTATTTCATAATATCCATTTGTAGCTCCTTTGATAATGTCTAATCAGAAATCATTTCTGCTGCTACACAAATAATTTCCTGACCTCAATAGATTTGAAAAGGTAAAATCCATAAAAAGCCAATAAAGAATTGAGAAAGTGATAGTGAACAGCTAATTCTATATTATAAATACCTACACCTAACTCGATGAGGAATTGATTTTTTTAATTTTAAATAATTTTTAAAAACAATATTAATATGTATCGACATGATTCGAACATTAATCGATTAAGTCATTTCTTTGTTCAGCTAGTTTTTAATAGCTCAAGAAAAAGAGGCTTGGTTTGATATAGGTATATTTTCTTTTATTTTCTTGAAAAATAAATAAATAAATCATTTGATGTCGTCATCCCTCTATTTCAATTTTGCATTGCGAGATGTAAGAGAAATTCATAAAAATGAATCATTGGTATTCTTTCTCTTATTCAATCAACATGACAGAATGAAATAAGTCATCTATGAAAGAAATGTTCTATTTTGGTATTATTAAGGCTTTTTGATCTGGTTGGTGATTTTCGAAGGTCTTTTCTAGTAAGAATAAATTAACCCAATCCTTGAAATTTCTTCTTCTTTACATGACACAAGGGTATTAAGATTGGTTCAGGGTAGGAAAACATCTAATCCAGGAATTTTTTAATATACATAGTAGGGTGCTCCTTATTTTGGATATTTTCGAATATTTACGCTGACATGGGCTCATACGGTTCGAAATAAATAAAAAAAAAAAATATCCCCCAAGTTTCAAATCTCTATCTCAATTTTAACCTAGTGCTACACATCGATTAATTTTCCCATCTAAATATGATGGGTTTTTAGCATTGAACGATCAATTTTTTATTCCGGCCAAAGTAATGGTTCAAAAAATTTGAAACTCTGTATACTTTATCCTTATAATAGTAGCTATCCTTAAGAATTTTTATAGATTTTTAGATATTACAATTTTGGAGTTTCATCTAGGTAAAATACTCCTATATCTTAGCATTAGTAAGTTATAGACTCCAAAATTATAATATCTAAAAATCTGTAAAAATTCCGAGGAATAGCTACTATTATAACGATAAAGTCTACAGAGTTTCAAATTTATTGAACCATTACTTTGGCCGGAATAAAAAATTGATCGTTCAATGCCAAAAACCCCATCATATTTAGATGGGAAAATTAATCGATGTGTAGCACTAGGTTAAAATTGAGATAGAGACTTGAAACTTGGGGGATATTTTTATTTATTTATTTCGAACCATATGAGCCCCCGTCAGTGTAAATACTCGAAAACATCCAAAATAAGGAGCACCCTAATATACCGACATCTCTTAAAACAGCAGCCTGAGGGTCAAGCATTTTAGGGGAAGCATTTTATTAGACTGGAATTTTGAAAGGTGCTCGCTTTGTCATATGGGAAGTCAGGACACAATATGGTACAGTCATTTTCAGCCTCAAATGGGGTTTAATCAATTTTACATTTGGATTAAACAATTTCAAAATTAGAATAGTCATTAAGTGCCCTCCATAAATTACGTCACACATTAAGGGGATGGGGATCTCAGATTTGTGACAAATTGTGACAGGGGGCCTTGGGATCTCTAAAATTATGATGTCACAAAAGTCAAATTAAAAAAATTATAGCATATAAAAGTGATAGTGTGACGTCACAATACAGGGGGGCTGAATGAAAATGTGATAAAATGTGACACAGGGGGGAGGGGGATCTAAAAATCTTGGAATTCGTATGTCGTAATTTATGAACGGCCCCTTATTGATAGTAATTTTTTCATTTTCAAATTTATTAATCCTAGTTTAAAATTAATTATTCCCAATTTGAAATTGATCAATCCTTATTTTAAGCTGAAAATGTATATAATACTGGGCTAGAAATTAAAGCATTTTTCGCGAATATCTTTAATATTATTTATTGGAATCGCATTAATTGATTACTTATTGCTGGATTATTCTTAATAAAAACTATTATCGTTTTTAAATTCTCATAAAATAATAAAGATGACGAATGGCTGTCCCTTTAATTTAATTGGCCTCCATAGATAGTAGCCTAAAACCGCCCGCGATTGGAATTAGGTGTACACTGTCTTTGGAATTATTTGGAATTACTTTGTAATTCATTAGATAATCTATTGTCATCTATTGTCTACTACTACTTGGAAATGAAAATGAAAGTGGAAGTAGGTGTACACGATTTTAGGTCGCGGTTCACTCGCCCCTATACATTTGAAATAATAAACTATATATTATTATATTTCTTTTTGAACCTAGTTACCTAGATTACTTTAAAAGTGAAAATGCACTAGAAAAATAATGGAATTCAAAATATCGTAGATTTCGGTAATCTAGGGCACAGGTCATTTGAGGAAGCGGTTTATTTGGAACAAATATTGAAGGTCGAATGTGGCCATAAAAACATTTGCATAAATTTTGCTTAATTATAGGTATGGCAATCTTTTAATTAGGACAAAGTGTTATAATTAACTCGATGTACTATCTCAATTTGCGGTATATATTAAAATTAATTTTTATTTAAATAAAAACAAGAAAATACGCCTAGAGCAAATAAAATATTTCTTCTATCATGGGAAAAATCTTTTTTCAAATGTACTTATATTCTGAAAATTGCCATTTTTAATCATTATTTACAATTTAATATTTGAATTTTAACATTTTAAAATATTCGACAATTAATTATATTGCCTAAAATAAGGTTTAATGTGAAAATAGACGAAATTTCTAATAAATAACAAAATCCACTTAACAGGAATGACGGACAAAAGGAGGTAAAAATGGAGGAAAGCAATTAATGTTATTTAACATACCTATATACCTACATATAAATAATATTACGTAAAAGACTTTACAATATCGACATAAATATATAAAAGAATAAATATTTCTAGTCTAAAATAGTAGATACATAAATAAATATAACTTTCGAAAAAACATTTTTGAAATGCCTTTTTATTTATATATCTTTATTAAATAGTTTTATCCTAAATTCTCGAAATTATTACCTAAACAGTGAAGAGCAAAAAATAAGATTAATTAAATTTTTTTTCTTTTCCTATATTTTTTTAAACAAGTTGTCTTGGGAATTTTATTATGACCTCATAGTTGCTCACTTTGAGCTTCGATGTCGTCCGGTAATGAGTTTTCTTTGTAACCCTTTGATTTAAAAATCTGTAAATATTCAATAAAACAGCTTAGTGTGATTAAATTTAAAGATTTTTTTTTTTTTTGCCGAGAGTAGCAGAATTTTTATATATTGAAGGAGACAATAAAAGAGTGAAATCTTCTGCTGGAATTATAAATTTTATTTATTTATAACGATATAAATAAATAAAATTTATAATTCCAGCAGAAGACACACTCTTTTATTGTCTCCTTCAGCTTTAGTGTGATTAATTTTGACGAAACTATAAACTATACTATACTATAAATTAATTACTTTGGATCCCAGATAGAAAAAAAAATAACCTAAGAAACCCTCGAATTTCAGTCGCACTTGGCCGGGATTTACATTACCTACATTACCTACAGGATTATTACAATTTATTGTGATATTTTATAATGATATGGTCAAAATATTCATAAAACAGAAAAATGTAAAATCTCTGTTCATTTTATTTAAAATTTTTGAATGTTCGGTCATATTCTGGTCAATTGCCATCCCTGAATTTGATACTATTTATTTATTTATTTTGGTTTTGGCAAGTTTCATTATTCAAAGATAACGTTGCTATTAACTTTTTTAAGCGATAAAATTGTGTATTTTTAAAATAAAATAATTTAGCGCCTTTTTAAAATCCCATATAATATAATTTTCAAATTTATAATTTAAAGGTTTTTTTTAGTCACATTAAATCAATCAAATAAATAATAATCTTCTTAGAGTGCCATAGCCGAAACAGGCGTCGGCGCCTCTCCACATATACCTGTGCTGAGTGGGTTTAGTTGTTTTTACACAGATATACGGGACCTACTTTTTAACGCCGGTTCCGAACGGCTAATTTGGAGAGGTTTACTAGGCAATTATACTCTTAGTAGGTTGTCATTGCTTTCCAAGAAGAGACGACTGCAAATATCTATCTGCCGAGACTCGGTCTCGAACCAGCAAACTTCGAGTCAGCAACCCGACACTCTACCACTGACCCACAGTCGCCTATTAAATAATAATAATTGATTAAAATTACAGTATTTATTTATTTTATGTGAGGGGCCATTCATAAAATATATCAGGCAAAATTTCGTCTTTTTGGACCCCCGCTTCGTCTTTTACTGCGTCACATTTTCTGCCCACCTCCCTCTAACAAAAGCCAGACACCGGTCTATAAACGATTTGTTGCTAACAAGTTAAGAAAACATTTAAAATAAAATTGATTAAGTGTGAACGTCATGTTTCCTTAGACCCCCCTTGTCACATATCATCACGCTAAGTAATAGCCCGTATTTTATGAATGGCCCCTGACTAAAAAAAACCTTTTAATTTATAAAATTTAAATTCTCTAGTCACTTAAGTTTTGGAAGAATCTTAGATAAATTTTTCAATTTGGAGAATTTCATTTATTCTTATTAATACAAAGGGGGCACAAAAGTCTGAGGGGCTCATCTCAATCAATGACAAATTTGGAATTTTCTTTTCTCGGACATTTACACAATTGAATGGATTATGATGAAGCAGTCCAAGGTTCAAAAATAGAGAAAATTATATCTATTTTGTTATTCAAAGCTGACGTTTCGGAGGTTTCTTCCCTCCTCTTCAGGGGTTTGTTAGGTCAGTGAAGTAAATATAACATTCACAGTGATCTTTCAAAACTCCGAAGAAGGAGGGAAGAAACTTCTGGAACGTCGACTTTGAATAAAAAGATAGATATAATTTTCACTATTATTTGAACCTTGGACTGTCTCATCAAAATCCATTCAATTCACTTACCAGTGCGTCTCCAAAAACTTCAATCGTAATTTACACAACTCTTAGTGTGTTTATTGAAACATTAATAAGACCTCTCTTGAAAAAATTCTCAGACACCAATGAACAGCTGTTCTTTTGTTGTTTTAGGTTTTTTTTACATAAATCTAATTTGCAATCTAAAAGAAAGAATTAATGCGAACATTTGGGTGTTATATATATAATTTTATATATCAGTGGCGGTTGGTGACTTTTCAAACAGGGAATGCTGTCCAAAAAGTACTCTTCAAATTTTATTTTAATCTTCGCTTTTTGCAAATTTCATCGAATACGGCATCATTTTCGTTATTTTTGAAATTTAACATTAGATTTTTTAAAATAGTACTCTTAGTTATTTCCAATCTTATAATTATATTGAGAGTTCTTAGAAATGGATTATTCCAAAAATTCCCAAATCATCTTTATATTCCTTTTTTGTATTATTACTATTTTAATAATTCCTTAGCGAGAACAATTTTTATTCGACTCAAACATGTCTGGACTAGTCTCTGACATGCTTGAACTGGGAGATATGCCAGGCAGGGACTTCAAACATTCTATCACCACTCTTTTCAGAAAAATCCTTCATTTTAATAGCCCCTTGAAACTATGCAACAATTTTATTTCATTTCGTGAACCAATATACTTTTCAAAACAAGATCCTCCTGAAATTTTGAAGTCGATATTTATGAAAATACTCTAAATGTTTGAAATTTTAAGGATGCATCCACATCATCTAGATCACACGCCACTGGCATATATATATTTTTTTTTGAAAAATAGATGGAATTTTTTTAAAGATTTATAAAAAACAACTCACAAGGGCGTCATATTGCCACAATATTTTAAACTAATAAATAGAAAAGGTCAATTTAAATCTTAGATCTTAGTAGATAATTATATCTTATCTTATCTTATTATATTAATCTAGCAATTCTTGTATATATATATATATAGAATCTCGTCTTGAGCCTTGAAATTTGAGACTTAAGCTATCTAGCTGGAGGCTACAAGAAGTTCCACAAGATTTTGGCTAAAATACAAGTACCGGAAGTTGACGTTTACGTACGTAAGAATGTACCGCCTTGTGTTTCGCAACCATAAATCTCAGAGCTACGAAATATGAAACTTAAGCTCGATATAGGCTATAAGATGTACATCAAGCTTTTTCTTGAAATTGGTATACCATAAGTTGACATTTACATGAAAGATTTTTTGTTTTTTTTGATTTTCTCAAAAACGACACTAACGATTTTTTTAAAAATTGGTGGACTTATCAAGTGTCATGAGTTATTAATCGTGTATAGATTTTAATCCGATTGAAATAAAGGAAGGGGGTGTAAATTAGGATTTTCATTAAAAATAAATATTTTAATCATTCATATATCGTCTTCGGTAAGTCGCAGAGCCTTGAAATTAGAAACTTAAGCTATTTTAAGGCAAAATGTTACGGAGCTCGGTGCTCCAGGCACTATATATTATAGTACCTGGAGGCACCGAGCGATGCTCGGTAACCCCTGACCCCCACACCCCCCTCCAGAAACCATACACCTCGCCCCCAACACTGCACCCCCACCACCCCCCGCCCCTCCCACCCCCGGACCCCCGCAACTGCACCCCACCTCCTGCACCCCCACATCCATCCCCACCCCCGACCCAGTTTTTGCATTTCTATCTTTCTAATGGTCCACATATTATGTGTATATTTGTTTACTCGTACACCAATTTGCCCACATTCGTTCATATTGATAAACATTATAAAAAATACATAAGAAAATAATAATAAAAAAATAATCGTATAGGATCTGAAATAAAAACATAAAATTAAAAAAATGTGTGCGTCTCGGGACGTGCGACAGAAGTGATAACTTTCACCAACCAAGTATTTTTTAGGAAGACAATTGCAAGGATAATTGCCCTGAGAAAAGAGAATTGAATATTTAATTTTAATTAGAAGAGTGGGGGGGGCAAAGGAATAATTATTAATATATTTAATGTTTCTGGATTTAAAATTAATTGTTGTCTTTCTTTCAGCTTAATTCAATTATACATATTTCAAATTTGCCGCGCCGCAATATATCTAATAAATTATATTTATTAAATACATAGCTATATATAATATATTCAATTATTTCCACACTTATAATAAAGTCTAATTCAAAAATATTCATTTTAGTAAAAGTAAAAAGCAAGGATTTTTAAAATAGTTCTTTGGTCCAATGGTAGAGTGTCGGCCTCAGATGCAAGAGGTCCCAGGTTCTAATACGACTTCCGCCGAATCATTTTTTTTTATTGAGATTTTCATCTATCAATAATTACTTTAATTAAGAAAAAATCAATTAAGATGAATTTTGATGAGGTCCAGACCTAGCCAGATCGTTTTTTCATCCTCAAAACTTGTTAATAGATTTTGTTTCATCAAAATCGGTAGGGCCGTTTTCAAAATAGAACCAAGATACAAATATATAAATAAATATATATATATAAATAAATATACAATTTTTGCTCGTTTAATAAGAGTAGATATGTCAGAGGAGTTTACACTCTCAGGAGTCGAGAGATAGAAGATTTAAATTGACCTTATTTCTTCTATTTATTTGTTTAAAAGAAAGAAGACGATATGATAATAATATTTAAAAGAAGTATTGGTAATTTGTCGCTCTAAAAGAATTAATCGATCATTAATAAGATGAAACTTTGTTTCGGAGAACCCAGTCCAGTTTTCGTGTGTCGTACTGAAATTTGAGTTAATTAAAAATTTATGAATTTTAATTAAAAATCTTCTGGATAAAAGAGAGAGAATAATAGTTTGTATTGTATGTAGATGTTCTATGATTTAGACAAGAGCTTGTTGGGAATCAGCTACTAAATTGAGCAACACCCATATACTCCTGTATGACTTTGCACTTACTGGGCGGCTGTTGTTGTGTCTCGACCAGGTGCTTCAATGAGGCTGCTCTCGAGAGTCTTCTGTGACTGCCGAAGAGCCGCATTGAGTGTCGTCTCTCTGGAAACGAAGACGCTCTTCGTGTACGAGGAAATAGCACCTTGTCACTAGAATTTCCTGGAGACAAAAAAAAAAAAATTATCGTTAAATCGACAGCTCCAATCAAAACTAAACAGAAAATGCAATATGTAGAATTATACATATCATGATCAAGTATGGTAGTAGTATTGCTAGCAAGTATTGGTAAAAATCATATAGAAAGTATACATTAATATAATATTTTAAACTTCATACAAATTAGCCTCATTTCTTCTGGAAAATGACTGTTATTTATATTGGAACTAATGGAAAGACACAATTTGATTACTCGATACGTTCAGGGAGTGAAGCTGAATTCATTAAAACAAATTTCATTTTTTGTGTGGACACAATAACTTAAAAAAAAACTTGTAATAAGTTTGTTCTAGTGCCAAGTTGTGATTATGTTTTTTTTCTTATTTACAAAATAAAGCTTGATTAGATATTAGGATTTCAAACTTGCTTTTAAAAGAAAATCAACTGGTGTATTCACCACACGACTTTCACATTTTCGAAATTCGAAACTTAAGCTCTATATAGGCTAGGAGTTTCAGCCAAGCTTTTTGATTGAAATCGGAAAACCGGAAGTGGACATTTACATTTGCAAAAGGCTCTAACGATTTTAAAAAAAATCAGCTAGAGCCGTTTTTGAGAAATAAAAAAAACGAAGAAAGATCTTTCATGTAAATGTTCTCTTCCTGTTTTCCAAGCTGCAACTAAAAAGCTTGCTGTACTCATTCTAGCCTATATCGAGCTTTCTGAAAGTTTCGAATTCCTGTTTCTCTGAGACTTATGGTTGCAGAAACGCAGGGGGGGGGGTACATATGTACATACGTACGTACTGACCAATAGATTTTTTGACCCTTTTTGGCCTCTGGGAGCCACAATTTCCGGTTTTATGTCCTAAACCCGATTTCCAGCTGCCAGGAGCATCGATTCCTTCCACCTAGAAGTTACAAAATGAAATTAACTTTTTTCATCTCTGAAATATAAGCTCTCAAAGAGTCAGGAAGGACTCAGGCGAAGGCCATTTCCATTTAACTTCCTCATTATATTCTATGAATATGAATGTGAATGTAAAAATCGAATCTTTAAATGGAGACTTCTTCGCCTGCCCCCTCACTGCCGGCCCTAGTAGTAAATTCATTCAAAAACAATTTTTTTGCTCACTGTCTTTAAAAATGTCTGAAACCTGCAGATAAATAATTACCAACCATGACTTTTTCAAATCTCGTTCTTGACACAAAATGTTTGAATTTTTAATGGGGAAAAATGAATAGGATTACTGGCGATCCCTGTTAGCACACATGGTTTAGATTTAGAAAATGTTTTTTAGGCACAAGGAGATCTTCTAGACACCTTAAATATTTCTTAAAGACAATACGAGCTGAATAAGACATCTTCTAGAGCGAGTGTGCTATCTGGGATCTAGCTTAAGAACTTAAACTTCACAAATGCAGGAACTTTATTATTGAAATCTCTGCCTACCGGATGGCCCTAGTATTGAATTCATTTTTTAAAAAAGTCTGAAACATGAAGAAAAATAATTTTAAAATGCTTTTTTTTCTGTCTCTATGAATTCCGATACCCACAATAATAATTCAAAAAAAAAAAAAAAAAAAAAAAAAGTAGAAAGTTTGTTCTTGGGTCAAATTTAATTTAAATACTATTATAAAGGGCACCTCGACCGCGATAATTTGCATCAAAGGTCTTTATACAGTGTATTTTGGATTTAAATTTTGTACATATTTTTTTATAGTAAATTGAAAGTGTGAGGTTTAAAATATTATCATAAATCTTGGGCCAAAATGTGATGAAACTGATTAGATAATTATTAGGGCTCAGATTTATAAGCACTAAAAATCTTTAAAATAGGCAGGCAACTAAGCACTAACAATAGCCAAAATAGGCAACTTAAAAACGCATAGATATCATATTGGCCTAAATTTTAAATAAATTAAAGCAAATTGGGCGCAATCCGAGCGCTAATGATCATCCACAAAGAGAAACAAAGAGGTTGTCCTCTGCTTGATAAACATACACACATATATAATTCCGATATATATGTATGCATGCTTGCATCAAGCAGAGGACAACCTCTTTGTTTCTCTTGTTGAATGAACAGCTCTGCTAGTCTCGGCAAAATAAAAACTTTTCAATTAAGCTAACAATTATATTAGAAAATTAATTTAAAATTTATTAGAATAAAATTTATATTTATTACTTACACCAGCTATCTAGCCTGATATTATACCGAGTCTTTAAAAAGTTTTCACTTTTTATTTCAAATCTTATTGAATTAATTTTAAGTTTTTATTTGACGCAATTTCATTAAAATGAGTTTTTTGAAAACACAAATAGACAAACACAAAATAAGTTTAGATTCTTCTAAGTTATTTCCACAGAAAGAAAATCACCATATCTAAGTTTGGTTTGAAACTTTTTGAATAATGTTCTATTCTTGAATAATTTAAATAAAGTTTGTTTAAGAGAAAAAAAAGACAAATCAATGAACTAAAAGTTTAGGAGGACGAGATATTCTTCAGGAAAGATTTTCAAATAAAAGAAAGAAGATAATATTATTTCTTTTTAACCGACTTCAAAAAAGGAGGAGGTTCTCAATTCCTCTGATTTTTTTTGTGTCTATGTTACCTGAAATCTTCGCCAATTGTGAACCGATTTTGATGATTTTTTTTGCATTGGGTTCAGTCTAGTTTCCGATTGGTCCCGTTTTTTTCATTGGTATTGGACCTTTTTTGCTATGTTTGTTTAGGCATAACTTCTTTGTTTATGAACCGATTTCGATGATTCTTTTTATATTGGAAAGAGGGTACCTTAGGGGTGGTCCCATATTAATTTGGTCAAGTTCTGATGATATGATCAATGACGAATTAACGTAAATATCCAATTCTTATGAGCAAATAATCGAAATTATAATAAATAAAATCTTTTATAAAAAATAAATCTTAAAACGTTCATTTAAAACCCGCAAACGTTTCTAGAGAATTTCTATATTTATGAATTTAATTTTATTATCATTTTTCTGATTCATTCGCCTGACACTTTCTCTTACGAGATGCATGCAAGGTATTATATTAAGTCACTATTAATAACATCACTAAAAAGAGAAAAATAAAAATAATTTTATAAAAAAAAAATAAAACCGACTTCAAAAAAATTAAATGCAACAAATAAAATAATAAGAACTCAAAAATAAAATAAAATGCACTAAAATGTATAAAATAATTATCTAATTTAGTTACAACTAAACGACGAAATATTAACATGAAATCACTTTTTGAAGTCGGTGCCAAACAAACTATATAAGCGAGCGTACCCGCCAATCGTACTAAGTAAAATCCGTCGAGTTTGATTCATAAAATGTATATGTTTGGCACCGACTTCAAAATAGTGATTTCATGTTAATATTTCGTCGTTTAGTTGTAACTAAATTAGATTATTATTTTATACCTTTTAGTGCATTTTATTTTATTTTTGAATTATTATTATTTTATTTGTTGCATAAAATTTTTTGAAGTCGGTTTTTTTATATATTATTAAAGATGAATGAAATATCTTGTATAGGTATACCAAATGGAATTAGAAAAAGCATCTGATTCTAATTTTTTTTTCTCGGAGAAAATAAAAATACAAGTTTTATGTTTGAAAATTAATAATAATTAAAAAGTGAAAACTTTTTCAAAACCTGGTACGCAGATAATTTTAGAGATTTGGAAATCTTTTTCAATAAATAGTTCGGACTAGAAATCTCAACTCAATCTTGGCACACAACTGCAATTTATTAGTAAAAACAGGTCAGTCAAATTTCAGTTCATTACTTAGCGACATACATGATAATTCGATTTTTTTTTCTGATTTTCTATGCTTTTGAACTGGAATTTCTTTAGCTTAAAAACCGAAATTGTAGTCAGTTCTTCACTTTGGAAATACAAACATTTTGAAACCAGAAAAAACCTTTCTATGAGTTTCCGTTCTTATATTATCGTAGGTATCTGAATCTAGGCGGACAGAAAAAGAAAAAAAACTTATTTTCATTTCATATATATTTCTAAACACGATATAGTCATAAATTTTTTCAAGGAATTCAACACTTTGGCCATCTACGATGTCTTAATTTTATTTATATTTATTTATGATAAATAAACTTTTGAAGTCAAAATAAAATTGACTAGTTGATAATTTAATCCAGCAAAAACAATTCTGTAAAAGGCAAGAAGAGTCATGTAGAAATGGATAAGGCGTCTGTCTTCGAATTTTGTCTTCGTCAGAACAATTTTAATATTTGTCAAAAATGTAAGGCGGATCACTAAATTTAGGGGAAGGCAACGTGAAATCACCCTGAATAATTTCCCCCAAATAATTACACATAGAGAAGAGCCTTTATAGGTAAATTGAAAGTTTTTTGCCGAGGGTAGCAGAATTTTTATATAATACATTTTTTTATTTTATTTTATTTTATTATAATAAATAAATAAAATGTATAATTCCAGCAGAAGACCCACCCTTTTATTGTCTCCTTCAGCCTTTATAGTAATCTTCTTTTTCGTACTAAACAGGTCTTTTGTTTTTGTTCTTTTTACGTAATATTCAGAGCCTTTTTTGGTTTTTGTGGATGAAAAAAATGTTGTCTATAAAACGTAGTTTATGGTGGTACTTGCTCTAAATTAAAGACCTCAGTTACGTTAAGTCATTTGAACGATCAAAAAGACCAATGTGTGATATCTGGGAATTTCGAACATTTGACGCTCACTTAGGGCCGGTTATACGTCGCAAAGTAAATGCTTTTTGACACAACACAGGGTAGATGGTAAATGGAGGGATTGGGATGCCAATCAAATGCCAGACACTGACAGTGCCTGGCATCTGATTGGCTATTCCAGTCCCTCCATTTACCATCTACCCTGTGTTAGTGGCAAAAAACATTTACTTTGCGACATACAACCGGCCCTTAGTACCCATTACTGAAGATAGAGGAATCTACTCAAAATCTAAAATAACAGTTGTTCACTGTTTAATAAATAATTAGGGAGTAAATATTATGTATTATATATTTAGAGATTCGGCTATTAATTGTATTCTTTGTTGGTCCCATCTTATAAAACGCAGTGCAGAATGTAACTTTAACATGTGGATTTTCAATGCGATAGGTTGAACGGTGAAAAAATCGGCTATGAAATAATAGATTCATTTTCATGCCTATAAGCGTACAAACGTAATGAAAAAATTGTTTTACGGCACTGAATATTTTTGAACAAACCCTTCTTGACTCATTTGATAAACAAATACTTAATTATTTTTCACTTTCTTTGGGATCATCGTGTATCTACAATGAAGAGGACTTAGATTGTCTTATATCGTTATATCTTATAATTTATATATGTCCGAAACCAATATTTTATTGTTTTTACTTGTTAAAGTAAAAATCGGATTAAACTTCAATATAAAGAGACAGTTCTTCTTTGCGTAGAAATCATGAAATTAGAGGCCACGGGGAAAATCTTCATATGACCCAAGTAATTATTTTAGAAATGTCTAAATAAGGACTCCTACCTATATTCAACTAAAAACACGCATTTACATTTTCTTAATTTTTTATTTAAATTGTAATTATTAAAATTTCTTGTTGTAATTTATGACCCTAGCAAAGGTAAATTTTACTAATAAAAATTTTCAAATAATGACATTGGATTTATTTAAAAAGATTTTTATTTTATCTCTCGCTTCGTTTATCTAAGGAGTAAAAAATCCTCGTATTTATTCATAGCGGCGTTTATGCCTTGAAAGGAGAATAAGTAAATAAATAGTTTAGTACCTAGTCCTCTACAGGTCTAATGAAGGGCTCTCTAAACCCAACCCAGGTCAGATACAAAGCAAACAGCTCGCAATGTGGTAATGTGACGTAACGGTCTATACTTGTTTCAGTAAAGAAGATATCAACCAATCTAAGGAAGTTTATTTTAATTAAAATAAATAATTATTATGTAAAGAGGTTTATTGTATTTATATAAGATTATCAGAGATTTTATTTTTTATTACTTTATGTAAATCTGTTACTAGTGTCAATAAAGAGTAATTTGTCAAATTATAGATGAAAAGAAGAAGGAAGACTGGTTAACCAAGGACAGCCATCATTGAGAGTTTAAGAACATATCTTCTATCTATCTATCTATCTATATCTATATCTATATATATAAAATTCTTTGCACGATACACTCACTCATCATCAAAACAGCCAGAACCTCTGGATATAGAAACATGAAATTTGGAGATGATATCTGTGACATAGGGGCTCACTAAGAAAGGATTTTCCGAAATTCGACCCCTAGATTTTTCATTTTTTCACCCTCCCTCCTTTCGAGTGTTTTTTTTATATAAAATTTGTCAGAAATCACATTCCCTACAACTTTGTTTCTAACATAATTTGCCGTAGAGTTAATAGTTTAGGAGTTATTTGATAATTTCCATTAGTGGCCCCCAAAATCCCATTTTGGGGTCAAAATATCAAAATGTTCTATAGCTAAAATTTTAAGTTAGAATAGATCTGATCCAAATACAAAATTTCATAAAAACTCCCCCAGCCGTTTTTATGTGAAGTTTTTACTTTACCATACAGGGTATGGACAAGTATTGTAATCGTGCATGAAAAAAGTGTTTTTCTTCTTTCTTTTTTTCAAAATATCTAAAAAACGGCTTAAACTATTTTGATTAAAAAAATTGAGCGAAACCATGGCATTTCGGTTTACAAAAAAGCCCTAATAAGTGAACTTAGAAAAAATTATATTTTTCGAGATAATAATTGTTTTGTCAAAATGTCTGTTAGTTAGTTAGTTAGGCTGGTTGTTAGTCTGTGCGTTAAAAGCTAGAGTGAATATCAAAACCAAATTTCACACGTAGTTTTGGTCCATTGAGTTTAAGAGCTGATTAGATTTTGGTGCATATCGACTCAAAATTAAGGGGGGTTAAAAATTAAAAATCTAGGCCATTTGAGCAAATTCAACCAAATTTTGTATACATAATCAGTGGGCCCCCAGAAGTCCAAAAATCCAACAGCCTACCATCCAAAATGGGGGGGGGGGGGTCAAAAAATGAAAATCTAGGCCTTTGTACCAAACTCAACCAAATTTTGTATACATAATCAGTGGGCCCATAGTAATCTAAAAATGCAAAAACTCCCACCCCTACATGATTATAAATAATTTTATCTAATATTAAATATAAGTGAGGGGCCAGGTTGTATGGTAAAGTCAAGTGGATGGCCACATCAGAACACGTCAGCTTATTTGTTAATGTGGTTATCTTTTTACCTTTGCTTGAAACGTGTACACCGTACAAACAAAATTTGGGGCGATTTGGAGCAATGCACAGAAAAAAAACGTTAATTTTATAGATAAGAATTTCAATCAAGTAAATAAAATACATTAATTTCACAGGCCAACGATGAAAAAACTTTTTCAATAATTTTAACTAATTCCTGTCTTATTTGGTGTGCTGATCCCGAAAATGATAATAAAAAAGTCGTAATACCCATCAATTTCTCACATTTTGGAACATAATGGAATATATTTATGCTTCATTGTCTGATGCTCATTCAGTCCTTATGAAGGAAACTTACGAAAATCTTAATAAAATTTTACAGAAAATTAACTATGAATGGATGCTATGTGGAGATTTAAAAGTTGTCTTCATGCTCCTTGGTCAACAAAAACGATTTACAAAGTTTCCATGTTTTATATGTTAGTGGGACAGCAAAGCAAGGGATTGGTCCAAAAAACTATTGCTAATATTCGCATTTTAGTAATTTAATATTATTGTAAGTAAAATTGTAACTTAATATATAAAACTATGCTTTTTAATTTTTATATATCATATTTTGCCTATATTTTAAAATATATAATCGATGTCATTTTGTGAGAAAATTCTGGGTGATAACAAAAAACTGATACTAAATACGGTTTCAACACCCAAAAATATATAAGATTAAGGCAAATTGGTTTAAAATGTTTTTACAAACATTTTTTTGTTGGCCTGTGTTATCAATAAATATGATTATAATTATAAAAATCGTTGTTTATGTTTGAAATGAATTATATCATCATCATGTCATCAGTCTGAATGTCTAGTTTGGCGCTACTACTCACCTCCATTTGATTATAATCCAATTTATTTTTAGGGTTCCGTTTAAAGAGTAAAACAAGATCCTATTAAGCAGGGCTCAGACGACTCGTGTACTTGACAAGTACACCAATATTTGCGTACTTGGCAAGTATACTAGCTTTGTAAATAGCCATGGCAAGCAGGGCTCTCACACCACATGCACAGTTTACTAGTACGCCAGCTCGAACATTTGGTTAAAAACCTTGACAAATGAATATAATATTTCGTCATTTAATTTTAATGAATAATAGTCAATTTTGCTTGTGTGGTCTTTAGTGTTCTATAATATATAGAACAGGACACGATTAGTTTAGCGTTGTCTGTCCGTTAATCGTCAAAGCATTCATTCTAGCTTGCCTATATCTATTAAACACATACATTACTAAACATAGTTAGACCAACCACACACCATTAAATTCTATTCACTCCTAATTTCAAAAGAGTGAAAATATTTTTTAAGCCTTCTTGAATATCATTTGGATAATCAAGATGCGGAGACGAGCGATGTCCCTCGGTGGTCGGGTATTAAGAATGGATGATTTCGTTTTGAGCATTTCGTTTGAGCGCCTCGACAAGTATAGACTAATCTGTACTTGGCAATTGTGATCCCTTTGACTAGGGCCATTTTTACCGACAGAAAATGGGAACGCGACGAGTGACAATAATTGTACAAGTAAACCACTCACACAACATGGCAAGTATCACTGCGAATAACAAATATTTGCCAAGTACACGAGTCGTCTGAGCCCGGGTTTAATGTCGCTACAATGTCTAGTTTGTCTGCATGCCCGTCTGTAAAAGCATTGTAGCTTGTAAACTAAAGAGGTTAAAAATTTGAAATTTAGAAATTATATGTATTCATCTTCCCGCAAATCAAAAATTGCATCTGACTCACACTTGTCTAGCTTACTTTAATTTTGAAAGCCCCATGAGATATTAAATTCATTATAAACATATTTAAAATTTAAACATTATTTCATAATGGTTTAAATACATTCAATTAAAATCAAGTAATTACTTGCCACCTAAAGATTTATTAATATTAGCCAATGCCTGCAATTAGTTTCTTTTGGCGTTATTTTCCTTTAAAGTATAAATACCTAAGTAAATTTCAAAACTTGTGTTTTCTAATATAAATAAAAATAATTCTTTGATCAGTGGGAACGATTACACCTTAGGTATATCCTGTATTTGACTTATGTAATCCAATTAAACATTAATCAGATATCTTCTCAATTAAGTCTTTAGTAATGAACAAAGATAGAAATCAAGAACAAACCAAGATTAGATATATAGTTTTAGTTACCAAATTTAACCATTTTAATTTAATGTTTTCCTGCAGAGTATAATCCTTATATGCAGGATCAGATTAACTGGCTGTCCAAAGAATCGCTAGGGGCGCCAAAAAACGAAAATAGTTATATCGCAATGGATTGCTAAGATATCTGGTTAGCTAAAAATACACTGCGGTGCAAAAAAATCAAGCCACCAATAAAAACTTGATTAAATTGCAAATTATTTAAAATTTTTTTACAAATATTCAAATAATTTGTTCCATTAACTCTTAAACTAAATAAATATTGTTGATAATTTTTGAATTTTATAAAAAAATAAGTAAAATTAAATTAAAAGATACAATTACAAATTATCATACTTTCTCAATATTAGATATTTTAAATTTAAATAAAGTTTTAATAAATTCCATTTGAAATATCATTAAAATGAATCATTTTGAATTAATCATTGATAGAAAGATAAAATATACATAATGGATATTTCTGAAGTTCAAGCAGTTCAAATTGTGTGCCTAATTAATCAAGGGCTGAGTGAACGACAAGTGCCAAGACAACTTGAAATAAGCAATAATTTAAATAATGTATGTTTACTTGTAAAAAATTTAAAATGATGTACTGTTTAATAAAGTTTCTATTGGTGGATCAATTTTTTTACACCGTAGTGTTTTTAAAAGAACTTAAAAGTTTGTTTTTTGACTTGACTTTATGTAATCTTCTAGAATTTCTTTTTGAATGCGTCAAGTGCATTGACATTTTTACGAATACCTCAGGTATCCAAGAACAAAAAAAGTGTTTAATTTTGTATCTTATATATATATATATATATATACTATATATATATATATATATATATATATATATATATATAAAATAATAAAACCAAAATGAGCTGCCCGACTAGAAGTTTTATTGTTAACCCTTCCGGGAACCTACTGGGTTTCCCAGTTGGGACCCTTCATTGGGCTGTAACCCTAACCCTACTTGGGATCCAACTGGGCAATCCCAATAGTGTTCCAGTTGGGAATCCCAATCAAAACTCAGTTGGGTAATATCTTTAAATTTTATTGTAAGCTCTTCCGGGAACCCATTGGGACCATTCATTGGGCTGTACCCCAAAGATATTTAAATACTTCAAAAAATAATTCGGGAGCGTATAAAGTCTTACAGGTCGAAATAGATTGAATGTGGATTAACTCTGACAATATAGAAAAAAGTAAACATTTTTTCAAGACTCGGTAATTTCTCCAGTACAGCAAGTAATTACTTTTTTTATATAATTTAGTTTGAATTTTAATTCAATTGAATATTCTCTCTGTCTATAACGAGTATCGTTTTAGTCCATATGAAAAAGACCATTCCTAGAATAATATAAATTAAGAAATTAATCTATCTAATAGTCTGAAACAGGTCTGGGCTTGTAATTGGCATACTTGAAATGCATTTTAGCTCTAAAAGAAGAAAGTTGATTCTATCAGCGCCCTTTTTAGTTATTTTCCCAGACCAGGTTCTAATGAAAGAATCGCTCACCCGCACATTAATTAATTAATAAAAAAAATATATTTATTTTATTTTTACAAAACATTATTACCCGATTTTTATTTAACCCCATGTAGAAAGAAAGAAAATATTCTATTTTTATATGATTTATTTTTAAATTTACATGATTTTTAATTTGGATTTCATTTAAATTCTAATAAAAAATAAACAAAACCGCGTCAAGCACGAAGTCTGCCCGGGGCGCCTAATTATTTTACTCGGGACTCATTATATGATTTATGTTTAAAGTTTGGTGAGTTTAATTTACTGTACCTACCCTGAAAATTATTGATATTAAAGTGACTCACATTTAAATAACAAAAAAGAAAAAGTATTGGTCTGATTAATTTTAAGATCTTAATTTGAAAATATTCCTTTAATATCAACTTCAGAGATTAATTCGAGAGAAATTGCTGAATAAAAAAATATTTAACATTCCCACTAAAATATTCTCCAGTCTCCTTTTGTATATTATGCATTGCTTTGAGGAAATGCACTGTAATAATTCTGCTTATATGCACTAAGAGCTGACAGGAAAACAGGTATTAAATAGAAAATTATAATTAATTTTTTACACCATGGATTGTCTAACTCGGAAAAACATTTTAATCATCAACCCAACTATTAAAGCTTCAATTTAAAACTTAGATCCAAGCTCATAAAATTTCACACACTTATTTACTCATTCAAATCAAAATTCACTGGTGATCTTTATGCATTTCTATTTTTAAAATAAGGTGATGAGGCCATCCACATATGAGAATCATGATGTGGTCAAATTTTTAATTTTTAATTGTAGTTTATTCACGTACCTAATTATTTAGTATTTTATCAAAAAAGCTTCAAGTTTCTATAACTTTTAAAGAGATAGGTGTTGGTTCTAGGTGAAACATATTTATATAATAATAAAAAATTGGGTAAAATTGCGAGGTGGGTTTCACATAAAATGAAATAAAACAAAAATGAATTTAGATATTTCGGGTTGTCAGCCCATAGTCACCTCGCAATTTTACCCAATTTTTTATTATTATACTTCAAGATTCAGGTTAACTTTTCTTTTAAGTGAAAGCAGAGCCCCGAACCTTGCAAAAATTATAACGTGAAAATAATTTTTAAACAGATTTTAATTGTTTTTTAAAATTATAAAAAAATAAATAAAACCGACTTCAAAAACTTAAATGCACAAATAAATAATAATAACTTAAAAATAAAATACAATCCACTAAAAGGTATAAAACAATTATCTTATTTAGTTACAACTAAACGACGAAAAATTACTTTTTGAAGTCAGTGCCAAACAAACTATACCTATAAGCGAGCGTACCCCCAAACCTAGGTACTAAGTAAGATCCGTCAAGTGCGATTCATGAAATGTATATGTTTGGCACCGACTTAAAAAGTATTTTCATGTTAATATTTCGTCGTTTAGTTGTAACTAAATAAGATAATTATTTTATACCTTTTAGTGGATTTTATTTTATTTTTAAGTTATTATTATTTTATTTGTTGCATTTAAGTTTTTTGAAGTCAATTTTTTTTTTATAAAAATTATTTTTATTTTTCTCTTTTTAGTGATGTTATTAATAGTGACTTAATATAATACCTTGCATGCATCTATAAAATATTTTATTTATCATAATTTCAATTATTTGCTCATAGGAATTGGAGATTTACGTTATTTCGTCGTTGATTATATCATCAGAACTTGACCAAATTAATATGCCACCATACCTAAGATACCACCTTTCCAATAAAAAAAGAATAATCGAAATCGGTTCATAAACAAAGAAGTTATGCCTAAACAAACATATCAAAAAAGGTTCAATACCAATGAAACTAGAGTGAATCCAATGCAAACAAAATCATCAAAATCGGTTAACAATTGGCGAAGATATGAGGTAACATAGACAAAAAAAAAATCAGTCGAATTGAGAACCTCCTCCTTTTTTGAAGCCGGTTAAAAATGTCAAGAATAAAATTAAGTTTCTGAAAACCCAATTCAGCCTTTATTTCCAATATGAATGGGCTTAATATAATGTTTTTTCTTTTCGTTTTTTAATTCTTAATGAAAATTATATTAGGTTGGAGTTGATGGTGTTTTACAAGGAGGAAAATAAAATAATTTAATTATTTTATTAAAATCAACAACTCCAAAAGAATTTAAAAAATATCAACCAAATTGAAACTTTTAAGTTTAGCGATAGAATTAAAAATTTCACAAATACTAAATTCACCGATTCAGAAAAAGATTTATTGAATAAAGGCTTAAATCATTGCATATATTCACCAATAAATAAGAATGAACTAGAAAACATCGCGGTAAACATAGAATCTTCATTGATTAGAAACCAAGAAAACTATATGAATAAAACAATATCCGCAAAAAATTTTGAAAAAATAATCTAGTTAAATCATTACAAAATTAATTTCAAAGAAAATAAAACGTTAAAGCTATTAAAATCAAAAATCAGGGAAAATGACTTACAAGTGATAAAAAGTGACAAAGGAAATACAGTTTGCATATTAGACAATGGAATTTACAAAGAAAAAAACCGAGAATTTTCTAAAGTCAAATAATTTTGAAGAAATTAAAAATTCAGTTAAAAGTTTTGATAAAACAGTTAAAGAAAAAATAAAAAATTTGATTATATTAACAGACAAACAAAAATATTCACTCCCAGAAAAGAACCCACAATGTCCACGATTATATTCTCTTCCAAAAATTCAAATGTCTGAAAAATTGGAAAATATTTCAATTAGACCTGTAGTTAGTTATACAAATTCATCAATTACAAAACTAGCTAAACAATTTAAAGAAAATATTTAAAGAAAAAACTAAATTCATTCCCAAAAACACAATTAAAAACTCACTTGAGTTAATTTAAAAATAATTCCAGCAGAAGACACACTCTTTTATTGTCTCCGCCGTCTTTAACGGCAGAGATGTAAATGATTGCTATAAAATGTTTCACGAAAATTTCATTTATTATTTCAACGTGGCATTCCCTAAAAAACTGGTTTATTCGAATTTTGGAACGGATAAAAGTCGAAATTGGGTCACAGGTGATATTTGTAAATTATCTAAAACTAAAAGAAAATTATATCAAACTCTTAAATTTTTTGAAAAACAAAATTGGGATACTACAAACATCAGAAGTGAATATAAACTAATTTGTAAAAGAATAAAACATGAGGCTAGGATTTGCAAAAAGAATCATTACACAAAGATTATTGATGGAGCTAGAAATAAATCTACGGCAATATGGAATATTATTAAACAAAACAATCATTCTGATAGAAATAATGAAAGCGGGCTTCCGGGATTTTTTAAAATTAATAACGAAGAAGTTTCAGATCTGACCACGATAGCAAATGAATTTAATGAATTTTACTTGAATGTTACGAAAAAACTACATTTGGATGAACCAACGTTTAAGTCTGAATACAATATCTATAACGGCTCCAACAGTTTGTTTGTGACCCCTAGTACAGAACTTGAGATATATAAAATAATAATGTCATTAAAGAATAGCTCATCTTATGGATGGGATGAGATACCTGTTCGCATTTTGAAGCAGTATTCGGGTTATTTAATATCACCTTTGTGCCATATGATCAACCTTTCCTTGCAGCAAGGTGTTTTTCCGGATTTGTTAAAGACAGCTGTAATTAAGCCAATATTTAAAAAAGGGGACAAGCACTGCATAGATAACTATCGTCCGGTCTCACTGTTGAGCAATGTTTCAAAAATTTTTGAAAAAGTTATTTATAAAAGATTAAATGACTATTTTGAAAGGTTTAACTTAATCTCAGATAGTCAACACGGTTTCAGGTCAGGCTCTTCGACGAGTTTGGCTGTTTTTAAAGCCATTAACAATATTATCAGTTCTTGGAACAGCAAAAGTCTGAATTTGCTCTCATTGTTTGATCTATCGAAGGCTTTCGATTGTGTCCATCATGAACTGCTATGCGATAAACTTTTTAAGATGGGAGTCAGGGGAAATGGACTAAATTTAATTAAATCTTATCTTGCTGACCGTAGACAACATGTTCAGGTTACTGTCATAGAAAATGGAAAATACCAAACAGTGAGATCGGAAAGCGGTAGTTTATATAGAGGGGTTCCACAAGGGTCAGTGCTTGGGCCACTGCTATTCATTGTATATATTAACGACTTGATCGTAGCAGAAGAAAATGTGTTACTCTTTGCTGACGACACAGCAATAGTTTATGGGGGGAAAAACGAGCTACTTCTTTCATCGACCGTGAATACATCGTTACTTGGCGTGTCGCAGTGGTTTAAGGAGAACAGCCTCCAGTTAAATATCGAAAAGACTCAAAACATACGGTTTGGAGAGTATGGATCCGTACAACATAATTTAGACTTGAATGATTTCGGAGCAATCAGAATTATAGACGAGGTGAAGTTCTTGGGACTAAATATTGACAGACATCTAAGCTGGAGTAATCACATCAATATGATTATACAAAGGGTCAATAAATATGGTTTTCTGATCCGCACTCTTCGACATACGGTTCCTCTGAGGGTTCTCTTAAATATTTATTATGCCTATGTTGAATCCAGTTTGAGATATGGTATAGTAATTTGGGGAGGGTCTACACATGTTGCTAGATTGTTTACTGCACAAAAAAGGTGTGTTAGAGCTATTGTAGGGGCGGGACCGAGAACTCACTGCAAAAGTATCTTCCAAGAATTGAATATTCTAACTGTATATGACGTCTGCGTTATGGAAAGTGTTTTATTTCTAAAAAAACACCCAGAACTTTTTCATAAAAATATCTTTAGTCACGAATATAACACTAGATGCAGGAATGATCTGAGGATAAATGCCAGTTGTTTGTCTGTGACATTAAAAAGTCCAGTTAATAACGTCATAAAAATTTACAATAAGGTACCTTTAGAAATTAAGAGTTTGCCAACGCTCTTTCTTTTGAAGACAAAACTAAAATGCTTCTTGCTAACTCTAAATCTCTATAGACTGGACGAGTTGCAGGCATAATTTATAATTTGTGAATTAAGATAATTTTTGTATTTGTGTGTTGTTCTTTTGTTCTCTTTTTTATGTTAAAGAAAAGAAAAAAATGTTAACTTTAACTATTAATCTTTATAAACTTAAGATATATTTGTATATTTGTGTCCTTTTGTTCTTTGTTGTACTTCTTCAATATATAAAAATTCTGCTACTCTCGGCACAAAAACTTTCAATTTAAAGTGAATAGACATTACAAATACATAAAGACATTAAAAAATTGCTTTACCATATGGTCAAGTATTGTAATCGCGGATGAAAAAAGTGTTTTTTTCTTTTTTTCAAAATATCTCAAAAACGGCTGAAACTATTTTGATTAAAAAAATTGAGCAAAACCATGGCATTTCGCTCTACAAAAAAGCCCTTATAAGTGAACATCGAAAAAATTATATTTTTTGAGATAATAATTGTTTTGTCAAAATGTCTCTTAGTCTGTCTGGTTGTCCGTCTGTTAGTTAGTCTGTGCGTTACCAAATTTTGTGGACGAGCTAGCTCAAAAACTAGTGTGAATATCGAAACGAAATTTCAAACGTAGTTTTGGTGCATTGAGATTAAGAGCTGATTAGATTTTGGTGCATATCGACCCAAAATTAAGGGGGCTGAAGGGGGGTTAATAATTAAAAATCTAGGCCATTTCAGGAAACTCAACCAAATTTTGTATACATAATAAGTGAACCCCCAGAAGTTTAAAAATGCAAAAACTAACGGCCCAAAATGGGGTTGGGGGGCTGTTGGTTCAAAAAATGAAAATCTTGGCCATTTACCAAACTCAACAAAATTTTGTATACATAATCAATAGGACCCCAAAAGTCTAAAAATGCAAAAACTAACCCTTCAAAATGGGGGGGGGGTGTAGGTTCAAAAAATTAAAATATAGGCCCTTGTACCAAACTCAACCAAATTTTGTATACATAATCAGTGGCCCCACAGGAATCTAAAAATGCAAAAAATAACCGCCCAAAATGGGGGGGGGAGGTGTCGGGTCAAAAGATGAAAATCTAGGCTCTCGTACCAAACTCAACCAAGTTTTGTATACATAATCAGTGGGCCCAGAGTAATCTAAAAATGCAAAAACGAACCCCCCTCCCCTACATGATTATGAATAATTTTATTAAATATTAAATATAAGTGAGGGTCCAGGTTGTATGGTAAAGTCAAGTGGATGGCCACATCAGAAAACGTCAGCTTATTTTTTAGTACTTTTTTGATGTTTGTTTCATTTTAGAAACGATTTAAAAGAAACTCGATTATGTAGTAGGTACTTCACGGCAAATATACAGACAGATCGAATTTCAAAGATTGTAATTCTAATGACACTAAACACCGATTCTTTCCGAATAAACCTAAATTCTTCAAAAATCAAGTTGATAACTATATTTTGAACCTTCCAACTATATAAAAGAAAATAAATCTATCTTAATTAATAAAATAAGACTTTCACATAGAAGTCATTAAAAAAATATGGCGTGATTCAAACGGACTACTTGACTTAACTACACAACCCCCCCCCCTCATATATTTATATGGTTTTAACGAATAAATATATGTATGTTCACAGTGGCGTAGCCAGAAAATTTTCATGGAGGGGATCAAGGAAAATATAATATTTAGTGGGAATTTTTTTTTATTAAAACAAATAGGTACTTCGAGAAATTAAAAAATAATATAATTCTTGAATAAACATATGAAATATATTTAATTACGGTTAGTTTGCCATAAAAAACGGTTTGTCGTTGCCGTTAGTCATCTCATGAGCCCTTCTCTTGCCCCCCCCCCCCCCCCACACACACACACCCGTGGCTACGACTATGTATGTTCATAAAGTAAATAGAGAAAAAAACTTGAAAGTTAGAATTTATATATATTCATTATTCCGCAAATCAAAAATAATATTAAAAATTATTAATGAAGCTGTTGAAGCTTTTATTTTTGTTATTAATTTGATTAAAATTTGAATTTTTAGTGAAATCACCCATAATTAATTATAATTATTTGTTCTTGTTCAATAAATAATTATAATTAATTATGTGTGATTTCACTAAAAATTGAAATTTTAATCGTATTAAAATTATTATTTTTGGGAAGGTCGAATTTTATGTGGGATCAAGATAATTTTTTAAAATTTATTTCTATTTAAAAAGACGAATCTCTGGCTGGGACTTTAGAAAATATAATGGGGCATTTAGCTAGTAATCTATTTAAACTAGTTACGAAACCCTCCGTATACGAGTCCGACTCGCAAATAATAAAATAATCCCTAAGATATCTAGAATGAACTATATAAATTTTTAAATCAATTATTTGACTTAACTGTTTACTAAAAAAAATGTTAATTAAAAAAGTAAAAATTCCCTATTGTATAAGTATTTATGTTAAACCGGAGTATTGCCATTTTGAGAGTGAGAGACGAACAGTGGTTTTGATTTCGATTTTGATTAATTCTCGTTATGCTAACAGCTAACTATTATTTAACAGTGACTTTAGAAATTTATACATACATGTTAGTTATATAACTAGAATTAAAAAAAAATAATAATTTAGGCTAATATTAATTTAAAAATATAATAATAAAAGTAATATTAAATGATTAATTATTATAATCAACTAAAAATACTTCTTCAACTTAATTAAATTTAATTTCGTTTCTTTTAAATGAATTGATAATGCGTTATCTAGCTAGAAAGCTCATTCAGTTTTTATTTTCACATTTATATTATATAGTATATAATGTGGAAGTATTGCGATCGCATGCCTGGGTCCTGCTTCTTTGAGAGCTTGTATCTTTCATATTAGAAATACAAATATTTTTGTACCAAAATGAACTTTTTACGATCTTACTATTTTGCGTTATCGTCAGGAATCCACCAGACACAAAAATCAACTGGTGTGTTCACCACACGACTTTCACATTTTCGAAATTCGAAACTTAAGCTCGATATAGGCTAGAAGGAGTACAGCAAGCTTTTGGATGAAATCGGAAAACCGGAAGTGAACATTTACATGAAAGATTTTTTTCATTTTTTTTTATTTTCTCAAAAATGGCTATAACGATTTAAAAAAAAAATAGTGTATTTATCAAGTGTCATGAGTTATTAGTTGTGTCAAATTTTCAATCGGATTAAAATTTGAGACAACTAATAACTCATGACACTTGATAAATACACTAAGTTTTTTAAAAAATCGTTATAGCCGTTTTTGAGAAAAATCTTTCATGTAAATGTTCACTTCGGGTTTTCCGATTTCAACGAAAAGCTTGCTGTACTACTTCTAGACTATATCGAGCTTAAGTTTCGAATTTCGTATCTCTGAGACTTATGGTTGCGAAACGCAAGGTACACACGTACATACGCACGCACTGACCAATGGATTTTTAGCCCCTTTTTGGCCTCTGGGGACAACAATTTCCGGTTATATGTCCTAAACCCGATTTCCAACTATTAAGGGCATCGATTCCTTCCACCTAGAATTTACAAAATGAAATTAACTTTTTTCATCTCTGAGATACAACCTCTCAAAGAGTCAGGACCCAGGCAG
This sequence comes from Forficula auricularia, assembly GCA_024734495.1. Taxonomy (NCBI): domain Eukaryota; kingdom Metazoa; phylum Arthropoda; class Insecta; order Dermaptera; family Forficulidae; genus Forficula; species Forficula auricularia. The sequence goes on along the minus strand of JALMQS010000069.1, from coordinate 3,985,277 downwards.
GCCATCGCAATACTTCCCCATTATATTCTATGAATATAAATGTGAAAGTAAAAAAAAACACACAAAAAATGCTTTGAAATAATTTTTCTCACGTTTTAGACACTTCTAAGTAGGATAAGCAATATAAAGTAAAAAAAAAATTGAAAATCTCCGAGTGGATTCAACAACAAGGCTGACTGTCCAGGAGCCTATTAAACGTCAACAGTATAAAATAAAACATTAAAAGAATCGAACAATCGCTTTTGTAGAAATTCAATATAATACTGATGAACAAACTCCTTTGACAAAAAAGAAATTGTAATCTTTGACACAACACAAATACTGTTGATTTATGAATGGATGTTAAGCAATGAACGACGGAATTCTCTATCAATTCCTTTCATAGGGATTCAGGTGGATTGATAATGAATTTCCTTCTTGAAATGCCGAAAGTGGCGAACGCCTTATGGACCGGTTATTAATGTTGTGTGACTCATAATCTGACGTAATAGTATCGGGATGCGAACCCAGGACCGGTTAAAGGTGAGCCTCATTCATAGAGCCTTGTGGAAATCTGCCAGCCCTTGCTTATTCAATTGGAATTTAAGTTCACGAACGCCTAGCATTATTTGAAAGGATTCCAAAAGGGGTGAACGAGATAGCGAAATGGATGAAGTAATGCGGATTTCGAATTAGATCATCTGCGACGCCGATTATCTACCATATACAATGCTATTCTTATTTTCTCACCAGCTGCCCACGGGGCGAAGCCTTTCAGACCCCATGTGGTCTTAATTTTTATTATGAGTGATAATATATTCACATTTTGTGACTACCTTTTTAAGTATTTCTGCTGATCCTAGAATGCTGAAATTTGGCATACTGGTAGAGTTTGAGGTACAATTTAAGGGACAAATCGAAAAAGCGAAACTTTCCCTCCTTGAGGACCTGCAGCTGCAATGTAGGGGTGAAATTTATAGGCTTTGTTACGGTGTGTGTGTGAGGGAAGTTCTCTAATGGTTGTTACTGCTTAATAAAATATCGATGGTGAAGGTTCATAATATCCTATGTCAAAATAGCCAAGTTTATATAGTAGGGCATTAAAACTATATTTTAAATAGGTTTTACAAATCATTTGACATAGGAGGATTTAGATAGTGCTACGATCTACCGCTCAATTTATAAAATAACGAGATAGGAGTTTGAACATCTTAAAAATTGAGATTGTATTTTAATTTAGGAAAAATAATTGAAAAACCGCAAAAATTGACATAGGAGGTTGAGAAACTTCACCATCGATATAGTAAAAATACAATGAACCTAGAATGCTGAAATTTGGCATACTGGTAAAGCTTGAAACATAGGAGGATAAATATAGGAGGAAATTGAATTCTCCAGGGCTCGAAATAATAGGTTGAAATTTATAGGCTAAATTAACATATAGTGAAAATATAATGACTCTGGAATGCTAAAATTTGGCACGTTGTTAGAGTTTGGTGCATTAATAAAAATTGAAATCGAAAAACCGCAATTTTCCCTTCTTTAGAACAAAAAATGAAGAAATAAATAAATATATTCTAAATTAACATATAGTGAAAATAAAATGACCCTAGAATGATGAAATTTAATATAGTATATGGTAGAGTTAGGCATAATAAATAAATAATAAATAAATAATAAAGAAGGAAATCGAAAATTGAAATGTTTCCTTTCTCAGCATCTTAAATGAAGGAGTGAAGTTTATAATCTAAATTCTCATCAAGTAAAAATTCAAAGGTAATAATTGCTAAAATTTGGCATGTTTGCAGAGTTTGGAGCATTAATAAAGGGTGAAATCGAAAAAATGAAACTTTCTCTTTTTCAGCATTTAAAATGAAGGAGTGAATTTTATAAGATAAATTAACTAATAGAGAAAATTCAACGACTCTAGAATGCTAAAATTTGAAATAGTGTAATATGTAACTTGAATTTGGTCTTAAATTAATAATTAATATGATGTAGGTATATCGGAAGGCCAAAGTTATACTTATATAATAGGTATTATTAATAGGTATATTAATCACCAAAACACACACACACACAAGTATTTTCAATTCAGTTTCTAGTTCTCTACAATAAAATAACGTGGAAATGAACATATTACTAAATCGAAAATATTTTAATTTATAAATATATTATTAATATAGATACTTCATCACTGTGTATAATTATCATTATTTTAAAGTAGAGAAATCTATAAATTAAACGTTATCTCCCTTTCTCTTTCGTAGCAAGCAAATGAAAAATTTAATACGTGATTAATTACTCATCCCTGTGATCACGAAGCCTAATAAAAACTAACAAGTTCTTTATGCTGGAAAAATGTCTACACCTGTAGCAAATTTAATCTCAAAGTGTTGAACTGATTTTTCGAGATACGATGGAACAAACAGAGTTCAATTCTCAGATAGTAGCAGACTTACAATTCCTAAAGAAATTGAGAAAGATTGTCCTGGACAATTTCCATTACATGTCAGAAGGGTTGCGTTTACTCCCAAGGGAATTAAACCAGACTGCCAAAAAATAAATCTGGACTATTATAGTTGTCGTTTAAATTTATAGATTTCTCTGCTTTAAAGCATGGAGTGAATACAAACAGTAGTAAAAAAAATATTCATGACAATTTTGTTTGTGACATCAATACTATATAATAAAGCAGTAAGCAGTCACTTGGTTTGTCCGGTTTCGCCCTCTTATGGCTCCGCCTTCTGTATACTCTATCTAGCGTAGACTTTCCAGAAGCTTCTAGAAACTTCGGGAACATTCTGGAAGGACAGTGGTTCACAAGAACTGGACTCTGCCGAAGGCGGGCTTTATAGCTGGTTGGTAAATAAAACAAATTCACAGTTTCGAACACTCTCTATTAATAATTTGCCCTGTTGTTTTTAACAATAATTATTACAAATATGGTTAAACGTCAAAAGTGATTGAATCCAGTACACATACAGAAAATATAAAAGTCGACGGTTGAACTTGTTGGAAGTTAACTTAGCGATAGAGTCAAAATGTCTGCCAGATTGTGTTAAGCTGATATAGCAGTTAAAAAAAATATCCAGAGGTTTCTCTGGATGTGAGCCTGGTCTTTAAAAATGAAAATCAATAAATCGTTTTTATTAATGTTATTTCTTAATGTGAGTACAGTTTACTATTTAAGAAATGCTGTTCTAGTAGAGAGGAATTTATGATAACTAACCAATTTAAATTAATAATCGATTAAAATGAAAATATTTAAGATGACAAATATCTTGTTCTTGATATATCTATCACTCAACACTATCTACTTGGAATTTTCTTCGTCATTCTACAGATGATGTCATTAATGGAAATCCACTTTGTATCCAATCCAAATATTGGTTCTCCTTGGATTTATTTACGATCCCTTCTTTTTACCAAATAACAAAAGGCAAAAATCATCTTTATTTTTTTTTAAATCAATCTAGTCTATCCGATTTTTCGATTTGAATTTTGACCAAATAAATCAGTAAATAAATTTGTAAGAATAGTATTTTGGATATTGTTTATATCCAGGATTAGATTAGCCTAAAGAAATCACGAGAGGATATCATCTAGTAAATGCGAGCTATCATGTTAATTTTTATTACATGTCAGAAGGGTTGTATTTCATCAGCTCGTAAGTTGAACCTGCGTGCCAAAAAAAGCAATCCAGTCTTTTGGCTGCCCTTCAAAGTGAATTTATCTGAGATAGGTATGTATCGTACTAAATATTTCACTCCAAAAGGGAATCTTCAATTGTAAAATTTCGCGATCAGCCATATATATAGGCATATAGAGTACGATGTAACAACCATATCCAAGATGAATATACCTAAAAATTCCATTCGAAGAGTGGAAAAGTATCAAAGGTGCAAAGTGCCAAAATTCGTTGAAAAAACTTTATTATATCTTTGTTAGTGAAAATACAGCCGAGTGTTAACAATATATTGTTGTTTATGCTACTCGAAAAGAAATTTTCTGATTAGAAAGAATAAAAACAAAATTTAATTCATGAAAAGAAAAATTAAGAAATGTGTTAAGTGCCAAAGAGTCTCTTTAAGTGATAAGTGTCTATTTGCAGCTAACTTAAGGTCATTAACTAAAACCAAAACTATGATTGCGTCCCCTCCCCAGAGATCTATATTTTGAAATATTAAACTTTCATTTAAATGAGTATTTTATATAGAGATGAAAAATTTAATAACCTTATGAAAATTTTTCAATTTTGATAAAAAAAAAACATTTGAATTTCAACGATGATTATGCTCTTAGTTCATTAAATATTTTATATAAAAATCAAAAAATATAATTTCGTTAATATATTTGAGAAAAATTTTCAAATTCCCTTCGATGTGTATTAATTAAGTAAGGTCCCCTGCGTACTCCGAACCACAGTGACTGCGGGGGCGTTATTTACGTCAGTGGTCAGTTATTTAAGTATAATTATAATGCATAGAATTTCAAATAATGATGCTAGCAGGCTGTTTAGATTAAAAAAAAAAAAACTAATGAAGATTTCAGGCAAATTCAATGAAGTCAGTTGTCAGTTTGCATAACACTTTTTGATTGCTATTCATTATTTCCCGAGAAGATTTTTGTAATACTTATAAGAACAGATCCTGGTACAAACGCTTCTTAAAGATGAGGTTGCATATTGAAGAATGACTTTGAAATAATGTTATAATCTTGTCATATTATTTCATTATAACGTCCACCTTATCTAAACTTGTAAAGCCTCAAAACAGTTTTTTATTCTTAATTTTTAGAGAGTCTGGTGTTGGTGCGAGGGGAAACATATTTTAATAAAAGAAAAGTAAAAATATTTTTGGAAAACTATTATTTACTATGTTTTATTCATTAGGTCACTTGTTTCAGGTGTAAGAAATAAATGAAAGTGAGTTTTCTCAATATATATATTTCTGGGTGTCAACCCATCATCAGGAGATACATAAAATAATAATTTTTTTTCTAGTAAGCAAATAAATTTAGGGGGGATGCAAAGGTTTTTTTAATAAAGCACTTATAAGATATAAGAACCAGTAAAAGTCGAACCATTATAATAATAAAACTTGAGCAAGATGCGAGGTAGGTTTCATCATCATCATTGTGTATACAGTCCTAAGACTGGTTTGATGCAACAATCCGTCTCCACTCAACTCTGTCCCCGCCAGCTGTTTGACCTCTCTAAATGTCTGGCATCCCATATCCCCAATTATTTGGTTGAAATATTCTAATCTGGGTTTTCCCTTCCCCTTTTCTTTCCCACCTCTCCCTCCAAGATATCTCTAAGCAGTCCCCCATGCCTCAGTGTGTGCCCCATCATCCGACCTCTTCTCTTCTTCAGACTCTTCCACAAGGTTCTTCTTTCTCCGATTCTTCCAAGAACCTCTTCATTTGTAATTTTATCCATCCATTTGATATTCATCATTCTTCTGTAGCACCACATTTCGAAAGCCTCCAATCTCTTTCTCTCCGCTTTTCCAATTGTCCAGGTTTCACACCCGTACATGGCTATGCTCCATACATATGTCTTCAATAGCAACTTCCTGTTTGCTAAGCTGATTGAGGAGGAGCATAGTAGTTTTTGTTTTGAATTAAACCCCATTTTTGCTTGGGCAATTCTTGATTTAATTTCGTTTTTCGCTCCTCCCATCCCATGTTATTTTACTTCCTAGGTAGCGGAATTCCTTAACTCCTTCTAGGTTTTCTTGGTTAATTTTGATGCATTCCTGTCTCGTTTGTTCTTTTTTTGTACATACTAGGACCTTGGTTTTATTCTTGTTTATTTTCATTTTGATTTCTTCTATTAGGATTTGGTTAATTCCATTCAAGAGCGTCCTCTAATTCTTTTTTATTGCTTCCTAGAAGGGCAATGTCATCGGCAAATCTTAACATAGCGATCTTTTGACCTTGGATTTCGATACCTGTATCAATTTTGTCATTGTATTCTTTAATCGCTTCTTCTATGTATAAGTTGAAAATCATGGGTGACAGCACACATCCTTGTCTTACACCTTTTTTTATTTTGGCTTCTCTTTGCTCATCTCCAATATTTATAATTGCCGTCTGGTTTTGATATAGATTGTAGATTAGTCTTCTCTCCCTGAATTTTATTCCCGCCTGTTTTAATATTTTAATATTTTTAATATAGGTAGGTTTCACAAAAAAAAGAAATAAAACAAAATTGAGTTTTGAATTCGATATATTTCGGGGGTGAGCCCATCATCGTTTTCTTTGACTCCTGGCTCACCCCCGAAATATGTCGAATTCAAAACTCAATTTTGTTTTATTTCTTTTTTTGTGAAACCTACCTCGCATCTTGCTCTAGTTTTATTAATATAATTTCTTTGACTCCTGATGATGGGCTTACCCCGAAATATATGGAATTCAAAACTTAATTTTGTTTTATTTCTTTTTTTGTGAAACCTACCTCGCATCTTCCTCAAGTTTTATTATTATATTAAAATGTTTCACCTAGAACCAACACCTAACTTCTTAAAAGTTATTGTCGAATCATTCACTAAACTATTTTCGATTTCACGTTTCTGAATTGCATCCAGGGTACACTCTTCATAGATACGCTCCGCATTCGAGAAAGGGCAGAATTGGACGTGATATGGTACCCAGGAGAAACAAAGAGTGCCAAAATCCTTTGGTCTGTCTGATTGCTGCGATAATTCAATAAGGTGCTGAACCAAGGGTGAAGCGAATGAGGGGGAGGCCAGGGGCTTAAGACTTTCATGAAGGTGGCCCTTGCCCAAGAACGCTGGCAACGGGCTTCCCTAGAGTGGTGTTGGGCGTTTTGGGGATCAGAATTTGAGTGGCATTGGTAGCGGGGCAATCTTCCCAATCGTGACTAAAAACTATGTTATTAAATCTTGATGATTATTATCTTAATAGCTTTGATATTAAATTTTAATTAAACTATAATAATAACAGATTGGGAAGGCTACCCCGCTACCCCCAAATTCTGATAAGTCGGGCTCGAGGGCTACTTACATCATATCTTCCAAAATACTTTTTTATTGTTTAGTATTGATATGGAGAGAATGAGAAAATTCGTAGATTTTTTTTTAATTTTAAGTTAAGCTACTTCTGATCGCCGTCAGATACAAAAATCAACTAAAAATAGCCACTTTGGGACTTCATTTTAAAGTGAATAAATTTAAAAGAATTTAGCCTAATACCCCTTGAGTACTTTACATGGGCATTATAAGATAAAAAAAATCATTCATTTTAGACCCAACAACAAAAATGATTTTCTCCAAAATAATTAAAATTTCAAACAAGATACTTGATTTCAGGAAAAATGTATACATATAACGCGTTTATTCAAAATTATTTGTACCTTATTAGCTTACGAGTTACCCTGCTCTGATAGACAAAGAGGCAGACAAACTGTAATGATTCAAATAGGAACCTGTTTTATATTTATACAGAAACCCAAAAATCATAAATCGCAGAAATATAATATAAAAATTAAGTTAGTTGTAGATACGAGATACTTTAGCTATTTTGATCGAAAATTTTCTACATCTGATTCAATCGCGAATCAAATGTAGGGAATTTTTTGAAAATATTGAGTGAAAATAATATCTGAACTTATATATTTCTAACTTGAAATACTGATATTAAATAAATTATATAATTTTTCTCATTAGTATATCAAAGTATAATTGATATACTAACAAGAATTGTTTTGACGGCGCTTTTTTGAAAAAGACATACTATATAAACTCGTATCGCGAGACTACTGCGGATGACGCTATTGGAGTCTGCGGAGTCTTAAGTCTAGGCCAAGAGAGAAAAAGATGTGATCCATTCAGCTACAATCCAACGTCATTTCGCGTATAGCCCGTATGACATTCGGATGGATCACCAAATGAATTTGAAATCTAAGATGTTATATATTCTCCCACTCCAGAGCGCTTGATCTATTAGCATGTATGTTAGATGCTTGCCATTAATTAATGTTTTCTACATCTGATTCAATCGCGAATCAAATGTACGAAATTCCCTACATTTGATTTCCTACATTTGATTCGCGTCATCAATTATCCTGTGATATACTAATGAGAAAAATTATATAATTTATTTGGCTATTTTGGTTGGAATCGGTTGATGGGGAATTGATTAACATGGATGATGAACAGAGAGCATAGAATCTGAAGATGATGAGAAAAACGCCGAGGAAGAAACTTCTACAAAAAGTGAAATCACTTTGCGACAATTACAAAAAGTGTTATACACTATACAATAACGAAGAATTGAAGCAGAAGCTTATGGACTTTGATGCAAGCCTCGAAAGAAACATGCAAATTGGCAGTTTTATTTATAACCCACTCAATTGCTACAAAGAATTGTATGAAGAGAAAAGAAAACAAAAAGGAGTGTAAACCCCTTTAGAAATTTTTTTATTAAAGATGAAGATGTTCATTAATTGATTTTTAATTTTGCACACTTTTTCTTAAATTCAAATTGTGCAAAAAGGAGAGTACAGAAAAAAATCTCCAGGAAGACATTTAGGTGAATGAGTTCTAATATTTCACATTTATTTTTCTTTCCGATTAACACGATTTCGCTTTACAAGGCAATTTTTAGGGGTTAATTAATCATGTTAAGAGAGGGATTGGTGTGCGAGTATATGCAAAAAGACACTATCTCTTTTGTGCATGAATTGTTATTTGAGGAAGGAGATAGAGTTTAAGTTTCCTACCTCCGCAGATGACATCGGCCAGATTGGTTTGAACTGCCTGGTGGGTGACCTGTCCGTCTCGTAGCGTTTCCATTTCGCCATGAAGATACGCCACTGCCTCCTCTGCAGACATGAGAAGCCGACGCGACGCACTGGCCTCAGCACGACGCTCCTGGCGCCTTCTTCTCTCAGGAGTCACGATGAAGTAGCCCTTTGATGTCTGGTATACCTACAACAGATAATTTAATGTCGTTAGAAAGGCCTCTCAATTCTATTCATTCCATTAATTCAACTTGAAATCCAGACACAGCTAATATTCTATATTTCTCAAGTAATAATTTAATACAATATATAGCAAACTGGAACTTATTTTTGTGTCAAAAGATGTTTCTACAAAAAATCTTAAAAAATAAAATTAGGGAGTTTTAATTCTATTTATTTATTCATTTTTTCAACAGTTCAATTTACAAAATTATAAAATTATACACCTACAATACTCATTACATTCACCAACATAATATATTACATAATTATGAATCAGCATTACATCAATTATTCATAAACAAGTGTGAGCTTCTTAAATAAAGCCGCTACCATATTAATTTCCAAAAAGAAAATTCCTGAGGGTTAAACAATTTTTGTGCTAACTCATCAACTATATTTTTTTTAATGAAAAATGATGAGAGAAGGAGTTACACCAAAAAGGTGCATCCCTCAAAGGCCTGGGTTGGTTCCTCCATTGTGAAAAGAAGAAGAGGAAATTTTATGGGCTGGGCAGGGGTCGAAGGTATCTGTGGATACGGGCCTTAAACAGCTGAAATCAGAGATCTGGATAATTTTCAACTAGGTAGCGAAAACGTTAACTAATTAACTAAGTTAACTAGTCTAATGAAAAGTATACTATTTCAATTATGTGCGAAAGACGATTTATTGATTAATCAAACATTGCAAATCAGATATTAAATAGGATTTTAAAATAATCAACTTTAAATTTTTAATTTAATAATACAGTAAAGTTTATACAGTAATCAACAAGGTTGGCTGAGAGACTTTTTTAAATAACGAATTTTCCGAATTTCAAAATAATTTAATCAATTTGCTAATACAATAATAAATTCTTTCTCGTATTAAATAGACCTTTAAAAGCTCTTGAAGGTAGTTTGCGTGATGTATATGTATAATATTGATTTCCATATTAAATTGCTTCTAAGCAGGTAAGAAAAGTGCGTCAAGACTGAAGTCATTATAAATTAAAATTGAGTGATAGTTAAATAATAGATTCCTGATTAAAGTAAGTTCCTCCCTTTTGACCATAGAATTAAATATTCCATTTTCAAGCTTCCATTAACAGTCAATAAACATATAGTAGGTATTATTTCATTCGAAATGCAAAGTATACGAGGGGTGAGCCGCGACCTAAAATCGTGTACACCTACTTCCACTTCCACTTTCATTTCCAAGTAGAAGACAATAGATTTTCTAATGAATTCCAAAGTAATTCTAAATAATTTCAAAGACGCTGTACACCTAATTCCAATCGCGGTTCACCCCTCGAAAGTATATTAAAGTTTTCTTAGAAATATTCTGTTGTTTGGCCATATTTCTATCAATTTCTTCTTCCCTACTTTGATAGAAGCCTCCCCAAAATAATGATCTAATTAAAATTTTAAAACGATTTTTCTTACGAATAAAATGAATACCTACATTCTTCAAGAATGCATCTTTTATCTCATGTTCTGACAGACGAATAGGCCAGCAATGTAGCGACATTGATAGGGAGCCTTTTTTCTTCCATACAAAATGCTAAAAACCTTCATTTGAGATCCATGAGAGGTATAGTTATGGTATTTTTTACAAAATCTTCTGGTGCTAAAATTAAACTTTTTTAATACTTCATTTTTTCACTTTTGTTGAGACCATGGTGTATTTTTTAATTTAATAAAATTAATGCAAGAAAGGATACACAGAGAAACTAAAGGGTCTCTACCTCTATAGTATGTGTGGCCCAGGTTATGATTAGAGACCGAATTTTTATGCAGTAAAAACTGCCAAAATATGCCATAAAATATGCAGTTTAAAAGGCTGAAATATGCAAATATATGGAGTAAAAATTGACAAAACAAATTTTTTATGCACTAAAAAATTAAAATTGAATACAAAAAGACTTTATATTTGAAGGAGTGCTATGAAAGGAATAAAAATAAAGTAATCTATAGACACCAATTGTCAAATATATAATTTTATTGAGTAAAAAATTTCACATCATTCTCATTATATTTAATATATTCAAATATCTTTAAACTCAAAGCAATAATAGGTGCTCTTGAATAAAATCAATGTAAAAATATAATAATGTTTCAAAAAATGTGATCGAAAAAATACGAGGGGGGGGGGGGGGGAGTTTTATTTAACAGACACGATTGTATTGTATTGCTTTTATTTTTTTTTTATATTAACAAGCTTTTCTTATTGACGTACAAATATTAAATAATGCGAATATTTGTCCGGTTATAATCTGATCACTACACCAATTTACACACACTTCCACACACACACATGAGCACTCAATGGCCAAAATGGGCTATAATTACTGAAGGCCATTAAAAAAAATACTAATAATTAATAAAGAAATAATTAACAAAGGATCTAAAAAATAATTAAAATTTGATTGTAATTGTGAATAATTTATGTTTACAAGTATTTTTCTTGATTATCTTCAGGTTATTATGTCTACGGTCACTTTAAATTAATTTATACGATGAAAAGGTGCGCTCCACATCCTCAGATGTAATCGGGGCAAATTGAAAGGAACTTTATATATATATATATCAGGTCCCAATTGCACCAAAATAGGGCAGTGACCTGATAAAAAGTTTTAACTTTCGCGTTCATCTAATGTTAACATTAAACATTCCAAATAAAATTTATTATTGAATATTCGAACAAAATTCATCTGTTTCGATTCCTCAAAGAATCAGACAGATGGACTTTATAGCAAATTTATAAGAACCATACTATTAGGAAAATAGTTGAAAACGCGCCTGAAGCTAAGGAGTTGAATATATATAAAATTTGATTATATGACCTATTCGGGGATCCATCGCTTAAATGGAAAAGGCATTTGCGGGCTTAACGCAGAGGATGATCATACCCGGCTGGGTCCTATCTTTTTTTCAACTCTTGGTTCAGTATCAAAACGAATCAGGTCCCAAAATAGGGCAGTGACCTGATAAAAAGTTTTAACTTTCGCGTTCATCTAACGTTAACATTAAACATTCCAAATAAAATTTATTATTGAATATTCGAACAAAATTCATCTGTTTCGATTCGCCAAAGAATCAGACAGATGGACTTTATAGCAAATATATATATAGTATAAAATTTAACCCACAGTATCCTAGATGCATGATTCGGATAGATAATTGATCTCCTGGGTCGTATGTGGCGGCAAATAAAATATGCAATTGTATAGGAATCCGGTCCCTAGTTATGATTTATGATGACCATTGCATTACTGAAAAGCAGACAAGAATAGAATAGGTAGGGGGTGGAGAAGATTGAAGAAAGAGGGAGGCAGGGAGATATTTTCAATCCTTATACCTAAATCATAGGGAAAAAAATATATTAACTGCTTCAGTATTTTACGAATTTAATTACGAAGGAGTGTTGTGAGTCTGAAAATCGCGATCTACTCATAAAGCAAGCTTTTGGAGGAGGGATATTATTTTATAACGAGCCTCGAGGGCGCGCCGAAGGCTGGTGCCCTGGCGGGCGGCGTCTCGGTCCACAAATTGTATTCCTCTTAAAAAACCACACTCCAAATGTATACCTGTAAACTCCCGAAAATACATAGTCTCTTAAAAGTTTCGTCTCATTTTCGTCCTGACACAGCTACAGAAATGAGGCTCTAGATATGAATCTGGAAGTATTTTTTTCTATAATCTACAGCATTGTCATATTTTTTGTGTGGAAATAGATTTATTTAAATAAGTGGGATCGTGTGAGGAGGATAATTATATTATATCATTTTTTAAATTTGTGATCGATAATCGATATAAGGCTCCAAATATTTAAAAGAGATCAGGTGTTGTTTGTATGACAGGCTGCTCCCTCCAGTATTGCCATGAGAAACTCGGGCATGCGTGCCTTAAGTCGTTCAATTTTGTAAAAATCAAAAAATAAGAAAAACAAAATTTAAATTTTTAAAGACTATTATATATATAATTATTTTATGACATAGGTCTTAGGAGAGCGAATGAGAGAAACCAAGTTCGTATTCCTTAGAGATTTGTGATGCTACGCCATCGATAAAATAAAAAGAAATATCTATTTATTGATTACTAAAATCCGATATTGGTTCTCTATTAAATGCCTGTGGCAGGGGTTTATAAAATGGATAGGGCATTTATTTTAAATAACTTCTGAAGGGGTAGCCATAAATGTAATCGAAAAACATTCAAGTGAAATTAAAGGAAATAAATGAAAATCGCCAGTAAAATTAAAATGTGTGTTTGGAATGAATGCTTTGTGTGGTTGCTGAGCTCTTAATACCTGAATAATAGAACTCACCCACAGTTTAACTGATCCCCTGCCGCCCTGAATACCAGAGGAGTTAATGGAATTCTAGAGGGTGGATTAAGGCAGATCTTGTATCTGTCAGATTAAGTTCACCGGTTCAAAATCTAATCATTTTAATGGCTTAAAGGAAATTAAATGTCAAATAAATTTTCTAAGAAAAAAAGTTGAACGTTCATTTTATTAATTTTTAAGGCAATGAAATAAATTTTCATATCAAATATATATATTTGGCAATTAAAACCAAAAACTCGTTTGAATCAGGAAATATTAAAAAGGGTATAAAAATAACTAGAAAGATGTAATTATTAATTGAATGTTTTTCTACATTTGATTCAATCGCGAATCAAATGTAGGGAATTTTTGTCAAATATTGAGTGAAAATAATATTTGAACTTATATATTTCCAACTTGAAATAATGATCTTAAATAAATTTTTATAATTTTTCTAATTAATATAACAAAGAATAATTGCTATATCAATGAGAATTGTTTTTGACTGCGCTTATTCGCGATAAATATCTTTTTCACGGTCAAAAACAATTCTCATTGATATAGCAATTATTCTTTGTTATATTAATTAGAAAAATTATAAAAATTTATGTAATTATTAAGAAACTCTCATAAGTACGAGAGAGATCCCTAATATATACATATATGTTTTACTTATTTGAGACATTAGTTCTCAAAGGCTTGTCTTAATTTAAAATGAATTCATTTCAGTAATGGAAGAAAAAGTGACAAATTTTTCAAGACTCGGTATGTTCGCCAGCTAGAGCTCCCTTAGTAATGAACTACATTAGAAATTTATTTCTTAATTTAATTACCATTAGAAAAAATACTATTTAATTTGAATTTTTAATCAAAAATTCTAAAGTTAGAGAGGCAAAATCTAATCAGTTTTTAGTTTTAAAAATTCCCAAACCTTTTAGCACTAGAACGAACTTTCTATTCCTTTCTGTTCTTATGTTATCGTGGGTAACAGAATCCACACAAAATCATCATGTTTTAAAATAAAATTTCTTCACGATTTAGTCATTTTTAAACAGAATGATACAAAAATGCGTGAATTCAATACTAAGACAGGCTTCGTCTGCCTCCCGGCCGTTCGATTTTTGCCTACCGGATGGGCCGACATATTCAATTAATTCGTTTTTTTTTTATCTATTTCACCATTTCCTTTTTCTTTTTTAAAATTCCATCGGTAAAAGGATAAATTCTCTCGAAACGTATGATATTTCAATAGATTGTTTTTATAAAACATTTATCTTTATTTTTACATAATTTGTATTAAATAAGATTATGAGATGTAGGACTTTTATAGTAGTGAAAGAGTTGGTGAAAAAATCGAATAAAGGGGGTAGTTAGTCAAATCCGTGTTAGGACTGAATAATCTATAATAATGATGATGATTTAATGTTTTGACAAAAACAATTTTTTTACTTTACCATACAGGGTATGGTCAAGTATTGTAATCGTGCATGAAAAAAGTGTTTTTTTTTGCCTATTTTTTTCGAAATATCTAAAAAATGGATGAAAATATTTTGATTAAAAAAATTGAGCGAAACCATGGCATTTCGCTCTACAAAAAGCCCTTATAAGTGAACATCGAAAAAATTATATTTTTTAAGATAATAATTGTTTTGTCAAAATGTCTGTTAGTTAGTTAGTTTGGTTGTTAGTCTGTGCGTTACCTAATTTTTGTGGACGAGCTAGCTCAAAAACTAGTTTGAATATCGAAACCAAATTTCACACGTAGTTTTGGTCCATTGAGATTAAGAGCTGATTAGATTTTGGTGTATATCGACCCAAAATTAAGGGGAGGGGGGTAGGGGGTTAAAATGAAAAATCTAGGCGATTTGAGCAAACTCAACCAAATTTTGTATGACCCCGGAAGTCTAAAAATGCAAAAACTAACCTTCCAAAATGGGGGAGGGGTATGGTCAAATAATGGGTAGGAGGGGGGGGTCTAGGGTCAAAAAATGAAAATATAGGCTCTTGTACCAAACTCAACCAAATTTTGTAAACATAAACAGTGGACCCACAGTAATCTAAAAATGCAAAAACTAACCCCCTTCCCTACATGATTATAAATAATTTGATTAAATATTAAATATAAGTGGCCAGGTTGTATGTTAAAGTCAAGTGGATGGCCACATCAGAACACGTCAGCTTATTTCATTTTAATCAACTTCATATGATATAATTAATGTTTTACCTGTATTAATTTAAAGTGTCGCTCGACTAAGTTAGATTAAATTTAGTTCGAATTGATTGTTTGATTGGGGTGGATTGAGTTCGACTGATCTAGACTAGAGAGAAATAGCTCGCATTTTTGTGAGCTGTTAATCTGGTGGCCTATGTCACAGGCGGTCTGGTAGGGAATTATCTCTCAACGTTAAACCAGTAGTTGGAAAATTCTGATTTAAAGAAGAATAGTTCACCATAATAAACAGTCAAATTAATAATCATAATCTACGATCTACATAAATTTACAGTGTTTTTTTATTTCAAAATCTACCAGTCTGAATAACTAAAATCTCATCATTTTAGATTCCCAGTGTAAAGTTTAAACCCCATGTTGATTGAGTTTTAGGTTTCAACAATTATAATCCGACCCCTACACACAGATACACATATAAACACATACATGTAAAATAAATAAAATATCCACTTAGGATCTGACTAAATATCATTGTTCCAGAGGCCATAAAAAAAACTTTTTGCCCCCATTAATAGAAATAATACTTTCAATTTTTTCATCTTTGTCAATGTAATTATCAATTATTAGCAAAGTGAGATCAGGTGGTGTTGAATGATTACGTATATATTTTTAGTTTCGGTTCTTTTTTTTATATATTAAAAATTGGAATTTGTGCGCAAGTTGCTATTTTTCCAGTACATACCTCGCTATACGCCTGGTCTTTATACGGCATTTCGCTATAACGGCCATTTTTAATTAAATTTTTTTTTAATTTTTTAATTATTGAAAAAATAGTCTCTATCAAATAATATTATATATTCATTTATACAAAGGTGTATGTGTATCTGTATTAAGCAGAAAACATCGTCCTTGATTTTCTTTCATAAATATATTTTTTTATATTTTTTATTTTTTTTTATAATTTTGAGTACTAGAGGAGAATGTTTGAACAATCCTTCTAGGATATGACTTTGCTTCTTTGATTTTTTTGAAAAAAAAATAAAATAATTAAATGGGATTGTATTGGGAGTATTGGATGAGTATAAATATTTAATTTTAAAACTTTTTGGAAAATAAAAAAAGTTATAGGCAAAACCAAAATCAACGAAATGACGACACAGGCGTGGGTTTAGACAATTCTCTTTCATATGAGAAAATTTTCAAATGAACAAAAAATTACCTCTAAGGAAATTGGAGTAGGTTTTAAGTTAAATATTATTAATAAATGAATTAGATAATTATTTTATAACTTTTAGTGCATTTTTGAGCTTTTTTTTTATTTGTTGCATTTAATTTTTTTTATAAAAATTATTTTTTAATTAAAGTATCGACTGATATTGACATTTTTAATTTGTTATAAACCCATGTTAGTCAAATGATTCCCCAAATTCAAAAAAATAAAAATAATAAAAATATCCAAACGTTCTGGGATAGCTTTTCAGTAGAATAAGTAAAAATGAAAGAAGTCGAAATGCCAGTGTTTCGGACAATCAAAAGGGTGGGGTTGCGAATCGATACCTCTTCTCTTGCAATCTCTCAGCTGTTCTGCAAGAAGCGGCAGCCGAGAACACTTTTGTCTCTGCTAATCGAATGTCCAAATATTAATCAATTCCCACGTTCGAATGCATCTTTGGGAGTAAAAAAGGCATTCGTCAATTTCATGAACATGGCAGTGGTGGGAGGCCAGTTTTTTTTTAAACAAGTCTTCTAATGAAACTCTTCACGCCCTTTCCCTCTTGAAGTTTTACTAAATAATTAACGGTGAAAATTAACGAGTAGGTGAAAAAATTTCAATAAACTTGTGTTCATATAAACAATGCACTGTCATTTCAAGGATTATTCTCATTAGCTATTCGAATCACACAGTATAAAATGAGATCTAATTCTATATACTAGTACAGTGTTTCTCAACCTTTTTTTGTAGAGCGAGGAACTCTAGAGCAGTTATATTTATTTCTGAGGAACCCCCTAGCACTAAAATATGATATATTTAATCTTTCGTCAAAATATCAACATCATGCTACTTTTATAGCTTCCAACATTTCGCCTCAGATGACGGTGTGGCCACATTTTAAAAGTTTGTTAGATTTTGGGAAATTGGGTACAATAAACCGCCTCCGATGACGGTGTGGCCACAAAAGTGATGTTCATTCTTTATTAATGGTTTTATTTGACTAAAAGGTAATACTTAGACTCTATATTTAGTATAGTATTTTTTTCTTTACATGATAAATTTTTTGAGGGGTGATACTACTAACTACTATTTTTCCTTTTATTGACCTCTAGGCGCGGGGAACCCCAAATCTCCCTTTGCGGAACGCTGGGGTTCCGCGGAACCCAGATTGAGAAACACTGTATTAGTATGTAGTATCACGCTATTCTTTAAAAATTGATCTATCATAATAAAACCACATTGTATGAAAATGTTTTGAAAAAATATAAAAAATAAATAAAAATATTAAAAAATAAAATAAAGAGCTCCCTCAAATTAGGGTGATTTGGCAATTTTTTGGTGACATAAAATTTGACTCTCCCAAAATAATCTTTCTTCTTTTTGTCCCATGTCCTTATTCTGCACGTAGAGGACCATTATCCATTATTGTATTACAAGAGTGTTGTTTTTAGTAGGACGAGAAATATAGATTCCGCAGCCGGTATCCCGCACTGAAATAACGCTGCCTAACAAAAAAAAGAGGCGACTGTGGGTCAGTGGTTAGAGTGTTGGGTCGCTGACTCGGAGATCGCTGGTTCGAGACCGAGTCTCGGCAGATAGATATTTGCAGTCGCCTCCTCTTGGAAAGTAATGGCAACCTACCAAGAGTATAATTACCAAGTGACCTCTCCAAATTAGCCGCTCGGAACCGGCGTTAAAAGTAGGTCCCGTATATCTATGTAAAACAACTAAACACACTCAGCACCGGTATATGTGGAGAGGCGCCGACACCCGTTTCGGGTATGGCACTCGAAGACGAAGAAGAACAATGAAAATGTATCGGGTTCAAAAATAGATGATTCTTATGTATTTCCACCTGCTGAATTCAAAAATCACCATAAAAATTACCGACCATCTCTTGTTTTGGAGATATTATAAGTCAAAACGACAAAAAAGGCCATTTTGACCTATTTTTTAGTCCCATTAGATATTAAACAGCAATATTTGAAATCACAATACTTTAAATTGAAAGTTTCTTTTTGCCGAGAGTAGCAGAATTTTTTATAAATTGAAGTAGATAATTAAAGAGTGTGTCTTCTGCTGAATTATAAATTTTTAATAATAATAAACTATACTCTCTTTATAAATGAATTAAAAATGTATAATTATAAAGAAACTATAGTTTATTATTATTAAAATTTTATAATTTCAGCAGAAGACACACTCTTTAAATGTCTCCTTCAATTCAGAATATTTTGTTGACTTAATAGAAAACAGATTCCTATTTGGTTTTCAAATTACCAGTTGTTTTTAGCTCAATTAGAACTTGAATTATAACTAAAAAACTAAAACTACGTTATTATGAAGAATAATAAATATAGATAAAAAATGGTTGCCTGTAAAGTCGGTATACGGGCGACTTTGAGTGGTAAAATAATTTTAATGTGAATATTCATTCGTATAGTAGGAAGAAGGATGAAATAATAGTAACAATTTAAAACATTTATTTATACAAATAATTATATTTAAAACATTAATTTATACAAAGAATCTCGCACTGAATTTCATATTAACAAAATTTTATTTTTTACCTTTACACATACATACGTATTTATATACAAATATACATACAATAACTTGCAATACATTTGCGTACAATGAAACAGCGTTTACTACAACTTAACTTGTTCCTATCTGAGTGATTTTGTTGAGGATAGGGCGATGATAGGAGAAATATGAAATGAAAGGAAGTGTTTCTGCTGTAATGTGCCTAGAAAATGTCAAGTCAATGGTTGTTCCTTTTAACGTAGTAGAACGCAAATGTATTGCAAGTTATTGTATGTATATTTGTATATAAATACGTATGTATGTAAAGGTAAAAATAAAATTTTGTTAATATGAAATTCAGTGCGAGATTTTTGTATAAATTAATGTTTTAAATATAATTCTTTGTATAAATAAATGTTTTAAATTGTTACTATTATTTTCATCCTTCTTCCTACTATACGAATGAATATTCACATTAAAATTATTTTACCACTCAAAGTCGTTGTCACGTAAAACTTTCGCCCGTATACCGACTTTACAGGCAACCATTTTTTCGTTAGGACATAATGGACATAAAATATGATTTTTTTAGATTTATTTATATCGACAACTTTATGAATATCTCTCAAATGTCTATTCTTTTCAGATTGCCTGCCAAATGTCTTAATGCATAATTCACAAATAATTTTAGCATCCATGATAGGAAAATATTAATATTTTTTCTCAGAAAAAACTTTTTAATTTTGTAAGCCTAAAAAATAATAATAAATCATAATTTTATTTTAGGTGGACAGTATTTAAATGTTTGAAATAATATAATTTTAAGCTTACCTTATATTAAATATGTTACTAAATCAATATATATTTTGGTACAATATTACAGTATGTTTTATGTTAAACTGTTTAAAGACATCTGATTGAGAACCGTTAATTTGAAAAACTGTCAAACCAAATTCAAATATCTTGCGTTTTTTGAAAAGATGAATAAAGAACTCAATAATTTTTGGAATTACTGTCATTATAAAATACATATTAAAAAAGCTTTAGAAAAATAAAGAAATAAATGAAATATAAATTAAATTTAAATCTATGGAAAATTGAAACTTGAAAATTGATTTTTTTTCAATGAATATAGATATCTTTTAAGGTTTAAAAAATAATTGTTGCTTTTATATAAATCTATCTATCTATCTATCTATCTATCTATCTATCTATATATATATATATATATATATATATATATATATATATATATATAGGTATAATTAAGGCTAATAATTATAAAATAGAAGTTAGTTTCGATAAAGCAGGTTCATGTTCGAATCTGGCGGCTTAAGTGGCCCGCCCACTTCTTCTGATTGGATCGCACGTGCGGAATTTCCTGTATCCTCCTCTCACTCGCTCTCATTGTGAGCGCATAACGTGAGCGGAGCGTAACGCAGTTTCTTGAAGTGTCACCCGGCAAACCAATTTATAAGACGTTGTCACGTCAAAATATATGGTCTTAGATTTGTAGTTATAACTCGAGTTTTAATTGAGCTACAAACAAGTGGCAAATTGAAAATCAAAGAGGAAGTTGTTTTCTATTAGGCCAATAAAATATTTTGATTTAAAATAATGCTGTTTAAAATCTAATGGGACTCGAAAATAGGTCAAAATGGCCTTTTTCGTCGTTTTGACAGGTAATATCTCAAAACTCTGACCTGTTGAAAAAATCGGGAAATTACATGATAATCAGCATAAAAAACTCTACTGGAATTCATTGTCACGTTTACAGATACAAATTTTTGTTTAATTTTTTGAGCAGTCTATTTATTCGAGTAAAATTTTAATACGATTTTTAATTTGCTGAAAATGAATACATAGAACTAAATGTCAGGTTTTTATCCTATTTACTTTAGTTAAAGCTGTGACAGGCGGATTGAAAAGCAGACAATATAGGGTAGAGCAATTTTTCTTTTTAAATTGAACTTTGATAAAAATGAAATATTTGAAATGTTTATTAGTAGTTAAAATGTTTATGAATCACATTATTACGGTTTTTAGCAAAGTGAATATTCGCTGTCTGGCCAGACAAAAGTTTGCCCACACAATCGATTTTAATTTCGCATTCTTAAATAGGTTAAAAAACCACAAGAGAATGCAATAAAAATAGTTGAGGTTTAGAAAAATGAGAACAAAAACATTCATCAATTAATTAAAATGAAAAAAAACATGGCGAATTTTTTTTCAATTTAATCATACATAAAAATTTCAAACATTTTATTCCTAATTACCGACAAAATGTTTGGTAAATAGAATATGTAATATGGAATATTTTTTAATAATTGAATATTATTAATTTGATGCTTTGATTATTGCTTATTAAAATATTTTATTGATTAATTCTTAATAAAATGTATTTACTTAATAATAACTAACCTATAAGCAAGTGATTGCCATTAGCACCATCTAACATCCATTTGCTGGACTTTCTCTAATTAATTTTGAAATTTGAGATTTTTTAAACACTGGCCGATAATAAAACCATCTTTCAATTATAACTAGGCACCATATACGAGTCTTTATGAAAATGACCCACTCTGGAAAATTGATAGTGACTCAAAAGAAGAGGGGGAAGAGTTAAAAAAAATTGTCAATTGTTAAAATTTTCAAATAAAAAGAGTAGAAAGCTATTTATTTATTTACGCTATAAGAGTCCCATATTTAAAAGGAGATAAGATAATTACTAATAATAATAAGCCCAAAATTGAGGGGGATTAAATTGAAAGTTTTTGTGCCGAGGGTAGCAGAATTTTTATATATTGAAAGAGACAATAAAAGAATGTGTCTTCTGCTGGAATTATAAATTTTATTTATAACGAGACTATAATTTCGACGGCTTTGCCCTCTTCATCAGTCTATTACAATTGATTCGCAGGAATTATTGTATGAATGGAAAGCGAAACTTGTAGTATAAGTGACAATTCTTAACTAACCCAGGTGCAAATTTTCGCTTTCCATTCATACAATAATTCCTGTGAATCAATTGTAATAGACTGATGAAGAGGGCAAAGCCCTCGAAATTATAGTCTCGTTATAAATAAAATGTATAATTCCAGCAGAAGGCATACTCTTTTATTGTCTCCTTCAATTTAGGGGTATTCTTTCGTAAATGATTATAAATTATTTTATTAAATATAAGATAGGGGTAGATGTATGGTAAAGTTATATGGATGACCACATCAGTTTATTTCACTATATTATATCTGAAACGAATATAATTTTCACCCTGATAATAATTTTAATGAAATCGATAGTATATAATCAAAATCATTTGCAAAAACCTTTTTTTTCAATAGTAATAGTTAACAGCCTCACTTGGCAAATAAATATTTTGAAATCGTTTCTTATTTATTTATTTTTTTTCTTCTTAATGAAGCAAAAGGTGATTTTAATTTAATTTCCGGACAAAGTCAGCAACCAAAGCGGAACGTAAATTACTCAAATTGGAATCATATTTTGAAATTACGTAAGATAGACAGACTTATTATGAAATAGAATGTTTAACCACTAACAAGGTAAAAACAATGGAGAGGCGGGGTCTATCAAACGTCAATTTTTTGTTGATATTTTTAAAATAAATGAAGAGCTCTGGTAGCTTAAGAATTGCATTTTTTCATAGTTTTATATATTTTATAGGTAGAAATCAATTGCGTGTGTTATCGGCAGAACCAGATCTAGGCCTTTTGTCAGGGAGGGGGGGGGCAATCTTAAATTTGACGCTGAACCCACTCTCCCATGCTATATAAAATAATTAAAGTATGACAAAAAATAGTAAATAGGTTATAATAAAGAACCATGTGGTTTTATAGCGTCAAGAAGAAATCATTTAAATTTTAACACCATTGTATTTTAAAATTACATTCCAATTACAAAATGTGCCGTTTCTTAAAATTCTAAAAATTTCTTAAAATTCTCTCCGGAGTCACGTGCCCCACTGCCCCCATCCCCCTAGATCTGCTCATGTGGTCATCGGATTTCTGAGGACAGCTCGCTTTAGTGGCCCGTAAAAATCCACCATTGTCCTTAGTCTAAATTTAGTATTTTTTAGAGTTCTGTTTTAAAAGTAAACGGGACATTACTGTGTTCATTTGTCAGAGAGCATTAGAGCTCGTAATTTAAATAACGTACAAGCTTTAAATGAACAATTTATATGTATTCATTTTTCCCGCAATCAAAAATGGTATTAAAATTTTAATTGGTTTTATTTTGAGTGAGGTAACAGTCAAGATTAACAAATATTTTTACTTTCACATTTATATTCTATAGAATATAATGTGAAGTATTGCGATGGCCTGCCTGGTTCATCATAAGGTGTGAGGTATCCCTGTAAAGATACTTTCAAAAAGAATAATGTTAAATTTTGTAAAATTTATTTTGATTTAAGATGATTATTATGTGAGAAAAGTGGTCATTTTTTGGTGATTGTTGTACCAGCTTAATTTCATTCAAATATGTAAATAAAAATTCTCAAAAAATTCTTAAAATTAGTTCAATCTCTTCTTTCGAACGACAAATAAAAACAAAATTGTGAGACTAGTATTTTGGAGGATATAATTATTTTTCTAATGCCAGCAAGTCCTATGGACGGGCCGAAGAATTGAATTCAGGAAGTGATGAGTAATTGAGCTTAAGGCCGTAGCCAGTGGGGAATCACCAGGGTTTTCCTTCCCCCCCCCCTAGGAATTTCCGTTAAGAATAGAGAAAACACGTTACTACATAATACCCTCACCCGAATATTTTTATGCCTAGGGCCTTGATTCAGCTAGTAATAATAATACATATACAGTGAAATCCCGATACTTCGTACCCCGATACATCGTATATCCCGATAAATCATAAGAAAGTGCTTGTCCCTTGGAAAAATCTAGTTAATTCATATAAAACATTGATGTAATGTATTTTTTTCCTTTGAATTAGAGTCGTGTTTTGGTAAAATCTCGTAAATTCGTATAAACTCAATCCCTTCGGTATGTATATATTTATAAAAAAATAAAAAAAAATGAAAACTTTCGATATATCGTAGTATATTTTTAATTTTTACCCTCGATATTTTTTTTATAATGATATTGATACAAGAAGTTGCACCAAGAAGGTACAACCTCTGTAGTCCGCGGTGGACCCTTGTATCGTGAAGATAAGAAGAGATTTAGGGATTGGGTAGGAGTCGAAGGTAACTGTGGATGCTGGTCTTGAAAGATTGAAGGTTATAATTTGCTGGAAAGACGGTCGGGGGAAGAGAGTTCCAGGCTCTAAATGTCATAGGGATAAATGAATTGGCGAATGCGTTCGTTCGATTAGTATCCACTTTAAGCGATATAGCGATAATCTCAATATAGCGAACATGTCGATATATCGGACTTATCCTTTGTCCCCTTGAAGATACGATATTTCGGGATTCTACTGTATATCAGATACTGGGCCCTCAGTGTTCGAGCCCAGCTCGCACTTGACCGACTTATTATAATGTTATAATAAATTTTAAAAGAATTTTCTCCCTTTGAAATAGTTCTGCCCAGTTTATGAAATGCGAGTATGTTTGGCTGGGTTCCGGATTACAAATAAATCTTGAACGAGATCAATAAAATTTGTAACTATCACACACACACACTTACACACACGTTCACGCAAATTTACTTCAGTCCATTTATTTTAATATAAATCAGAGTTGATTGTCCAGATAAAATACTTAAAGTGTAAAGAATGGAATTTCAATATCTATTTATATTTCCAAGGTGAAGTACTTTCAAATAGTTTTCTCTGTTAGTTTTATTACAAATAACGTTAAATGGATATAGGTATATGTATATTTCACTATAATAATTTAAATAACAATAAATTGAGCAGGTCTATTAAAGATGAATAGAAATTATATTAATGAGTTCGCCAAGAAGCATATATCATTGAATTTAGGTTTATAATACTTTTCAAGGTAATGAAATATAAAAGAAAAAATTTGAATACAGGGTGCGTCGGTATGTAAACATTGAATAACTTTGAAGAAAAAAAACGATCTCTATATATATGAGGTATTTTTATTCAATTTTGTCCTTTGCAATTTATTTGGACTAGTTTTTGAATACAACAACAATTAAGTGCCCACCTCTATTGACCTCAGCAAAATGTGCCCTTTTTGCTGCGTTTTCCAATACCTTTTCGAGCATCTCGGGAAGTATAGCGATGATTTCAGCACGAAGGTTTGCCTTGAGCTCGTCTGAGGCTTACTGGCTTACACTTTGCTTTTCAAATAACCCCAGAAAAACAAGCCTACAAGTATTTTGAATTCTATTATATTTAACATATTTTTTTGTAATTTTGACTGTTTACTTGCGAGTAAATAAATGTCCAAAATATTTCTAAAAATTTCTTGATATAGCATGTGAATACGTTAAAAGAAAATTATTTTCGCTACTATAAAATAATTAAAATCAAAAGTAGTAACTGTTGAAGGGTCAAATCTGGAGATCTGGGTGGCCAGTCAATGTGGCCTCTTTTTGACATCAGACATCCAGGGAATTTTCGTTGCAGAAACTGAATTGTTTGATTTTCAGTGTGGCATGGCGCACCGTCTTGTTAAACCAGTAACCGTCAAGATCTTTTTCACGCATTTGCGGGCAAACATAATGAACCAAAATCCACCAACTGTTTCGTTTTCTGTGAAAAATTTCATTGGAACGTCTTGGTCGTTGATGAACGGCATGTTGACGATCTCCCACTGCCCCGTGCTCAACAAAATTTGACACCAACTGACGAATACTCTTGTCAGTCGGTGCCTGTTAGCCACAACGATATGCACGTTGATTAACACAACTGAAAGACTATTTTCAATGTACAGTGTCACTATTTCGGCGCGTTGTTTCGATGTGAAACGATTCATGGTTAAAATTGTACTGAATTGACGTTTTAAAAACATGTCTAAGTCAATCGGTTGACAAATGACAAAGTTATTCAATGTTTACATACCGACATAAAATATGGCGCAGCCCGTATAATATACATATATAGTGTATATAATATAACATAATAATATATAATATAGCATTTCTGGATACATAACCATTCAAATATAATAGCTACAGATGCAGAGGCGTAACAATAGCGTGGCAAAATATCACGGGCCCCCGACCGGAGGGGACCGTGAGCACAGGAGGATCCTAACATTTATTATTACAAAATTTAGTCAAATTTATTAGTTTTCTATTCAATTAATTTAATTAAATTGAAAGTTTTTGCCGAGAGTAGCAGAATTTTTATATATTGAAAGAGACAATAAAAGAGTGTGTCTTCTGCTGGAATTATAAATTTTATTTATTTATAACGAAACTATAGTCTCCTTATAAATAAATAAAATTTATAATTCCAGCAGAAGCATTTTCACTCTTTTTATTGTCTCCTTCAACAATTAATTTAAGTTACCTACTAAAATACAGACACAAATTAATTATTTCAATCCAATATACGTTCTTTAAAATAAAAGTTACTCGAAAATTAACAAAAAATGAACACAATAATTATTATAATAGCGTTTGTACGTAGTTTAAATACAATCCCAACTGTCCTATTTCCCATCAAGGAGAAAATTTCAAGAGGATTTATGATTATCATTTTAGTTTAGGTCCAAGTCCCAAAATAACGATAGAGATAACGAGTGGGGTCGATAGCCATTTCATAAATGGTTAGTGTGCGGGCTTCCGACTGTGAAAGCGATATTATTATTATCGTATCAACTATTTCGGGCCTGTCTGTCCCCGGGGGCCTTCGGTTTCAGCTAGGTCCGAAGAAGAAAGAAGAAAATGACCGCTAAAGAAGTGAATTGAAAGGGAGAGGTGGAAAAGTGTAGGTATGATTTATCTTAGATACATCAATATTGATAGTAAATAATATATTAATAAATAATAAATAATAGGATTTCTCTAATGTTTCCCATCAGGCACAGATTTTAGATAAAAAAAACCTGTAAACTTTAAATAAAATGTTTTAGAAAAGTACTATAAAATATTAGAAATCAGCTTATAGCGATTTCCAATTATAATTTATTTACAAATTTGTTTTGACATTTGCAAATTAAACGATGTTTTTTGTACGTATTTTCGATATGGGTGAATTTAGTATTTAATTCTTTTAAGATGTAAATATATTTATCTAATGAGACCGTTTTTATTAAGTCAATAAATAATTTGATTTTGAGTCAGGTAAAAAGCAATAAAGAACACTTTGCAGGTTATAAAATGTGTGTTAAGATTATTTAATGATTAAAAGAAAGACATCGTCTTCCTAAACTAGGCGATTAGTCTTCCGTGAGAGACCTTAATTCAAAAACAATAATATTGTCCTTTAAGCGAGCACCCATGTTCAAACATTTTTTTTCTATAAAGAGAAATCAATTAGGTTGTCCTCTGTAGGATGCAAATAAACATATTGTCGGCTTAGTGTGTAAACCTGCCAACTATATTTTTTATCATATATGACATATTAATACGGTTCTTATAGACTGGGATGGCCATTCCCTCCATTTACCATCTACCCTCTGTTAGTGGTAAAAAGCATTTACTTTGCGACATACAACCGGCCCTAAGGCGACGATATACCTATATAAATATGTTTATTTGCACCAATCAGAGAGCAGCCTCATTGGTTTCTCTTTATGAATCAACAACTCTGCTATTCTCGACAGAATAAAATACTTTCAATTAAACACTTTTTCTAACTGCCTCTCTGAATTGCGATAGCTCAATAAAATGAGAACGGTAATTCGTAGAAAGTTCGATAGGGATCCAAAATGTGTGTATTTCAAAATAAAAAAACTACATTTGGGGTTGTTAACTTGGGGATAATAAAATCAGAAAATAATTGAATTTCTTAGACTTAATTTTTATTTAATCTCTATTTTAGCAGAGAATTTTGTTAAGGCTGAAAAAAATAAATAAAGATTAAATGGTGTATAGAATCACAAACGATTAGGTTCTTGAAACAATTCTGGACAAAAAGAAAGAAAAATGTGGAAAAAATAAAAACAAGTGAAACTTTTAGATGATACATGAGTGATTTGTATGGGATATTTTAGAGGGCGAAATGGGAAAGCAAAAAGAAGGAGAATTGCATAGATTGGATTCCCTAGATCAGTGTTTCTCAAACTTTTTCGAATGTGGAACCCTTTTCTGTTTGGAGGGTAAGCGTGGAATCCGACAATCTTGTGAGTTAAAACTTTGTTATGCGAATGGGATTCACAAAACTAATCCAAAACTGCACCTTACTTTTGAACGCTAGAATTTTTTCACCTACAGTGAATTTTTTTGCGGAACCTTTGGTGAGTTTTCATGGAACCTCAGGGTTCCGCGGAACACACTTTGAGAAACACTGCCCTAGATAATTCATTGGTATGGGATGTAGGGGTTTTAGAAAAGTGAAAGATTTGGTATGAGATGGTTGCGTCAAACCAGTCTTAGTAATGTATATTAGATGATGATGATATTCGTAAAATCTCTTCTTAGCTGACATCTATATGCCGTATAAAGTACCTCTATTCAAACCCGTAGGTCTAGTAGTTTTGGAGATATCGTGTTGAGTCAGTGAGTGAGTGGTATTTCGCTTTTATATATATACATAAGATAGAATTTGAATATAGTAACACTCCATCATATTTTATTGCCTTCCTTAATAATTTTTCACTGCCTACTTTAACTCTTACAGTCTTTATCAAGTTTTCAAGCCTCGCTCGCTACCATCTTAGGTTTGGTTGTCCTGCTTTTCGTCCACCGTAAATCTTTTCTTTCTATATTGCGTTCTTCGTTTATTCGGGCCATAAGCCCTGCCTACCTTAATCCATTCAGTTTGATGAAATAAATCTAACGATCCATAATTTAGTAAAATCTTTCTATATCTGTTTTATTTCCATTACGCAAAAATTACACCCGATATTTCTATAATATTAATTGGTTTTGGAAAAAAATATTATTTGAGATTTTTATACATCTTAACGTTTCGAGATCATTTGAGCCCAAAAAAGTTTCGAGAAAATAATTCTGGTCATCTATAATGAAATGAGGAACAAGCTAACGAGTTGTTTCACTTTGTGGTTGAGGAATTGTGTCTCCAGGCATTCATAGTTAACGAAGAATTTCAAATAGAATTTGTTTTTTATTTTTTGTTTTTCTGCTCATGATCAGATCTTGAATCATATAAGACAGGGGTCTTCAAACTTTTTCACGATCGGTGCACCAAATAAATTTTCAGTAAAAGTTCCGCGGTTAGATTAGATTCTAATGATTATTTATTTTGAGGATGTAACATTTTTTTAGCTAAAAATTAACCACATCGTCGCGGTGCACCAGAAAGTTCTCCATTGTGCACCGCGGTGCATAGTTTGTAGATCTCTGATATAGGTCATATTTTTTGCCAAATTATTATTATTATTATTTATCTCTTATTTCAGATACGACCGGAAGAACAATTCTCAAGAAATTACTTGTTTTACACAGCAAGTAGAGGAAGAAGAAGAAGAAGAATTGAGGAAGAATGATTGATTTCATTGGAAAATTTTCATTTTATTTATTTATTTATTAGTTTTGTTTCTTCGTTGTTGTGTCTCAAAGGTGGAGGAAAAGTTATTTTCAAGCATGATTTTTTTCTGTCTTCTGGATTCAGTTACGTACAAATACACAATGATATCTATATTTATAATAAAAATGAATTTCTGTTTCTTCGTAAGCGCAGATCACTCAAATGCCTGGACCGATTTGGCTAATTTTTTTTTTTAATGTTCGTAATAGTCCAATTCAGGTTAAAAAAAAAATGGAAAAGTTGCCCGGAAAATTGGAAAATTCAGGAAAAACTAAAAAAAATTCAGGTTAGCCAACATAGCTTGCCAAACAATAAAAGAACTAAACTAGCAAAAAAAAACAAATGTTGGCGGCCCTGTTTGTAAGATTTTGGAGTGTCATTCATTCTCAATGGTTCTAACCACATTATCGTTGAAGAAGAATTTAATACTGGAGAATAAGAGAATTTTTTATAAATAGATTGTATATACTTTTGTGTCTAGCAAAATGTATAATAATTGTAATTTTCGAGTCTTCTTATCTATAACAATACTTACATATAATATAACTTTTTTTATTTTCCCCTTAATGATAACAGGTGGATTTTTAATACATTTTAAATATTTGTTTAATTTTATTTGTTGATGATATTTGTATATTGCAGTTAAATTATATCTATTTAAGACTTTATAATAAAACAATTATTCCTTTTTTGACGTTTCGGTTTTTATTGGTTTATTGCGGAAGACATAGAGGAATCGACTTAAAACCAAAAATAGCGATTGATTCTCATCTAGTACTTGAGCAATAACCATTCTTTATTGGATTTTTGACGTTTCGGTTTTTATTGGTAACCATTGCTGAAGAGATAGATGAATCGATTTAAAATCAAAAATAGCGATTGATTCTCATCTAGTACTTGAGGAATAACCATTCTATATTGGATTTTTGACGTTTCGGTTATTATTAGTAACCATTGCTGAATACATGGAGGAATCGACTTAAAATCAAAAACAGCCATCGATTCTCATAGAATACTGGAGGAATAACAATTTTACATTAGATTTTTGCGCTTCGATTATTATTGGTAACCATTGTTGAAGACATGGAGGAATCGGCTTAAAATCAAAAATAACGATCGATTCTTATCTAATACTAGAGGAATAACCTTATTGCATTCCATTTTTGATGTTTTGACTATTATGGCAACCTCTACTGAAAACGTGGAAGAATCGACTTAAAATCAAAAAGACTAAATTCTTTTTTGGTAAACAACTCAAGTTTGAGTTACCAATAATAATCGAAGCGTCAAAAATCTAATGTAAAATTGTTATTCCTCGAGTATTATATGAGAATCGATGGCTATTTTTGATTTTAAGTCGATTCCTCCATGTTTTCAGCAATGGTTACTAATAATAACCGAAACGTCAAAAATCCAATGTAGAATGGTTATTCCTCGACTATTAAATGAAAATAGATCATTATTTTTGAATTAAAGTCAATATGAACTGCAAATTGCAAGTGATATCTGATTAATAATAAAGGAATAAACATATTATTTTTTTATTCTTAAAGGATAAATAATTAATATATCCAGTACACACCAAGCCAGCAAAACATATTAATATTTCAAATGAATTTGGATAAAGTTTAGCAACGATCCGTTGCAGTTTATTTAATTTTTTGCAATCATCTCACATTTAATCGATATCTCATGCACAAATATTACTAATTTGTTTTCCAATTATACTTTAGTTTTTTTTTTTTTTTTTTTTTTAGTTTTTCTTTTCACCCTGGTTGGCATTCTAAGGAGCGTAATTAAAACGTGATGATGATCCTTTTTGCAGCCTCTTTCATCTTTCTGTCCGCATCTGGCCTTGGATTAACGACCTAAGCGGCTCCTTATTTGGCGAGAGCAGATTGTGGACCATTTCCCAATACTTTCACAAGTGCCTTGGCAATTTCGACCTGCCAACTTCCTCCTCAGATTACCCCTGACTACCTCCTTTAAAGGAATGTATCTCAAGTAGACAAATTTGACCAGGTATTCGAGTGAAAACAACAGATATAAGTTTCATAGAAAGTATCCAAATTATCAAATTACCAATTACATACAATAATCAATAATTATACAATGGAATATAATTTCTCAAAGACATACCACTTCACCCAATTTATTTTGATAAATTGATAGATGATAATTGGTAATTGATATCGAAAAAATACGACATTATTTGAATAGCAAAAATAAATCAAATTCATTTTATGTTTAATTTGTTTAATTTTGATATTCAACTTTTACGTCTAGTCGCTAATTGAGGGAGTAAATTTATTTTGTGAGCAATCCAAAAGAGATGAACATTTTTGGTTATTTAAATAATAAAGAAGACAATAAAAGAGTGTGTCTTTTGCTGGAAAAAATTTTTTTAATTTATTTATAACGATTCCTGTGAATAAATTATAATAGACTTATGAAGTTAAGCAAAGCCCTCGAAAATATAGTCTCGTTGTAAATAAATTAAAAATTTATTTTTCCAGCAGAAGAAACACTCTTTTATTGTCTCCTTTAATTTATAAAAAATTTGCTACTCTCGGCAAAAAGAAACTTTCAATTTCAGTTATTTATATAGTTTTTGTATTCATTCTAGAAACTCACAAAAATTCTCTTTTTGCAGACAGAAAAAAGGTAATGCTTTGTCTTCACGTTTCATACATTTGAAATAAGAATAATAAAAAATTATTTAACAAATTCAATACTTCAGTCTTCCTAGTAGGATCTCAGGATAGTGAATTGAACTTTACGAGATATATAAAGAAAATTTAGTTCAAGTTCAGACTTAAATTATGAAAATCATTCAGACTCGTCTTTGTCTTTCATAAATGAATGAAAAATATTATTCTTTATCAATGATCACCGTGAGAAGATTCTTTAAAGCATTAATATCTTCTTCTCGCACGGAATTTAGAAGCTGTACCCATTTGGTGTAACTTCTTCTTGTATCAATATCATTATAAAAAATTAATAATAATAAGAAGAATGGCCCAATGTCTTCATTCTTTAAATTAAAAATCAGCCAGTTTATTTATATTAATCAAAGTATTTGTTTCAAATTATTAAAGTATAATACATTGTTAAAGATTTTTATAAGGCTAGAAATTCAAGGAATATTGTTTTTCAAAAATTTAAATTATAAAATGGTCTGAGGGCCTTAAAACAATCGAATTTAAAAGATTTTTTAAAAATTTTAGAAATTTTTTTTGTCTTTAAAATCTTTAAACGTCTCTATCTCCTTAAATAATGGCCTGAGAGCCTTAAAACAATCGAATTTATAAGATTTTTTTTTAATTTCTGAATTTTTTGTCTTTAAAATCTTTAAACGTCTCTATATATCCGCAAATAATGGCCTGAGAGCCTTAAAACAATCAAATTTATAAGATTTTTTTAAAATCTCTGAAATTTTTTGTTTTTAAAATTTTTAAACGTCTCTATTTTGGTAAATAATGGTCTAAGAGCCTTAAAACCTATGACTAAATAAATAAGTTTCTAATTTTTGCGTTCGAGTTTTTGGGGTTCGGATTTGAGGGGTTTCGCTGTAATTTTAAAAATAATATTTATTTATGAAAATCAAATTTAGAATGCTTATAGCTCACATACATTTTTAAAAATAATCATAAAAATTGTATTATTCTGTGAGTTTAAAATAAACTAAGAGGATTTCAAATGTAATCCTGTTAATCAAAACATTCCTGTTTATTCGAGATTAACGGAAGATCTCATCACGTTTCTGCGTGGTTTACTCGAATTTAGTTATTATGCATTTAAATCAATAATTTAATCAACTTTGGGTAATCAGATTAAATTACGCATTTTTAAGCTTTAAACTAGATTTATTTTATTATTATTCAAAACAATCAATTTTGATGTATTTTTTATTAACCGAAATAGAAATATCGAATTACCTCAATAAATTAAATCATAAGCATTTCTTCCGTTTTTGAATTGCGATGTGGAATTAAGCTATAAATATAGTTAAGAAGCAAATGTCGAGTTTATGTGCGTATGTCAATAGAGACATACTAGCTGGTGGAGGGCGGATATTGTAATTCGATCGTTGGATTTGATTTCAGATACTACTAAAGAATTACAAGAACCAATCCCTGAACTCGGCTTGTATTACAAGCGTCGCGTTCCGATCGAAGCTGACCACAGTCTAATGATGTGAGCCGACCATTGTATGCTGATGTTCAACAAACAAGCCTTCTAAGCCGAATGCTCTTTTAAGAACAACGGAATTTTTTTACTTAAACAACAAAATTAAAAAAATCTTTTGTAAGGATTAATTTGCTTATGATGAATAGTAAAATTCAAGAGAGAATTTTACAAATCTTAGTTCCATACAACCACATTATTAAAGTTTATTTAAATAAACACAAACAAACGAAATAACAGAGAAATAATTTTAATTTTAGGACAAATTCTAAGATATTAGTAGAAATACCTATTATTAAATTGCGATATCAGAGGGGATTTATTCCCTCAGGAGTCGAACCTGAGAACTAACTTTTGCCTCGAGGGTTTTTTTTTTTAACTAAAATTAGAAGGTATGCACAATTTAATTTTTTTGTAATTATGCTGATAATTTAATTTTAATTTTTTTATTTCATTATTATTCAAAATAGCTGCAAACTCAGCCGGGGGCGTAGCACTGCACCCCACCTTCTGCACTCCGTAAAATTTGGTTGAGTTTGCTCCAAGGGCAAGAATTTACATTTTTTCACCCGGATTTTTTTAAAACGAAAGTCAGAAATCACATCCCCTAGAACTTTTTGTTGAGGGTGTTTTCGTTCAAAACTTTTCTTGAAACATGTGCAATCAAAATTTGGCGTGATTTGGACCAATGTACAGACAAAACCTTTATTTTATATATATATGGTAGATGATCCCAAATCACAACATTTCAATCACTATTGCCGTCATCATTTTCAAATGAGATGAGAAGATAAAGACCTTAATCAGGATTAACAAACAAACAAAGTAATACCATAAAGGGCAATTCAGTGAAAGATGTATCAACTATTAACTAAATCTATTCAATATCGCAATAATAAGAGCAAGGTTTTCATATTTTTATTGTCCCTTTGTAATTTAAAAGTATTCATAAAGATGAAAAGCGGTGGAAAGTTATCTTCTGAGAAGAGAGTGAACAACACAACGAAAACATCTTATTCTGTTATTATTGTATTCAAATTGAAATTGAGAGAAAAAAATCAATTAATAAGCTTATATTCAAAGAGAATGTATAGTCGAACTAACAATATCACATCATGATTATGATGGCTTATATCTCAATTATTTATTAAAAAAATGGAGAAAGTTGATTTTGAAAAAATATTCAATGAAAACCAAAAAAGTGATTAGATTTATTTTAATATTCCATCAAATTTTAAAATAATAATTGGTGTATTTTAAGATTCCCTACAGCTTTGCGAAAATAATAAAAGGGCGCTATTTTAATAATTTGATAAAGCTTATGATTATTCTTACACGTGAAACAAGTGACCTAGTGATTCACTCACAGTAAATAATAATTTTCCCAAAAAATACTTTTACTTTTCTTTTATTAAAATTATTCTAGCGGTTGAGTAAATCTAACTTATTTTGCATTTTTTAACCTAAAAATTTGAAAATATAACTTTATTGCACCCCACCAATAATAATATAGTTTTATGGCTCAACTATCTATAGACCAATTTCTAATAATGGTCATGAATTAAAAAATATTTTTAAATTTTTTATGATTTTTCCCATTCAGGTGTGACAATCAAGTGGACGGACGGAATTGACATTAGAGAATTTTAATTTGGTAATATATGCAGAGATTGTCTTAAAAATATAGAAGGTTACAATTTTGGCTACAATTCACTAAAAGTAAATCAACACTAGAAAGTTTTAAAAAAAATATTTTTATATGACTTGTTAACGCAGGGACGGAAATGACACTTATGAACGACATAATTAATCACTATACCTTTATGAAGTCGTTTTTCTGTGTTACCATATGAATAAAATTAACACCACTAGTTGCTATTAACAAACCAACTCACCAACTGATAATAGTTTCTCTCTTGAGCACTGCAGTGATGGCGTGAGTCAAGTTAAATACTAAAACTATATTGAGGACGGAATTGACACACAGTCTTTGGACAATTTTAATAATTTTTTCTAACAAAATTTTAATAACTAAAAAAACTTTATTCAATTATACTTTTCATTCGTCTTTTTTTTATTTAGGTGATAGGTATTTTATTCAGTCATATCTGAATATTTTTGAAATAAATACACGGGTTTGAAGATTTAAACAGGCAAATTGGAAAGGGGACGGAATTGACATTTTGTAGATTATTTGAATTGAAAAAATATGAAATTGAGTAAAATAGGCGTTAAAAAATTTATGAGTGTAACAATAAATGTATACAATTAAAGACTATATTATTAAAAATGGAAAATTTATCTTACATTGGAAAAAAAACCTAGTGGACTTTACAATGCAAAATATGTTGGATTTGCTCGGTTATATTTCTGAAAACCAGTTAACTTAAAATTGTGAATATATATAGGTACTAACAAATCTTAATCGTATTCTGTTTGTAAAAGATAAAAAAGTAAAATTTTGATATCTTTAGTATTTTGTTGATTTGTTGTTGATTTTCTTATTTAGGTATACCAAAAATTCTAGTGCATTTATTTCACTTTATCAATAAAATGTTTACGTTTAAATGTAACCAATTTGTTAGGGCTTTTGCTGTCGAAAATAAAATAAAATAAATATCCAATCTAAGGGTTTCTTCTGACCTTGTTTTCCTGCATGAGCTGGGCGAGGGCGTCGTAGACGAGTTCGTGCGAGGGTTGGTGCATGGCGGGAAAAGCTTGCCGGAGGGCTGCTCGGATGCGGGGTGCCGCAGCGCACTGCCCTGTTGACGTGAGCTCGAGGATCACCCTGCAGAGCGCCTCGGGCAACGGGGTGAACTGCCCCTGAGACAGGGGTTGAACCGAGAATTCGTCCACATCGCCTGCAAAAATAACATTCATTTAGGCTAGATATACTTCACTTCATTAGTTGTTTGTTTGTTATTGGTACACATCAAAATGTAGACTTCAAATAAGTATAGATTTCAAGATTTTAGATACTCAGTACTGGATTGACATCTGCCAATATTACTGTAAAGTGTACAATTCGTTTATCTCGAGAAAAAGAGAAAGAATGATTGTACGAAACAGAATTGGAAACATATTTGCATACAAGTAGAATAATGTTAGTTATATATAGAAGACAATTTGCAAATACAATTTATTAAGAGTGAATATAAGGTATGAATCAGGGGCGTGGGGTCCATGGATTCTGTGGATGCGCCGCAACCCTAAAATTTCAAACATTTTAAGTATTTTCTTAAATATATAAGGTCGATTTCAAAATTTCAGAAGGATCTTTACATTTTCAAATTATTATTAAAACTATTTCTATAAAAAACATTTTTTTTGTTTTGAAAGTATATTGGTTCTCGAAATGAATTGAAATTGTTGCATAGTTTCAAGGAAAAATTAAAATGAATGATTTTTCTGAAACGGGTGCCGATAGAAGGTTTGAACTCCCTGCCTGGTTTATTTTTCAGTTTAAGCATGTCAAAGACAAGTCCAGACGAGTTTTAGTCGAATAAAAATTGCTCTCACTGAGGAATCATTAAAATAATAATAATACAAAAAAAAAAAAAAGAATAAATAAAGATGATTCGGGAATCTTTAGAATAATCCATTTCTAAGAACTCTTAATATATAAGATCGGAAATAACTAAGAATGCTAGAGACAAGTCATAACTTACTTATACCAATAGAATTAGGAGAAATTTAAGATTTTAAAATATCTAATGTTAAATTTGAAAAATAACGAAAATGATGTCGTATTTGATTTGCAAAAAAAAGCGAAGATTAAAATAAAATTTTGAAAAATGAAGAGTAGGTACTTTTGGACAGCATCCCCTGGTTGAAAAGTCACTAACCGCCAATGATATGAATGTATATTTTTTAAGAATAAAAAACATATATCCAACTACTAGTAAAAATAACCCAGCCAAGTGCAAATCGATCTCGCATACCGAAAGTTCGGGACCTTATAACTTCCAAAATACTTGATTTATCAAATTTGTACCTACTTATTAGTTGTTGATACGAAGAGAATGACTGAATTCGGCAAAATTTTCATAATTTTAACCACTTTTGAACGCCAAAAGATGTTCGCTCACACCTTTATTTTGAAATTAATTCAATTTATAGAAAATTTATGTAATTCTTCATAAAAAGCTAAATAAATATCTCACACTCCATGATAAAATTATATATTTTATTTTAGACGCCACGAAAAATTCAAAACCCCATTTAATTTTGGGTTCTAAGTAAAATTAGAGTTAGTGCTAATTTGAAATACATTTTTTATGAAAATAAGCTTCCACGCTTTTATTTTTAGTCAAGTGTGTTGAAATATTTTGGGCACTGATTCAAAATTTAATTTCTACTTTATAGCAAAATATAGGGAAATATAAGCGTTTATTTTTAATTTCAAAGCTAACCATCCAGAATTATAATATATTTTGAAAATATATTTGTATAGAAAAGAAATTATTTATTTATTGTATATAGATATTGAAAAAATTCAAATCTTTTAAAAAAACAATAGTAGAAACGTTTATTAATTAAATGAGACGAAAGCAACTTTTTTTTTAATTTTGAAATTTCCATTGAAAAAGGGAGAAATTCTCCCGAAACGTCTGATTTAATAAACGTTTCTACGATTGTTTTTTAAAATATTTGTATTTTTTAATCATATTTGTATATTTCGAGCCCGATTTGTTTATTTATTTTTTCTTATTTGTTTGATCATTATTTGTTGGTGTATGTTTTGATAATGTATTTGTTTCATTATTTTCGTCGATTTTTGGGCTATATTTGCTTTTCTGCTTGTCGGCATATTTGCCTACGAATTGTAATTATTGATTTTTGTCATTTGTTTTGTTGTCTTTAACTGATTACTTTGATATTTTGTATTATTTGGCTGATTGAAACTTACTGTGAAATTATTTGACTATATAATAAACCAAGCTCATATCATATACCGGGTGAGTTTTTTATCTTGAGACAGTCTTATAATTCAAAAACAGTGC
This sequence comes from Forficula auricularia, assembly GCA_024734495.1. Taxonomy (NCBI): domain Eukaryota; kingdom Metazoa; phylum Arthropoda; class Insecta; order Dermaptera; family Forficulidae; genus Forficula; species Forficula auricularia. The sequence goes on along the minus strand of JALMQS010000069.1, from coordinate 3,946,299 downwards.
ATTATATAGAAAAAGTTTCAAATAAAAGTTCATTTATATCAAAGGGGAAACTAAACTACGGTATTGTTTTTTGACTTAGAACAAGCTTTCAAGGGTATTTCAAGGTCAACCTCTGTTTTTAAATAGAAACCTATATTTATCTTTACATTGCCTAAATTAACAATAAAAACTGAACAACTTTCATTAGAACTATTTTTTTATACGACATCAAATAAAAAAAATATTTAATCAATTATATCCAAAAAATTTATTTATTAAATAATAATGACCAAGGGGGGGTCGGTAGGCTAGGCGGTAGCGTGACAGCGAGCTGACCAGGGGACCCGGGTTCGAATCCGACTCGAGGCGGCCAGCTAAAATCTGACCCCCGGGAGGTAGAGACAAATTTTAAAAATATAGCTAGTATCGTAATTGGGCTTATGGCTAGAAAGGCCGAAAAGCCAAAAAAAAAAATAATGACCAAATATTTAGTTATTAAATAAATAATCTAATATTAATTAACGAGCTTTTCGTCGTGCGTGCCTTCGGCCTCGAAGCTCGGCCCTCCGGGCTGGTGCCCTGGCGGGAAGCGTCTCGGTCCAAAAATTTTATTCCTCTTAAAAAACCACACTCCAAATGTATACCCGTAAACTACCGAAAATACATCGTCTCTTAAAAGTTTCGCATCTTTAATTTTTGAGTGGCGAGGGGGGGGGGGGAGAGGAACAATTATCAATATATTTATTGTCTTTCATTTCAAAATTCGAATATATATATTTCAAATTTGCCTGGTTAATGAAAATCGATTGGAGCCATCAGTTTAAAATCCGAGCTGAGAATTATATTTCAAATTTGCCTCGTTAATTAATATATATTTAATGTTTCTTAATTTAAAATCTATTGGTGTTTTTTCATTTTCATTCGAGTTCAAATGAATACAATATTATCTAGACACAAAGTCTAAATCAAAAATATATAGTTTTAGTAAAAGAAATCAAGGTATAAATATTAATGTGACATTGGTCTAGTGGTTAGAGCTGATGACCATAGTTCAAGAGTTCGTCGGTTCGATTCTAGGCAAGAGGGTAATTTTTTTAGAGAAATTTCTCTAAGCGTTGTTACAAATTAATCTAGACAAACATATATAGTATAATTTAATAATTTAGTTCTGTGACATTCCAATCGCAAGTCTTCTGGATGAACTCCAGTTCCAATTTCGTTATTTTTTTTAACAGATTTACAACACGATAAAATGAAGCTTGTGAGGGTGTATTCCTATCAGGAAAACGCTCCGCATCCATTTCAATGGCAGCCCATAACACTTCTTCCACATTCACCGCATAAATTAAGACCATTTCAATTCTGTCTTCAACAAAAAAATGCTCCATTTTTATTATAGTAATACAATATTATAACTATCTACTGGATTGACACAAGAAATAATCTTTTTTAAAATCAAGAATTTCAACTAGTTCTATTAAGTAGAAAATAATCTCTTAAATCTGAGTATAACCAAGTTTTAATATCATTATAAACCCTTATTTTCATTGTTATTACTTTTCACTTTAATAATTATTTAACCATTATTATTTGATAATTAAGTTAAATAATTGTTAAAAATAATTATTAAGATTTTTTGAGATCTAATTGATTCATGTATTTTGTTTATTTGATGTCGCATAAAAAAATAGTTCTTATGAAAGTTTTTCAGTTTTTTTTTGTACAATAAGATGATTTGAAGAAAAATATAAGGTTCTATTTAAAAAACAGAACTTGACATTGAAATACCCTTGAAAGATTGTTCTAGGTCGACAAACAATAGCGTAGTTTAGTTTCTCCTTTGATATAAACAAACTTTTATATTAAACTTTTTTCTATATAATGCACTGTTTTTGAGTTATTTAATTAAGTATGTCTCAAGATAAAAAACTCACCCGGTATATAGCATATATCAAACTGTTTAAAACAAATAAATACTATCTATCTATCTATAATATACATAGATATTTTCGAATCCGTTATTTTTTTTTTAAAACAAAGGTTTGATTTGCCTCTACTTTTTACTTTATCCAATGCAAAGCATGGGTAAAGTATTGCAATCGCTCTCGGGGCAAGCGTGGCTTCAAAGGGTCCTCAGGTAAAGACTACGGAACCCATGGACTCAATTAAAGTCACAAATTGTAGTATTCAATTAGGTTGAATTTTAGCACGTGACGGTTTTGCCAAAAATTACATGGGGTCTCGTCGAGAGTGGCAAAAAGTGCCATTTTTTCATTTAGTGCGTGCGGATGGATGGATGGATGGATGTATGGATGGATGGATGGATGGATGTATGGATGGATGGATGGATGGATGGATGTTATCGTTTTTTTGGCCCACGATTTTTTCCACACCGTTGCACCGATTGAAATGAAATTGAAAACCTAGCATTCTTTGAACAAAATGAAGCGCTGATTAGTTTTTGGTACATATCGACCAACAAACATTAGTACTTTATTTCAGTACTTTTTTAGTTTTTTCTAAATATCTTGAAAATGACTTAACCAATTTTGATGAAATTTAATATCCTAATTAAGTACCTTGGGGACCACAAAAAAGGATAAATAAAGTTTTTAGTAAAATTATATTTTAAAGTACTTTACTCTAGAGTAAGAGAGTACTTTTTAATTTTTTAAATTCTTTAAAATTTATTCATTTGAACCTTTTAATATAGCTCATTTAGCCTTGCTTAAATAAGAATGGATAGGCTTCTCTCTGTGAAATACTAAAAATTTGGGAGGAAATTTTATAAGTAACCATAGCAACTGCGTTGTTTTCTTATCCCTTACCTTTGCAGAATACATAGAGGAATCGACTTTAAACCAAAAATAGCGATTGATTCTCATCAAATACTTGAGGAATAACCATTCTATATTGGATTTTTGACGTTTCGGTTTTTATTGGTACCATTGCTGAAGACATAGAGGAATCGACTTTAAACCAAAAATAGCGATTGATTCTCATCTAGTACTTGAGGAATAACCATTCTATATTGGATTTTTGACGTTTCGGTTTTTATTGGTGACCATTTCTGAAGACATAGAGGAATCGACTTAAACCAAAAATAGCGATTGATTCTCATCAAATACTTGAGGAATAACCATTCTATATTGGATTTTTGACGTTTCGGTTTTTATTGGTGACCATTGCTGAAGACATAGAGGAATCGACTTTAAACCAAAAATAGCGATTGATTCTCATCAAATACTTGAGGAATAACCATTCTATATTGGATTTTTGACGTTTCGGTTTTTATTGGTAACCATTGCTGAAGACATAGAGGAATCGACTTTAAACCAAAAATAGCGATTGATTCTCATCTAGTACTTGAGGAATAACCATTCTATATTGGATTTTTGACGTTTCGGTTTTTATTGGTCACCATTTCTGAAGACATAGAGGAATCGACTTTAAACCAAAAATAGCGATTGAGTCTCATCAAATACTTGAGGAATAACCATTCTATATTGGATTTTTGACGTTTCGGTTTTTATTGGTAACCATTGCTGAAGACATGGAGGAATCGACTTAAAATCAAAAATAACGATCGATTCTTATCTAATACTAGAGGAATAACCTTATTGCATACCATTTTTGATGTTTTGACTATTAATGGCAACCTCTACTGAAAACGTGGAAGAATAGACTTAAAATCAAAAAGACTAAAATCTTTTTTGGTAAACAACTCAAGCTTGGTTACCAATAATAATCGAAACGTCAAAAACCTAATGTAGAATTGTTATTCCTCAAGTATTAGATGAGAATCGATGGCTATTTTTGATTTTAAGTCGATTCCTCCATGTCTTCAGCAATGGTTACAATATTAACCGAAATGTCAAAAATCAAATGTAGAATGGTTATTCCTCAACTATTAAATGAGAATTATTTTTGAATTAATGTCAATATGAACTACAAATTGCAAGTGATATCTGATTAATAATAAAGGAACAAACATATTAATATTTCAAATGAATTTGGATAAAGTTTAGCAACGATCCGTTGCAGTTTATTTACATATATCAATAATAAAGTCTGGAAAATATCTCGACTTGTTTAACTTTCGATTATTATTTGTCTTTTTGAAATTCTCAATAAGATAGAAGTTCACATAGAGGGAGTATACTAGTACTTCCCAACAATAATAATAAGTTCCGCCGATGCCAAATAAAGCAAGCCAGTTCATAGCCCTTCCGATTCTTCCTTATATTATTATGGGAAGCGATCCCTCAGAAAATTGCTTCCTCTTAACGGCAAACTGTCTCTTTATTTGCAGCAATCAAAATTCAATCATCTTGTATTATCTAGCATGACAAGAGTACGTTATCGAGATTCCCTGCCTATTTTTCTTGATTCGTTAAGAAAATTGAAATGGTTTACTTTATTTTGCTTATTAGAGAATAAAAAAAAATTGTTATGAAAAATTACATCCTTCAAGTGGAATATCTTAGCTTTTTTTTTTATTTGCTCAAACAAAGAAGTAGAATAATAATTTGCTTTATTCCTTATTTGTGAACTTGTTTAATTTTTATCAATTTAATTTTTTTGTACTGTTAATCGTGCTCTGGATGTCAAGTGAATTCTTTCAGTCTTGTCTTCTCTGGAATTTTATTTGAATTCTTCAGGAAAAGAATTGGTAGTTACTTTTTATTCAGTAAAATAATACGAAGCAACATCTTACAGTCGAAAATGCAATAGGCATCACTTATTATTATTGCCTTTTAAACAAGGGAGCTGAAAGCTGGCCTGGGCTCCGGAGTTCAATTTTAATCGCCTCCTTTCCCTGTCTCTTTAGATTTTATTTTTATAATTAATTTTATTAAGAGTTGAAATTTTATTAAAATCACACATAATTAATGATAATTGATAATAAGGAGGGAGCCATAATTAGGTCTCGCTCCATCCTAAATCTTGCCTAGAGCAGGCACTGCATCTTTCTATCTATCGGGCTTTCAAGGACGAAATTAGATTGATTTTTACATGATTCACATTTGAGTGTTATGATTTGCTTCGATTGATCATTGTTCGGTAAAATTTACTCGCCTGATCTGCTGTGTGGCGGATGTAACTCGCCTGATCTATTTTGATTCATTCAGCTTTGACATTTTAACTACTTTGATTTTGCTTATATATTTGTTTAATTTATTTGAATTTTACTATTTACGACTTTTCAATTTTGATTTGTTTAATTTGTTTGTTTGACTGCGTTGATTTTATTCATTTATTTAATTTATTTCTGTTTTAATATTCATGACTTTTTATTTTTGGGTGGGTTAATTTATTATTTTATTCAGTTTTTGATTTAAAATTTTTGACTATACTGATGTAATTTGGTTGTTTTGAGTTTGTTTTGGTTTTTAATTTTTAATTTTTAATTATTTATGACTTTTCAATTTTAAACTTGACTGACTTAATTTATTTAATTTATTTGGTTTTTAGCTTTTTGACTCATACGATTTACTTTTTGATTTTAATTTTGGTGACTATAGAATTAAACTTTGATTGATTTAACTTTTTGAGTCATTTTAGGTTGGGTGAGAGTGAGCCACTGGGGGGGTCGGGTGAGCCGAGGAGCCTTTTGGTTTGTTTGAGAGAGCCTCTGTTCTATGCTATTGTTTTGTTTTTTGTTAATTTAATTTAAATGTAATTGTCCAGTTCCATTCGATTCCTTCTATTAAGTTTGAAAATGGATAAGAATCATTCAACATGCTAAAATTTGTATTTTGGGCTCTATCCCTAGATTCCAACTTTGTTTTATACTATATCTCTCAGTGAGAAAATGTGTAATAAGTTATAGTTTTTTTTATTTTTTCTGATCTATATTATGTTTGTTTTGTATGATGTTTTTTTTTGAACTATGAATGTTGTTTTCTCCAAATAAATAAATAAATATACTTATTATAATCAAATTGCGCGACGACGCCGACCTGATTTTTTAATTTTAAACCACACTAATAGTTCATGACAAATAAAATTTATTATATATTAAAATTTAAATTATTATTTTAAAAGCCAGCACGAAGTTCAAAGGGCATAGCAATCTGGGCAGTAAGATGCGAGCCGAGCGTTTGCTCCACATAGAATTATTGAAGTTTCGACCTTTATTGGTATCTAATTATGATGACATGGAGGAATGAACATATAATCAATAAATAGCTGATGACAATGTTCTAATGATGGCAAAATAAATAAATAAATGTATTAAACATTGCATGTTTGAAATTCCGAGTATTAGAGTGGTATCCATTGCTGAAGACATTTAGTCATAGAGCAATTAACTTGGAAAATAAAAAAATAGTTAAAATTAATTTTTAGTAGTGTTATAATCCCATAAATATTATTTTGATTATATAAAAAAAAATTTCATTAACTAGGCATATGGTAACCATTTTAAAAAAAATCCAAAAGTAATCTAAATTTCCGATTCTCATTTAATTTATTTTCTAATATTGATGGATTGCTGAAATAAGCAGATAGGATGGTATTCCAGAATTTACTATATATAATTTAAGGGCAATTAATTTGTTTCATTTCCTGTTGAAACAAGTTTCCATTAACCTTGATTTGGACTCTTTCCGTAAAATGACTAATAATTTTATGCCAAATGAATCTCGGCCAACTCGAGTTCTTCCGTTCTCTATCGATTACCCACGTAATCGACTCTCTGCAGACAGACAGACTATTTTCGAATATCCCGACCAAGAGTTGGCAACGACGAGTCGATATCTCGTCCCGACGCAGGGCGCATACCTAAGCAGAGAGATATAGTATATCTTCGAGACGTGGAAACGACTTTGGCGGCGACTCGATGACTTTGTGGCAGACAGACAGGAAAAACAACCAATTCCTTGGGGATCACTCGAATAATGAAGAGAAGAACGTTCCATGAGATAAATGAAGAGAAAGAAGAAAGACGAGATGTTGGGGTGAAATTCTCCGACCCCGAGGTCCGGAAACTTCCCACAATTTGTTATTGTTGTTTTTACATCTTATCTTATATTATTAAATGAGGAATTCTTGTATATATATAGATTCGGGATCTCGAAAACGGCTATAAGGATTTCGCTATGAATTGGTGAACTTATCAAGTCTCATGAGTTATTAGTCGTGTATAAATTTTAATTCGATTGAAATTAAGGAAGGGAGTGTAAATTAGTCATGTCGTAAAATAAATATTTTAATCGTTCATATCTCGTCTTCGGAAAGTCGCAGAGCCTTTGAAATTTGAAACTTAAGCTATCTAGCTAGAGGCTACAAGAAGTACCACAAGATTTTGTCTAAAATAGAAGTACAGGAAGTTGATGTTTACCTACGTAAGAATGTAGCCTCCGCCTGCATTTCGCAACCATAAATCTCAGAACTACGAAATTCGAAACTTTTAAGCTTAATATAGGCTAGAAAGAGTACAGCAAGCTTTTACTTGAAATTGGAACACCTTATTTTTTTCTCAAAAACGGCACTAATGATTTTTTTTAAATTGGTGTACTTATCAAGTGTCATGAGTTATTAATTGAAATTTGAAACTTATGCTATTAAAGGCAACAAGTTACCGAGCATCGCTCGGTGCTCCAGGCACTGCTTATTAATGTAGAAAGACCATGCTGAGAATTAAGGATCCGAAACAATAAATTATCCCAATCTAATAACTTTTAAAATACATAGAAATTTGAGCTTTTTGAACGAAAATATTATATTCAACTGAAAAACATTTCCAAAAGTAATTTTATACAGCAAAGTCGTTTTTGTGCAGTTTTACACTTTAGAGAGCGAATATTATTATCAAATTAAATCAAAGACAATGACTTCTGCATAATTTGAGATGTTATTACATAATTTTGTTTACAAATCATGAGTCTGTCGTTTCCTCGGAAATCGAACCCAAGTACCAGCGGGCGTAACTTTTTTTGGGTACTTGTATTCGATTCCCGAGACTATGACAGACCTGTAAACATGAAAATAAAATTATCTATAACTTGTTAATTGAAATCGTATGGAATCGGAAAAAAATGAATTAAAAACTGAGTTTTATTCCTTAATGAGCCGAACGTTTCATCATATTATTTTTGAATTATTCAGCTGTTCACTATATAACTCAATTTACAGGAATTATTTAACGGATTATAGTGGTGTTTCACAAAGGGGAAATAAAATTAAAAAAATTAAAAAATCTTTAAAATTTTTTTAATTTTATTTCCACTTTGTGAAACACCACTATAATCCGTTAAATAATTTCTTGGTCTAATATGTTTCACTATAAACCAACACCGCTTACCTTAAACTTTATAACTCAATTGTCTGATGTTGTTGAAACTATCAGACAATTGAGATATATAGTGAGCCGATAAAGAAGTCAAAAATAATATGACTAAACGTTCGGCACATTAAAGAACAAAACTCTGTTTTTAATTCATTTTTTCCTATTCCTTACGATTTCATTTAACAATTTTGATTATGGATGCAATTAATGAAACAATTATCTATAACATCTAGGATTAAGTAGTTTGATTTTATTTCACCATTTATACTATTGAAAATTAATTATCGATTAAAGTATTTTATAAAATTCTTGATAATATAAATGTTATATTAAAAAATATTCTATTTACTTGGGACCCATATAAATGTTTTCATCGAGCCTGTGACGTCTATATATGTATAATGTATATATCTATATACATTTGGTAGAAGGGTCGAATCTCATTGACAAAATTGAAGAGATCCATCACGCTTTAAAATATCCCTTCTAATCAAGTGGATTTCCTCCCCTTTCGCTTCAGTTCATATCCAATCAATATTCCCATTTGAATATCTGACAAGAAAGTTCTTATTGAAAAAAAGCCTCAAGACATGTTAGAAATGAGGGGGGAGAATAATTTCAAAAACCTGACACTAATAGGTCCTTATTTCATCTGAAGTAGTTTGTTTAACGAGAGATAAAATTTCCTAAAAAAAGTTAAAGGATTTATTAGTATGTTAAGAAAGATAAAAATTAATTGCCACATAAAAATAACACGCTCTGAGAGGTACATATCACAAATCATTTCTAAAAACTAATTTCGTTTTGGTTAACTCTTAATGTTTTCCAGTAAAATGCATATGAAATGTTTTTCACTCAGAAAGACTTATATTTTGTGGTCTGCGTTTGAAGCCTTACAGACTCCAATCCACGGAGGTGGTCAAAAAGTGCTTATTAAGATTCTTTCTTTACATAATAACTTAAAAAAAGAAAAGTTATGAAGACTTTACTTTCAAGCTTGCAATAAATTACCAATAGCGTATTTTTCTTATCTAATTATTTTAATAATTAATCCGAATATTTGAGTATCTTTTTTTTGAAAAATACAACTCATGGTAAAACCAAATATATCAAGAAAGACTTAATTTTTTAATATAAAAATTTATCTATCTATTTAATTCACAAGCTGATTCAAAGCACATATTTATTTCTTCAATTTTTTTTACTTTTCCATATAGGGTAATCCTGCATGAAAAAAGTGTTTTTTTCCTTATTTTTTTCAAAATATCTCAAAAACGGCAGAAACTATTTTAATTAAAAAAATTGAGCTAAACCATGGCATTTCGCTCTACAAAAAAGCTCTAATAAGTGAACATCGAAAAAATTATATTTTTTGAGATAATAATTATTTTGTCAAAATGTCTGTTAGTCTGTGCGTCACCAAATTTTTGTGGACGAGCTAGCTCAAAAACTAGTGTGAATATCGAAACCAAATTTCACACATAGTTTTGGTCCATTGAGCTTAAGAGCTGATTAGATTTTGGTGCATATCGACCCAAGATTAAGGGGGGGGGGGTTAAAAATTAAAAATCTAGGATATTTGAGCAAACTTAACCAAATTTTGTATACATAATCAGTGGGACACCAGAAGTCTAAAAATGCAAAAACTAACCGCCCAAAATAGAGGGGGGGGGTGTATGGTCAGAAAATGAAAATCTATGCTCTTGTACCAAACTCAAGCAAATTTTGCATAAAGAGTGGGCCCCCAGGAGTCTAAAAATGCAAAAACTAACCCCCTCCCTTACATGATTATAAATAATTTTATTAAGTATTAAATATAAGTGAGGGGTCAGGTTGTATGGTAAATTCAAGTGGATTGCCATATCAGAACACGTCAGCTTATTTATTTCATACTTTCCAAAAATTTTATTTTCGTGCTTGTACAATGTATACTGTAAAGAATGACTTTTTTGGTTGGCAAAGACAAAAATTTTTACTTTGCATGTCTTAGCGTGATAAGTTAATTTGATATTCAGTACTAGATGAAGAAGGAGGTATCAGCCAATTTGATATTCATCCATAAATGGCACCTCAATCGTCAATCAATCAAACTTAACCAACTTAATGTTAGAATTGAATTGAATCAACTTTTTGTATACATATTACTACTACTATTTATCATTGTTCACCCAAGAAGTAAGTAATTTAATAACGAATCCAAATATTGACTAATTTATTTTCGTATGATATTGTTATTTATTTTAATATATGATTCACCCATTTTCGGGATTGATTTAAATCAAGTGAGGCTATGGTTTAGACTAAGCAGAAATGGCCTGAAAACAAACGATATCAAAAGGAACTCCTTGAAATGCGCTATAAATAATGAATTCATAAATAAACTGATTTGAGTTATTCACTAGTTAAGATCAGAGTCATCGATGGGTTCACAGTGAAACTACACACCCTTTACTTTATTAGTTAACATTAAATATTTTTGTTAAAATTAATATACAGTGAAAATCGCTTAACACGAAACTGAGGGGACCGCTCCGTTCGCCTTATGGTAAGGCTGGATAGATAGATAGATGGCTAGAAAGTTTTGTCGATATCCTCCAATTTTTAAAGAATCCACCACAAAAGTTACAACCCAACAATTCCTAATAAATATATTTGAACTTCCACCTGTCGATGTCCTTCCATTAGCTACTTGAACTTTATTCAGCAGCCTTTTTACATTGACAATTATTTGTGCCATGGTCTTCCAAATCTTTGTGCCAAGGCCCTAGGCGCCAAATATGGAAATGTCTGCTTTCTTACACCTCTCTTCCAACCTTAGTCTCCTGATAAATCGATTTTAAAAACGGAAATATTAAGGAGATTCGTCTTTGAATGGAAAAAATAGAATGACTCATTAATGTACAAAACAGGATTTTTTTATGTAAATATGTTTTAATGACATAACACCAAGAACAATACGAAAGATCAACGTGTGGATTTATTAATTCAAGAATCAACTCCAGAGTAAACCGACTTGAAAAATTATCCAGTAATCTGATAATCTACAAGAACTATGCACGCAATGCTGAATATTTTAATTAGATCATAGTTTATGTGTAAATAAAGATTTAAAAACATATCAAGTGGATCGGAATTCGGAGAAATAAATCGCATATTTCAAGGGCGGTTGCTTAACATGGCAAGATCGTGATTATCAATTATCGGTTGTTGTTGTTGTTATTTTTTTTTATCCTGAGCATGCATAGATAATGTCGATAATAAAGTAATAGGACGCCTGTGGAAGCAGAGGCGGATGGATGCCTGGGCGTCCAATGAACCTTGCCGGTCACCAACTGGTGAACTGGTGATTGATATTCATTCGAGGAATAATAAGTGACCTGTCGGAGAGAGCCATCCCAACTTGGGAAGACTAATCTCTTCGGTGACCAGACAGCTTGGTGTGCTTTGGCCTAACGAAATTATCTCCCTTCAAAGGAAGAATTAGACCCGGCAGAATCTTGTTTCTTTTTTTTCTTTCAAATCAACTAAAAGATTAATGGAAAAGTGGAGAAATTCAATTGATAATCAATTTCCAGACCAAAGCCAAAGAGGGTTCTTAATCCACTATGCGAGAGGAAATGAAATCAGTTAATATTTGATATCTAATCCTTAATTATCTATAAGTTGATAATTAAAATGAGAGATCAAAAGGAAAATGTATTAATATGGTTAAATTCACTAATTATATTTTTTTAAACTTTCTTGATAATTAATAGCTTATTCACAATTAAAAATATAATATTAATGGACCATAAATAAATATTAGCCAATAAAAATTTAATCACAAATTATCAAATATAATCGAAAAGTAAAACCAAGAAAAATTCACATTCAATCGGATTTTTCTCAAACTTTTTGAAGTCGGGGAATACTAAATTCGTAACATTTTTTTGCGCAAAACACTTGCAATTCAAAATAAACTTTAACCTAGGGGTAGCCAACCCGGTAGTACTTTTTGGTTCGGAAAAGATCGTACATTTTTGATCAATATTCTTATTATTATACAAAAACCACCAGGACTAATTTTTAGACGTTTCCACTTGATTAGCAGGCTTGTACGCTAACCACTCGACTAACCCAACCCCATAATAAACTATTATTTCTTAAAGATTTATAATAATTAGATGCTGTTTTGAGGTATGTCTCGTGATTTGAAAATTAAAACATCTAAACAAGACAATACATCTATCTCATTATTCAACCAGAATAAAATTCCTTGTCTTCATTTGAACACCACATCTGGTTCAAAGGGCTTACATACCTCAAAACAGCATCTAATTATTATACATAAGCCATCAGCGCCTTTATCAATTATTTTTTTATATTTTAATGTAACTATATAATTATAAATATTTTGAAAGATTTGGTCGCCATTTTTGGTTGTACATATTATATAAAATTATATAAATAAGGTTGTATAAGCAATAAGTAAATTTTTTTAACAATTAGGATGGTTTTAAATTCGAAACTAGCTCACGCTTATATTAAGGTTGGAAACCGCTGGTTTAGAAGGTAACAGACGAATAAACAAACAAGGAAGCTTCATCATCATAAGAGTTCCGTTTTTACCAATTTTGGTTCAGCGTCTTAAAGATGGATGGATTTTTCAAGTTTTACTGTCAATTTATTGTATATAATAAATTCAATTCTCAGATGAATAAATCTGAATCTGATAAAAGAAAAATAATGTGTAATATATCTTTAGGCTAGAACTCAAAAGACTTTAAGCACTATTATTTTCTTAATTCCTCTAATTATAAGTTCGAATTTAATTATAGAGATTAAGCTAATAGTTAGAATTTAAATGTTAAATTTAAGATGCTACTAGCTAGACAAAGGTAAAAAATGCTAATAGCTTAATGCAATAATGCAACTGGGATTCTCTACATCGTAACATCTTCACAAATGAATTCAAATGAGACAATCGGTATTGTTTTCAGCTAGGATGATATTTAACGAAAAGATGCCGCTCTACTCACGATATTATGTCTTTTCGTAGCAGAATATAATTTTACAAAAAGACCATTCAAGCCTTATTAAGATTTCATGATTAATTATATAATGATTGGGGTTAAGCTTCTTTCTATATAAAGACTGCACTTTTGTTAAAAAAAGTATCTATTGCAAAGGGAATGTACGAAATGCATCATCCTCTTCGCATTGCTAATGAATGGATTCTGGTTTGAAAGGAATGTTGAGCAGTTTGTTTAGAAATAGTGATCTGGAAAGTGGTTTCCATTTGGAGGAGCAAGATGTAGCAAAATTGGCTACCCAGCTCAGCTAATTTTAAATTCAATCGAGTATTCCATGTCTGGAAGGAACGTCAGCAATCTTCATCTGTGTCGATCGCATTATTAACCAAATTCTTGAATGATTTCCGTTCAGGAGTTTTAGAATGTGCAGGTGATGACGTAATATTCGGACGCAAGTAGGTACCTCTGACCTGGTACCGCCCTTTAACTTACATCATCGCATTATTAAAAAGAAAAAACTTACATTAATAATAATTTTCAATTAGTATTATAGTAATTAAATTTTTTTATTAAAATAAAAATTAACATTTATTTTTTTATTTTCACTAAGCAGTTTCAGGAAAACAACGGGATAACAACAAGTAATTATTTTTATACTTACCTTTAATTACCATATATATTAATAATAGACAACCAATCATGAAATTAAAATAAGAATTAATTTATTGAGATGAAATCGATTGACTTAGGGAAATATAAAATAATTTAAATAAAATGTGGTGTGGTCATCATATGACTTTGCCCCCCTTCGGCCAATTTAGGAAACTGATTTTTACATTGTTTTCTAACGCCTTGAAGGCTAAGTCTGCAAAATTTAGTCCAAATCGGACATAGGGTACACATTTTTAAACCTCTTCCCTTATTTTTGATCCGATTTCAACCAAAATCTAAAAAGCTCTAAGGGGTTCGGGACTGTTTATCATTTTTATGAGAAAATTCTCAAATTTTTAATTTAATTTGTTAAATAAATGTTTTTATAAAAAAATTTTTATTAAAAAATTTAATAGGCAGACGTTGTCACTCTACAGAAATACAAAATATGTTTTCAAGATCATCCAGGTAGATAAGATGTCCCGAACTTCCTTAAGCTCAATATAAAATATGAAATAGGGGATGTCTAAAGAAACGTGACGTTCATAGTTCATCAATTTTATTTTAATTTTTTCTCAACTTGTCATAAACAAATCGTTTATAGTTGGGGGAGAGTCTAGATTTTGTGACGTTATATTTGTTAGGGGGGTTCCAGAAAATATGACACAGCGAGAGCAAGGGGGGGGGGTCCAAAAAGGCGAAATTTGGGATGATGTATTTTATGAATGGTCCCTTATCCTCGGTATCGAAATCCTGACAGAGATTCAGACAGAAAATAAATAATCCTTTGTCTTCACGTTTCATATATTTGACAAAAGGATAATTCAAAAAAAAGTTTAAGAAATTCAAGTGAATACAATACTTTGGTCCTTCTGGCACGGAATTGAACTTTAGAACGAGATATATAAAGAAAATTTAGTTCAAGTTCAGACTTAAATTATGAAAATCATTCAGAATTGTCTTTGTCTTTTATAAATATTATTCTTTATCAATGAACACCGTGAGAAGATTCCTTAAAGCGTTAATATCTTATTCTTTTCATGATACAAAGCCTCAGACTAGAGGCTGTACCCATTTAATGAACTTGTATAAAAAATCAGCCAGTTTATTTATATTAATCAAAGAATTTGTTTCAAATAATTAAAACCCTTGTTTATTATTTGCTGGTAATTCCTTTTATTTGATAATTCGAAAAAAAACAAAGCAATTTACATTGCTAGATTATGTTATGTGAATTGAACTAAAATTTAAATGTTATAATTTAGATAGAAAATTTATCAGATAATTTCACTTTATAATTTCTATGATTATTGTTCACATGCAGTAAATAGTGTAGCTTTTGGTGTTTCATGTGCTTTTATGTGCGCATACACTATATGCAACCGAAACTTCTAGTAAGTAAATGTTTTTAAAATGATTTCCTAACAATAATTTATTATGTTCAAAGCTATTAGTATATGGAAAATTTAAAATAATTTTGATCTGCTTATAATTATAATTAAAACTAATTATAAGAATGGCTGACTATCACTCCAATGTTTAAAAATACAAAGAACATTGTCCTAAAATGAATTTCGACCAAAACAGTCGTGTAATAATTTTTATAAAAAAAAAAAACCGACTTCAAAAAAATTAAATGCAACAAATAAAATAATAATAACTCAAAAATCAAATAAAATGCACTAAAAGGTATAAAATAATTATCTAATTTAGTTACAACTAAACGATGAAATATTTACATGAAATCACTTTTTGAAGTCGGTGCCAAACATACATTTTATGAATCAAACTCGACGGATTTTACTTTTAGTACGATTGGCGTGTACGCTAGCTTATATAGTTTGTTTAGCACCGACTTCAAAAAGTGATTTCATGTAAATATTTCGTCGTTTAGTTGTAACTAAATTAGATAATTATTTTTTTTACTTTTAGTGCATTTTATTTGATTTTTTAATTATTATTTTATTTGTTGCATTTAATTTTTTGAAATCGGTTTAATTTTTTTTTTTAATAAAATTTATTTTTATTTTTCACTTTTTAGTGATGTTATTAATAGTGACTTAATAAAATACCTTGCATGCATCTCGTAAGAGAAAGCGTTGGGCGAATGAATCAGAAAATTATAATAAAATTAAATTCATAAATATAGAAATTCTCTAGAAACGTTTGAGGGTTTTAAATGAACGTTTTAAGATTGATTTTTTTATAAAAGATTTTATTTATTATAATTTCGATTATTTGCTCATAAGAATTGGAAATTTACCTTAATTCGTCATTGGTAATAATCATCAGAACTTGTCCAAATTAATATGGGTCTACCCCTAAGGTACCCTCTTTCCCATATAAAAAGAATCATCGAAATGGGTTCATAAACAAAGAAGTTATGCCTGAACAAACATAGCAAAAAAGCTCCAATACCAATGAAATAAAAACGGAAACTAGACTGAACCCAATGCAAAAAATCATCAAAATCGGTTAACAATTGGCGAAGATATCAGGTAACATAGACACAAAAAAAAGATATTCAGTCGAATTGAGAACCTCTTCCTTTTTTGAAGTCGGTTAAAAAAACAGGAGTTCGAAAAATTATTGGAATCTAGAGTGCAGTTAAGTTAAATTCATCACGAATAATTAAGTCGAGAAAATAATATAATACTTTTATTTAAAAGTCGTTCGTTCTATTTGGAATACCATCTATCTAGAGTTATGGATTCTAAAGTTTTAATTGAAATTTTTTTCATTCAACTTGGCTGTTAGGCTGTTACGTATAATACTATTAGGGTGAATTGATTAAATAATATCTGCTTGTCTGTCTGCCTGTCAGAATATTGTAGCTCGCAAACTAAATAAAGATAAAAACTTCATATTTAAAAGATACTTATTTGTATTTACTTTCCGGCGAATAAAAAATCGTATTATAAATTTAATCAAATAATGGAGGATCTAATTTGTGGTGTTAAAAAATAAGAAATATTTTTGCTACTGAAAATGGTCAACCAGTGGAGGCCCAAACTGTATGTTTAGGGATAAGAAACAATAAATAATAGTGATTAACTAAATTATTAATTTTTCAATAGATTTGACAGTCTAGTTAATTAGTTATTCATAAATGTAAAAATAAAAAGTTATTTGCAGCCAACAGAATATAACGAAAGCACTAGTGAGGAATTCCAACTCTATTTCTTGAAATACATGTTTTTATAATGAACAAAAATTTATCTCAATATTCTTTTTATTAATAGATATTATCAAAACAAAGATTTTTATTTGAAATTAACCTCATTATTAACAATTTTTTATTAAAAAATTTAGTAGGCAGAAGCTGTCACTCTGCAGAAATACAAAATATTTTTTCGTAGATCAACCAGATAGATAAACTGTCCCGAATTAAGTTCCAAACACATTTTATAATTATATTATCTTTAATCCATAAATTATAAAGATTTATTTTAATTTCTAAATGAAGATATACCGACTTCTAAACTGCATTTAATGGATGACAAAAAATCATAGAAATCAAGTTATTATATTTCTGTGGCGCAGTTAGTTAGCGCAACCTCGGCCAAAGAGGAAGACGCATGTTCGAATCCTGCCAGATGCCAAATTTCATTTTTCCTTTTCAAAACAAAAATAATGAAATGATTTATGAACTGCAAAAAATTCGCAGGCTCAATCATTGAAATTATTCAAATTTACGCGGTTCAATTAATTTAATTAATTACAAAAAATATGGAACTAAGTTCGTTAAAAATAAAATGTTTATACAAAATCAAAAGTCACTAGACTAGTCTAGAAGATAACCGCTAAAAGAAAAAATGACATCGATCTAATATGGCTAATCTGGTAGAATTCATCTGTGGCGAAGTTGGTTAGCGCAGCCTCGGCTAAAGAGGAAGACGCAGGTTCGAATCCTGCCAGATGCCAAATTTCATTTTTACTTTTCAAAACAAAAATAATGAAATGATTTATGAACTGCAAAAAATTCGCAGGCTGAATCATGGAAATTATTCAAATTTACGCGGTTCAATTAATTTAATTAATTATTATATAATTGTTAATCTTTCGCAATTTTTTATATATTTGTCTAAGCAACAACTTATCTTTCATTAAAAAGAAACCAGGACCTATAGAATTTGTTTGTTATAAATGTTATTAAAAATTGTGTACATTGAATCGATTTGATTGTCATGTTGACGATTGATGTAGTCATTGAAGGCAAAAAGAAATGCTATAGTCGTACTTGACCTGGAATTGGCGTTACAGACTGGCGAGTAACGTAACCAGCGATAGAACCAACAGAAGAATGTATTTTTCCAGCAGCAGGTATCACTGCTGGAGTGCTGGAGCAGAGGCGAGCGTTCAGAAGGACCTTCCACTATTGCCTCGCCTTCGCCTTCATTCACTTGCTGCCTTACAGCAACAAGCCAAGCTCATTTTACTACATATCAACTAAGAATTGATATTTCATACGTAGTAAAGGAAACGTTATACAAATTCGAGGTCTGGATTTTCTATGAGAGAGAGAGTTCAAGTTGCAGAGAGAAATAAATTTAAATTTCTATATCTATTAGATCCGAGATGGAATGGATTATATTTAATTATATGTCAGAGGGGTTGTTTTTTACCAGATAGGTATTAATAAGATATTAATCCAGAGTGTCATTAATAGTGATCCGGACCGATTGGCTACACTGTGAGGTGCGAACCCCTGACATATGTAAATGGGCTAATATAAAATATTTTGCGCGTTTATACAGGGTAGGGAATAAAGATCATACAGTTTGAAGAGGTATAAAAAATGAAAAAATTTAATTATAAAAAAAAACTGAATATATTTTTGAAAAGAACATAAAATACATTTTTTTAAATGTGTTTTAAACATTATCAGACAAAAAAAGAGAGGGGGGTGGGGGTTAAAAATGAAAATTCTAGCCCTTTCGACCAAATTCAACCCAATTTTGTATATATATTTTGTAGGCCCAAAAAGAATAGAATATCAAAAACTAACCACCCAAAATAGGGGGGAGGGTCAAAAATGAAAATTCTAGCCCTTTTGACCAAACTCATCCAAATTTGGTATGTACATATTCTGTAGACCCCCAGAAGGCTAGAAATGCAAAAACTAACCAACCTTGCCCTTTCGACCAAACTATGTAGGTATACAAAATTTGGATAGTTTTTGCATTTCTAGCCTTCTTGGGGTACACAGAATATGTATACAAAATTTGGTTGAGTTTGTTAGAAAATAATTTTCATTTTTAACTCCACCCTCCCAATTGAAAATTCTAGCCCTTTCGACCAAACTATGTATACAAAATTAGGTTAGTTTTTGCATTTCTATTCTTTTTTGGGTCCACACTTTGGGAAACGCTGCTATACACCAAGTGGTGTTTTAATCAAATACTTTTTTATTGCCTGTACCTACAGTAGTGAGGGGTGTTATTGCTGTTTGGATCAGGTGTTAGACATGCAATGACGAAAAACTTGGGATTTATTAAAAAGTATTTATTTCTGAGTTCATTCAAATATTTCGTTTGTTCATTCTGACTATGCTAAATGGGCTAAACAAGTAAATAAATATTGATCGTGTATGTATGTATGAAATTGATATATTATTATATAAGTTTAACTTTCATCGTCTTTCCTAATCGTCCGGCTAAATACATAAAAAACCATCCACTTAGTTGTTCTATATAATTATTGGCATCATAATCTATCTTCTTCAAATACTAGAATCTAAGAGATAGTGAACATTTGAGAAAATTATTTCAGAATGGAAATAACAAATACTATACTGTAGTGTGATCAGCACTTAAACTATAGATTGAAGGAGACAATAAAAGAGTGTGGCTTCTGCTGGAAAAACAAATTTTTAATTTATTTATAACGAGACTATAGTTATATAACATTAATTCCTGTGAATCAATTGTAATAGACTGATGAATAGGGTAAAGCCCTCAAAATTATAGTCTCTCTATAAATAAACTAAAAATTTATTTTTCCAGCAGAAGACACACTCTTTTATTGTCTCATTCAATTTATAAAAATTTTGCTACTCACGGTAAAAAGAAACTTTCAATTTAACTTAAACTAAAATTTATTAACAGATTGTTTTTTACACCTTTGTGAAGCTATGTATATTCGAAATCAATATTCAGAACGAAAAATTGTATCAAAAAAAGGTCAATTAGGGGCCAATAGAAAAATATAAATCATCATTGTATTTATACAGGGTGGGGAATAAAGATCTACCACATTTTGAAGAGGTATCAAAAATGAATAATTTAACTAGAAAAAAACTAGATATATTTTTGAAAAGAACCAAAAATAATTTTTTTTTAAAATGTTTTTTAAACATTGTATCAGACGAAAAAAGGAGGAGGAGGGGGGTCAAAAATGAAAATTCTAACCCTTTCTACCAAACTCAACCAAATTTTTCTATACATATTCTGTAGATCCCCTAGAAGACTAGAAATGTAAAAACTAGCAACAAAAAATGGGGGGGGGGGGTCAAACATGAAAATTCTAGCCCTTTCGACCAAACTATGTATACAAAATTTGATTGATTGTGCCCCATCCTGTATATTTGTAAAATATTTAATTAGTCCCATATTCTATATACCATAAAGCACGATATTTTGTACTACTCATCTGTCTATCTTTGAGCAACAGAAATCTTTAATGAATAAATAAATTAGAGAAATTTAAAAAATTTAAAAATATAAGTTTACATAGGCCTCCTTTTTTGTTTGTTCTATTACAATTACATAAAATGTAAAATAGAGAGAGTTGTTAAAATTCCAAGTAAACTTGAAGGGATCGACTTTCAAAGAAGTTTAGCGACCTCTGCTTTAAAGTAGCCTCATATTGAATGTCAAGCATTATTAGCTCCAGTAATTGCGTGGAAATTGTGATATCTCAAAATAGAAACAGTTTTTTTTTAGATTTTAGGTCTTCAATTTTTTTTATTCTACAGGAACGCATTAATAAATTTTTTAGAGATTTTAATTCTAGGCATAATTTGTATTTACATGTTATTTTAAAATTAATAAGGAAAAATCTATTGCCAAATGATAATTTACTTAACGCTAGAGCCTTAATTTTACGCAGCTATGAAGAGGAGCTGACGAATTGATTGCCTATATTCAGGCGTATGGTGAGTACAAACTAAAATTTTTAAATTAAATTGAAAGTTTTTTGCCGAGAGTAATAGAATTTTTATAAATTGAAGGAGACAACAAAAGAGTGTGTCTTTTGCCTGAATTATAAATTTATAATTTATTTATAACGAAACTATAGTTTCGAGAGCTTTGCCCTCTTCATCAGACTATTACAATTGATTCACAGGAATTAATTCGAAACTATAGTCTCGTTATAATTTATAATTCCAGCAGAAGACACACTCATTTATTGTCTCCTTCAATTCTAAAATGTTTAACTAAATCTGACACATTGGGGGGTTCTGGCGCCCCTTAGCGACTGGGCTATCGTAACGATACGACTAGACTTTTTCGCCTGTTTGACGATATTTTTCTATTCTATTTCTATCGATTTATTCATTAAATAATCAACATATAGCATGCTAATAGTTTTTATAAAATTACTACTGGAAAAATTAACATTTTCTAAAAATCTATATAACATCTAAAGTTAAGCCTTCTGTGTTGAAGATATTGATAAGCTGAAGAAACATTTTCAAAATCAACCAAATTTTAGTAGATATGTTAAAATAAAATATTTTAGATGTAAAGAAACTTATTCTAAAATAATGATACTAATAAAGTTACTTTTGATAGCAAAATCAATATACAAAACGTGTCCGAACAAATAAATACTAACGTGTAACATTTGTACTTCAAATTATTAGTAAACCTGAAAAAAATAATAATATAAATTAAAAGTCATTATAAAATAATATAGCTACTTTCACACGCTTTCTGGGCTCTCCTCAAATTTTACTGATTTAATAATTTTTGGCAGCTAACAGTTTGAGTTTAAAAGTTTTTCTTGACGTAGAGGTGAAAGTCTAAAGCTAGAAAGCAAAAAATTGAATCAATTCTTTTTTTTGTAAAATAACTTTTTGGCAATAGAAGAAACTTTCTATGATGGTCCTTAAGTTATCTTGATCACACAGACAAAAAAAGTAAAAATCATGTTTAAAAATGATTTAGATTGAGAACATAGATTCCCAAACTTTTTTGAAAAAATGTCGCTACCATTGGGCATGGATGCATCCCGAAAATTCCAAAATGTCAAGAGTATTATCATCCGTGTTATATTTGAAAATTTGTAAAATTTTAAAAACACTTTCAATAAAACCTATACAACTAATTCATTTAAAGTTATATAAAATTAAAATTTTACGGAGTTTTTTAACTTTAGGAAATTTAAAGAATATGAAAAAATATTCCAGATTCCTATGTTAATCACTTCAGCTATCTTGGGAAAAATACTTTGATTTTATGAGGTTAAAAAGTGAATTAATTTACATGTACTCGTCCCATAACTTTCATTTAAAATCTATAAATTGCATTAAAAAAATTAATCGTGAAAGATGAACTTAAAGATGTTTGGGCAAAAGTATTTGCTTTAATGAAGTCCAAATGAATATTATCTCTCTATATAACGAGTATCGTTTTGGTCCGAGTGCAAAAGACCATTCCTAGAATAATAAAAATTAAGAAATTAATCCATAATAGTCTGAAACAGGTTTGATCTTGTATTTTGCATCCTTGTAAATACACCTTTGCTTTAAAGAAAAAGAAATGATTCTATCCGTGCCCTTTGAAGTTATTTTCATTGATCAGATTCTAATGAAAGAATTGCTGACCCGCACATTAAATAATAATAAAGTGATAACTTTTTCAAGACTCGGTACACTAGAGCTGCACTGGTAATGATTAATAAACTTAAATATAAAGTGTTCATTTATAGATATACTATAACATCCTCTTATAATCTCAATAGAATAATTCAAAAAATATTTTCTGCCTTTCGAACCAGATATTGCAAAATCTAATCAGTCCTCTGTATTGATACAAAAGAACTTTTTGACTATCCGTTTTTGGATTATCGTTGGTATCAGAATTCAGACACACAAAGAGAAAAAAATCATAGTTGAAAAATATTTTTCTCTGCGTTTCAGACATTTTTAAGCACAATGGGCAAATATGTATTTTTCTGAGTGACTTAATTAATTTAATTTGTATTATGCATTCTACGAGCGCGTCAGTCAGTTTTCAACTACTATGAAAAGAATTGAAACATCCCCAGAAGAAGTTGAAGTGAATATAGATTATCTGCTCTGTTTAAATATTAATTAATAAAAATGTTAAATTTGAAAAAAATAACGAAAAATTCTATAATGCAGCTATCGATAAATTTTTCAAAAAGGAACTAAGAATAAAATAAAATTAAAAAAAATAATTTTTATAAAAAAAAAAATAAAACTGACTTCAAAAAATTTAAATGCAACAAATAAAATAAGAATAACTTAAAAATAAAATAAAATCCATTAAAAGGTATAAAATAATTATCTTATTTAGTTACAACTAAAC
Source organism: Forficula auricularia (assembly GCA_024734495.1). Lineage (NCBI taxonomy): Eukaryota > Metazoa > Arthropoda > Insecta > Dermaptera > Forficulidae > Forficula > Forficula auricularia. Next base: position 3,922,807 of record JALMQS010000069.1, on the reverse strand, counting down.
GACGAAATATTTACATGAAATTACTTTTTGAAGTCTGTGCCAAACAAACTATACCTAGAAGCGAGCGTACCCGCCAAACGTACTAAGTATGATCCGTCAAGTGCGATTCATAAAATGTATGTTTGGCACCGACTTCAAAAAGTAATTTCATGTTAATATTTCATCGTTTAGTTGTAACTAAATAAGATAATTATTTTATACCTTTTAGTGGATTTTATTTTATTTTTAAGTTATTATTATTTTATTTGTTGAATTTAAGTTTTTTGAAGTCGGTTTTATTTTTTTTATAAACATTATTTTTATTTTTCTCTTTTTAGTGATGTTATTAATAGTGACTTAATATAATACCTTGCATGCATCTTGTAAGAGAAAGCGTCAGGCGAATGAATCAGAAAATGATAATAAAATTCAATTCATAAATATAGAAATTCTCTCGAAACGTTTGCGGGTTTTAAATGAATGTTATAAGTTTTTTTATAAAAGATTTTATTTATCATAATTTCGATTATTTGCTCATAATAATTGGAGATTTACGTTATTTCGTCGTTGATCATACCATCAGAACTTGACCAAATTAATAGGGCACCATCCCTAAGATACCCCCTTTCCAATAAACAAAGAATCATCGAAATCGGTTTATAAACAAAGAAGTTAGGCCTGAACAAACATATCAAAAAAGGTCCAATACCAATGAAAAAAAAATGGGACCAATTGGAAGCTAGACTGAACCCAATGTAAAAAACCCATCAAAATCGGTTCACAATTGGCGGAGATATGAGGTAACATAGACAAAAAAAAAAAAAAAATTCAGTCGAATAGAGAACCTCCTCCGTTTTTGAAGTCGGTTAAAAAATGAAGGTCTATTTTTTGGACAGCATCCCCAGGTTGAAAAGTCACCGCCAGCCAGTGGTCGCTACATATCTGTCTTCGAAAAATTGAACTTATCCGTCGTATATTCTTCAACGGATTTGAAATTATTTTTTGCACCAAAATACGTAGTTCCACAAAGCTCTAAAGTATAATTGTGCAGATTTTCGTTCAGATCGGACAGCGTAAATAAAATTTAAAATTTTCACCTCTTTTTTTAACCCCTTACAGAGAATTTTCAAATAAAAACAAAAAGGCAAAATACTTAATCTTTTTATTTTATCCAATGCGAAGCATGGGTAAAGTATTGTAATCGGTCTCGCGCCAAGCGCGACTTCAAAGGGTCCTCAGGTAAAGACTACGGAACCCATGGTCTCAATTAAAGTCACAAATTGTAGTATTCAATTAGGTTGAATTTTAGCAGGTGACGGTTTTGCCAAAAATTTCATGGGGTCTCGTCGAGAGGCCAAAAAGTGACATTTTTTCAGGAAGTGCGTGCGGATGTATGGATGTATGTTAACGTTTTTTCCGTCCACGATTTTTTCCACACCGTTGTACCGATTCAAATGAAATTGAAAACCTACCATCAATTTAACAAAATGAAGCGCTGATTAGTTTTTGGTACATATCGGCCCATAAACATTAGTACTTTTATTCAGTATTTTTTTAGTTGTTTCTAAATATCTCGAAAATGACATAACCAATTTTGATGAAATTTAATATCCTAATTAAACTCAAGCTTGAGTTGTTTATCATAAAAGTATTTAGTCTTTTTGTTTTTAAGTCGATTCTTCCCCGTTTTAAGTAGAGATTGCCATTAATAGTCAAAACATCAAAAATGGAATGCAATAAGGTTATTCCTCTAGTATTAGATAAGAATCGATTGTTCTTTTCGATTTTAAGTCGATTCCTCCTTGTCTTCAGCAATGGTTACCAATAATAACCGAAAACCGAAACGTTTAAAATCCTATGTAGAATGGTTATTCCTCGAGTATTAGATGGGAATCGATCCCTATTTTTTAATTTAAGTCAACATGGCTTTCAAATAGCAAGTGATATCTGATTAATAATATAGGAATAAAAATATCAATATTTCAAATGAATTTGAATAAAGTTTAGCAACGATCCGTTGCAGTTTATTTATACTTAAGCATGTATTCCTAGGATGGAGAAATAATATAGTTTTTAATGATTTTTTTACTATTCATTTGAAAATTTCCACTCTACATTTTTAAATATAGATTAAATTTTAAACTGAATTCCGACGTTTAATCAGCCCCCTCATCAATAAGCTGGCAAAGCTACAGCTTAGAGCCTCGCCTACAAAAGTTGTTGAGAATTAAGTGATTATCCACGAAAGAAACGAATAAAAAATTGACTTTCAATTCAATCGGTGAGTCCAAAAAAGAACAAAAAACATTAATCGGTTATTAAACATCATAAGTTAATAGGTATGTTTGTCTTATTACACATTCAGTTTCTGATCTCATCGTTCATGGACGTTTTACACTCGTATACGAAATTATACAAAAAAGCGTCTGTAATGGTTTAGCTTAGGGGCTCACTCGGCCTCTAATGTATTCTATTATAGTTTTGGCTATAGCTTTTTAATTTTTCAATATCTTTTCAATCAAAAATTATCGAGTATATATTTTTAATTAAAATATCACTTAATTTTTAACCGACTTCAAAAAAGGAGGAGGTTCTCAATTCGACTGAATTTGTTTTTTGTGTCTATTTTAGCTGATATCTTCGGCAATTGTAATCCGATTTTTGCATTGGGTTCAGTCTCGTTTTCGAATGGTTCCGTTTTTTTTTTATTGGTATTGGACCTTTTTTGTTATGTTTGTTCAGGCATAACTTCTTTGTTTATGAACCGATTTTGATGATTCTTTCTGCGTTTGGATCAGTATACTTTCAAGATAGTCAAGACACCTAACTATTTATTTATTTTATGTATATTCAGTGTGAACTTTTAGCTACGTGGACGGGTTTCGATGATTCTTTTTTTATTGGAAAAGGGGTACCTTAGAGGTAGTCCCATATTAATTTGGTCAAGTTCTGATGATATGATCAATGACGAAATAACGTAAATCTCCAATTCTTATGAGCAAATAATCGAAATTATAATAAATAAAATCTTTTATAAAAAAATCTGAAAACATTTATTTAAAACCCACAAACGTTTCGAGAGAATTTCTGTATTTATTAATTGAATTTTATTATAATTTTCTGGACAGATGGGAGGATGATGGATTGGGAGATTAGCAAATCAATCGACTTGATTGGGGAATAATGGAATTGAAATAATTATCGAAAAAAAGTGAATTCATGTTAATATTTCGTCGTTTAGTTGTAACTAAATAAGATAATTATTTTATACCTTTTAGTGCATTTTATTTTATTTGTTGCATTTAATTTTTTTGAAGTCGGTTTTATTTTTTTTTCAAATTTAAATTTTTATTCCCCCCATATTAACTAGATAGTACTAATAATAATCATTTACATAAAACTTTAAAACGATCTAATTTTTGAGAAGAGACGTTTTGTGCAGAAAGTGAAGTGAGGGGAGAGTGGCTTTGGAACAGATTGGAATCCACTTTATTAGAGGGTTCGTGCAATTGGAATCATGCACGAACCATGGCGATAAAGCCAACTTGGAGGAGAGCGAGAGACTTTTTGCCAAAGAAGAAAGTCCATTCAAGAAATCGTATACGGACGCATTGATGCAGAAGGCCAGATTGACGATTGAGTCTCAAGAGATCGAGAATTAACGTTTCCTACAAGAAATAATTTTCTAAGCAAAAATGAATGAGCGAAACAAAGACACTTTTCCTTCTCGCCGTCCACTAATAATTATAGATATTTACTGGGAAAAGAGAAGATTGTAAGAAATATTCTTACTTAACAGTCAAGAGATAGCAGCACAACAATCGACAATCATTAATTAACAAATTATCATTTAAAGATCATTTAAAATTTTTTAAATTTCTCTAATTTATTTATTCATTAAAGATGCCTGTTGCTCAAAGATATGCAAATGAGTAGTACAAAATATCTTGATTTATATAGAAATTATTTAACTAATCAAATATTGTACAAATATTTAATTTTATTTATTTTCTTAGAAAGACGGACTGGTAAGCGAAATAAATAGGTTATAATGAAAGACAGTCCATAAATTATTTACATTTTTTCAATTTCCGACGTTTCGGAGACTTTTTTCTCTCCTACTTCAAGGTATTGAATAGTTAGATGGGTGAGTATAACTCGGTTCCCATTTTATACTCACCCATCAATAACTATTCAATACCCTGAAGAAGGAGAGAAAAAGTCTTCGAAAAGTCAGAAATTAAATAAATTTAAATAATTTATGGACTGCCTTTCATTATAACCTACTTATTTCGCTTACCAGTCCGTCTTTCTAAGAAAATAAATAAAATTAAATATTTGTACAATATTTAATTAGTCCCATAATTTCTATATAAATCACGATATTTTGTACTACTCATTTGCATATCTTTGAGCAACAGAAATCTTTAATGAATAAATAAATTAGAGAAATTTAAAAATTTTTAAAAATAAGCTTACATATGCGTCCTTTTTGGTTTGTTCTATTACAATTACATAAAAAGTAAAATAGAGGGTTGATAAAATTTCAAGTAACTCTTGAAGGGGTCGACGGTCAAAGAAATTTAGCGACCACTACTTTAAAGAAGCCTCATATTAAATTTCAATCATTATTAGCTCCGGTAATTGCGGGTAAATTGTGATATCTCAAAATGAAAACAGTTTTTTTTTTTGAGATTTTAGGTCTTCTATTTTTGTTTATACTACAGGAACGTATTAATAAATTTCATAGAGATTTTAATTCTAGTCATAATTTGTATTTACATGTTATTTTAAAATTAATAAGGAAAAATCTATTGCCAAATGATAATTTACTTAACGCTAGAGCCTTAATTTTACGCAGCTATGAAGAGGAGCTGACGAATTGATTGCCTATATTCAGGCGTATGGTGAGTACAAAGCTAAAATTTTTAAATTTAATTGAAAGTTTTTGCCGAGAGTAGTAGAATTTTATAAAGATTAAATTAGTTTTTAAGAACATAGACGAAAGTTCTAAAGAAGAGCCTGGCCCGCATACGATATGGTTCTTTAGAAGAAAGCGCTCATGCTATTATTTTGTCATGTATGAAAATTTTTTGGGTGGCTAAGAATCACTACTTTTATAATTTTTAGTACACTTTAAAACAAAAGCCTGTTTTTTTAAAAAATAATTTTAAATTTCAAAGTTTGAAGATATTTTCAAATAGCTTTTGAAAATCGAATCCAAGTTCTTTCGAAAAAGCTTCGGGGACTTTAAGTTGTATTTTTGGGAAAATAATTTTTGAAGCCATTTACTAGCTTAAATCCCAGGTTAACTTTAATATCGTTGACACCAAATATCGATGAATTAATTAAGGGTAAAATAAGTCAACTTAAATATCCTCAAAATAATTTAATACGTCTCTAGTTAAAAAAATTATAGCTTTTTTCTTTAACAAAATCATTTTTTATCTACTTCTTACTTATAGATAGTATGACATTTGCATTTTATGTTTAATATGACCCGCTGTCATACTCAAAACGCGGGGGTGGGGGCGGTGGTTGGGCACGGGTGCATGGTGCGGGATGGTGGGAGGTGCTGGATGGGGTTCGGGGGTGCTGGTGGGAGGGAATAGGGTATGATGGTGGGGTTCGTGGGTTGGGGGTCCAGGGGGCGTTCTCCCTGGCTAGCAAGAGGGCCGGCGAAGGCGGGTCTTGCAGCTAGTTTATAATAAAAATCAACAACGTTATCAAAAATTAAGCTTATTTTAAAAAATCATTATTTTAAGGTCAACAGACACGACGAGATTTCTCTCTCAGACCTGTCAGATCAAATTTTAGAAATGGTCTTTAAAATATTCCATTTATAAAAGGGGAAAATTAAAATAGCTAGTTATTTTATAATTTAACCCTATCAATCATCATTATAGAATATACAGTTCTATGACTTGTTTGATTCAATCTCCCGAATATATCCCAAACCAACAGTTTCCTATCTCTACAAGTCCAATATTCTATATCGTTTATTATTTAGGATAATGCTTCCCAATCTTTTTCATACAACGGCCCCCTAAAAATAATTCACGGACCCCGAAAAAAACAACATATTTTAGTGGTCAACATTTTTATATTTTATCACAAAGAATAATAATTTACTTATAAACAGTTTAAAAAAAATAAGAAAAACTATACATAGCATGAGAAAGCATAAAAATGTTCATAAATAAATGTTTCTACTTTCTAATGAAAATTTTTGCGGACCCCCACAAAAAACCCACAGACCCCAGGTTGGGAAGCACTAGTCTAAATAAACTACAACTTACCTTCCTTTTTCTAGCTCACCACGCTCTAAAATATCCCTAACCATTATCTAGTGTCCAAAAGTGAGCCTTTATCCATCTGAGCTGTTCATCTCTTTCTCAGATTTTTTCATAAAATTCTCTTTTCTCTAATTCTAACCAGAACTTGTTTAATTTATCATATTATCCTCCCATTTAATCTTCATTTAAATCTAAGCATGAAAAAATAGATAATAATATCCACTAAATGAAATAACCGAAATTGCTTCTACAATTTATCTCTTGTTTTTCCCCATATTCAAATATTAACTTCATTTATTTATTCTGACTCTCTCTCCCCTTGTAAAAAATCCTGCCTCATATAATGTACTTTTATTCTTGATGGATTTTATGCTAACCCTCTTTTCTTTAAATGCGCTTCAAAAAAAAAAGTAATGGTACAATATATTTTACCCGGCGTCGATTTAGAAATGGTGTTAAGGGTCGTTTATCTGGGAAATGTATGCGGTTGGTCCAAGGGACTTCGTGATAAACTGATATTGGAGCAATTTATTCACTGCCTGTGATAAATACTTTGTTGAATTCTAAAGAACTTGACTTCATTAGAAATCCTTTCATTTCAATCTTATAACAAAGTTTTAACTCTAATGGGAGATGTACGAGTAGAATAACTAGTAGATTTATACTTTGGATACATCAATCTACAATATTATAATAACAAGCTTCTATAATGTTTTTCAAGACAAGGAGAAACGGAAGTAAAAGTCAGTATTACGTTATAATGCAATAAAATATTGGCTTCGTTTCTCTTTTTTCTACGTGAAAAATTAACCACCAATTTCATGATCCGCCCCAGTTCCAAAGAAATATAACTGCTATAGAATAAGATTCATTAATTAATTTATATTACAAATTTTACGTTTAAGGTAGTTCTTTCGCGATAATCAATGAAGGTCTGGACTCACTGCCACTCAACATAAGGAAGATTGGGCGTCCTGAAGCATTCGAGGAAGAACTTCGCAAGCACCTAGCTTAATATTTTATTTCTATTTTCTGTATTTGTATTATTTGTATCCTATATGTTGGCATTATTATTTTTTTTACTCTCCTATATATATTGTATTTTTAATATTTATGTTTCATTTATTTATTCAGTCTATCATCGTCTGTCGAGTCGAACGGATCAAATATAAATCCTTTGACCTCTGAGCCGATTTATAATAAATTTTAAATACTATATATAGATTCGTAAATTCTATCACATTTTTAACTAATAAATAAGGTAAATGCCTTTGATTGAAATAAAAACTATTTATTCATTAAATTCAGTGTAAACCAGTGAACTAAGTGAAAACAATTTTATCTGCATCAAAATCCAGAGTCTCATGAATTAATGAGACAATGTCAGATAATGAGGACACTCCCAACCAAGAAGTTACATGGCAAAGGGCTAAACGGCGAAGATCAAGCTCAGGAAACTTCGACCCTAAACAAACAAATAGATACTCTTTTACTTTTTGAATTTTTCTTGCTTTTATATTTGTTTTTCCGTTTTTGTTTTGTATTATATTAATATTTATGTAATTGAATTGGCCGAAAATTGTACATTAAAGGGGCTAGATGGCCCTACAGATACAATGTTTTTTAATAAATAAATAAATAAATAAATAATCCACACAAAACGTTTTAGCCTCGTAAGCACTCTTTACATATGAACGGTACTAAAATTTTAGGTAATGTTTTTTTAACCTGACTGTACTTCTCACACTACTATATCCTCTATATGAATACACACATACTATGAAATATTATTCTGTGTGAAAACGTGACAACGTCGCATACGAATACATACAAAATAAATACCGAAATGAAGGAAGAGAAGAATTAATTAAATTTTTCAAAAATCCTGGAAGTGATAAAAAGATAAGAGTAACCAAAGATAAACGAATACTTGATAAATTAATAAAGTTTTTTGAAGTAAGTCAGTGATATATCTTTCCAAATAATATATTTCTTTTCAATATATCGTAAAAAAAATATTTATTATAAGTAAATATTTCAGTAAGTAAATTTTATTTACATAAAGGTTTTGTTCTATAGACAAATTAACTTTTTTAACTTAAAGTTTTAATTTTTTTTTAAAGCAATTAGAACCGCTAAAGTTAAATAATAGGATCAATAATTTCTTATGTTAATTCTACATTTAGAAAATTATTTTATTATTTTTTGATTTCATTGAAAAGGAAAAATAAATTGAACATCCGACGGGTCTCGAACCCTTTTCATTAAAATCAAAAAATAATAAAATAATTTTCTAAATGTAGAATTAACATAAGAAATTATTGATCATATTATTTAACTTTAGCGGTTCAAATTGTTTTGTTCTATATCTATACTTTTTATTGATATATCGTTTAATTAGTATTCTATATTTTATGTTATAATTTGAAATAAATAAATAAAGTGTTTTATAAGGCTTATTTTTTCATGTTATTTTATGCCAATAATTATTATCCACTAAAGTTTTTAAGTATTTTGTTTAAAATTTTTAATTATTTCATATTTTCATGCCTTTTTCTTTTATTCCTTCATATTACTCGTTACAAAATTGCAGGATCGTTTCCAATCGACTGTTCTTATATCCTCTCAACTAAAAATAATCGCCCAAATATGTTTTTTTTTTTATCAAAACTACGAGGTAAATAATTTCAATTTTTTTTAAGTTACTCCGAATATATTATTCTAACAAATATTAATTTTTCATCAAGATAGTGAAAGTACTTCAAAGAAAAAAAAAATAAAATAATGATCATTTTTCCACCCTCTCCCATGCTACAATATGCACAAAATTTCATTTTTAATTGCATTTATTTCATGTTTGGTGTGGTAAATCGTCTTCAAATTTTAACAGTGTGTTTATTATGATTTTAATGACTTATATTCCAAGTTTCGAAGACTTCTTGAACTTTTGTATTTGTGAAAGAACTACCTAATATTATTTACTTACTAATAGCTACTAACTAGCTTATAATTAAATTTTTCATTTTATAAAAAAGTCTTGTCATTTAGTAAATTTGTAAGTACTAACCAATTTTACATTTTTCTTATTTTTAGGTACCTACTATTTTCAAACGTTCTTTTTTTTTTTTTTTTTTTTATAATTCCCTCAGAACATTTAAAATGGGAGAAAGAGTTAAAGCAGACCTGATTCGAGTTCAAAAAATAAATGATTTTATCCTTTTTACTCCACCTTTGAAATCATTTTTCATTTACTTAGAATATAATATAAACTAGCTGACGCCCGAGCCTTCGGCCCGGGGTCACTTAGCCCCTGGCGGGGAGCGTCTCATCTTATAGTTAAAATTAATTTAGATAATAGCTGACCCTACCACTCGTTGCTGTGACTAACTCTTATGCTTCACGCCTTAACCACTGGACGTATCGAAACTATATTCGCAACATATGTCCGTTTGGTGCTCCGATTGGTATATCTAAATTTTACGCCATGTTTATAACTATTGTTCCCCTAATCAAAAATAATATTGAGAGTTGAAAGATTTCCAAAAAGCTATTATCGGCCATCTTGTTTGTTTGCTTTTACCCCCCACCCCTAGAGAGGGGCTGGCGTTGTTTCCTCGAAAAAATATTTTTTCCATGCCACAGGTGTGATATCTATAAAAACACTATAAATATAAAAACACTCGTGTATTTGAATTGAATGTTGTGTGAAAATTTCAAAGAAATCGGTGAAGAACTTTCGGAGATCCTTCAACGTATCACTTAAGCGTAACAGTACATTTTTATTTATATAGATATGAAGATAAATAAGAATATTGTAATAGTATTAAATGAACTAAATGAACTTTCGAAGTTTCACTTCTGTCGTGTAATATTCTTAGAAAAGACACATCATAGATATACTATTGATTAATATTTAAATTTTAAAATTTTTATGCATACTCACTCATACATTCACACATACTATTATAAAGATGATTAAAAAATATTTTGAAGAAATTTATTCTTTGATATTTATATAAAATATTTTTATGGTAATTGCCTCTAGGAAGCTGCTTGATATTAAAGAATCATCTAAAAATTACTCCCTTATGAATCAGAGAAGAGCTGCTTGAGGCGTCATTGCCAGATTTAGAACCTGTTCCTCGAGAACCGGTCAGTCTTCGTCTGGACCCTTCAGAGACTCAGGAGGTTGTTGTCTCATCTTAGGTGTTTGTTTTGGCAATCGAAGGAGGTAAGAGTATAATCTCAGCCATTTTTCGAACTTTTTTTTTGATAGAAAGAAATAAAATATTTATTTATTTGATCTTTCTCCGAACACTCTGTGAATAATGCAAATGGTTGGATTAATTCCACGAAAAAGTAGGTGGGTGTTTGGTGACGACATCTAATCTCCGGGTGCATATATGCAGACATGCAAGTGGAATACACTAGTCGTTTCTGAATGAAAATACCAGACATCTGAATGCAAAAAAATCTATAAAAAGATTCAGCAGGGAATATTTAATTCTATTCAAAGATTTTCTGATTAAAATCAACATCAGCATGCATAAATGGAAAACTCCAGACATGTTTTTCGATCGGCAAGATTTAGAAACCAGATCCCTTGTTCATGAATCGATGACACATATGGCAACGATGGCATTCGATTTGTCCCATGATAATAAAATTGAAGCAATGGACTAAATGTAAAGGGAGGGTTCTTTTGCAACCCTCCGAATGGATATAATAAGTTTCTGCTGAATTGGGAGTGTCAATCTTTCAGTCGAGGGAATCTAATACATTTGTAATTGCTACAAGTTTCCTAATTAGCGGATTAGATCTAATTTTACTAAATTATTTATAATATAAAAATCTGTCCGAGCACATATTAGTGTGACTATTAATATAATATGTGTCTGTCTTCTGCCTGACAGATCAGTGTAACTCGTAAACTAAATATAGCGTTTAATAGAGATAAAAAGTTAAAATTTTAATTAAATTACACTGCTAGACAAAAAAATGTTCAAATATTTGTAACCGTAAATCTAACAATGGATTCCAGTAGAGTTTTATACGCTGATTCTCATGAAAATTCCAGATTTTTTATAATATGTCAGAGTTTTGAGATATTATCGGTCAAAACTACGAAAAAGGCCATTTTTACCTTATTTTCGAGTCTTATTAGATATTAAACAGTAATATTTGAAATCGTTGCTTGTTGACGTAATAGAAAACAGCTTCCACTTTGATTTATAAATTACCTCCTAACTAAAAAACTAAAACCATATGTTTTTATCTGGTTCACCTCAAAATCCCGTTTTTATCTAACTATGTTTATTATCATTTATAATCACGTAGTATCTGAGGTATCGCAGATATACATATAAGTAGGCATAGTAGAATTCTCCTCAGGAACTCATTTCTGATGAGTACGTGGATTGCGTCCACGGGGCTATCCGAGCCGTCTGACATTGCTTCCACTTACTTGTGTCAGACTTCTCTTTTCTCTTTCCTATACGGCCTCCCTTGGCCAACTCTTGTTTTTTTTACCGACCCCGACGCTATTAAGTTTTCGAGGGCTAGGAGTTGATTTCCTTTTTCATTTTTCTTCTCTTCACCATGTGGAAGGCAACGGGAAACCGCCACATTACAAATCCCGAGAATATGCATCATGACGATTTCTCTTCGAGTAAAAAATTCCGGAAGTAAACTAGCCCCTCGTTCGGATCCCCGGGATGGGGCTACCCGAGGAGAGACCATCATAAAGGGAAATTTCAACCAAATAATTGGGGATATGGGATGCCAGACATTTAGAGAGGTCAAACAGCTGGCGGGGGACAGAGCCGAGTGGAGACGGATTGTTGCATCAAACCAGTCTTAGGACTGTATACTCAATGATGATGATGAGTAGAATTAGGCCAATTTTTTAAAATTTATTTTTTTAGTAAAGATTTTGTAATTAATTTTCAATTTTATTAATCCCTCAAACTCTACAAAATTGCCAAATTTCAGCATCCTAGGGTCATTACTTAATTAAAAATGATGAATATTTTCCATTTAATCTTCACGCCTTCATTTTAGGGGTTGAAAGAGAGAAAGTATGGGGTTTTCGTCTTTTTTTCTTTATTACTACTTAAAACCCTACCATTATGCCGAATTTTAGCATCCTAGGTTCATTCAATATATAATAGATTTACGCTACAATCTTCGGCCCTTGATTTTAGAGTTTGATAGAGAGAAAGTTTTGGTTTTTGGAATTTTTCTTTTAAAACTCTCATTCATTTTAGGCGTTGAAAGAGAGAGTTTTCCTCTTTTTTCTTTATTATTACTACAAACCCTACCATTATGCCAAATTTTAGCATCCTAGATTCATTCAATATATAATAGATATAAATTTACGATACAATCTTCACCCCTTGATTTTAGGGGTTGATAGAGAGAAAGTTTTGGTTTTTTAATCAGTGAGTGACAAAATTAGTCATTTTCTCAAGTCCATATCTCAGAATCTATTTAAGCCATATTATTGAAATCTGGTATTCTCTAAAGATGGATTACTTCTAATTACGTATATGATAATTTCACCTCTGTATCTCAAATGGGTTCTGAGCTGCAAGAAGGTTGAAAGTAGCTCGAAATAGTTAGTGTAAATAGCGTAGAGCGTGTACGGCCAATGCTAGAATTTGTCCGGTTTATTTTTTAATTAAAATAAAATATTAGGTATGTTAAAAATATAAAATCTTATAAAACGTGCATTTTATACCTTTTTCAATTTCTGTATTTTTGGAAAAAACATATGAAATAGGTATTTTAACATTATAGTAGATGCTTAGGTTCCCAAAAACTTTCGCTTATTAAATAAAAACTACTCTATAAGCGATGTTTCAATGAGACCATTATGAAACTGAATAGAACATATGGATGAAAAAAAATCAACTTTTTCTAAATTTAGATCGCTGTCTCTTATTATTTGAGCATTTTTTTTTTCTAATGAAATGAAGCTTATGCTAGTATTTTTTCATGTAGTTTTTTCTCAGCCTAATTATTGGGTTAATCGAAATAATACTTACTTTCCCACAAAAATACCTCATGCCCGAAAAGTGGCTAATGACTATGTTTGGTATCGAAAAAAATAATTAAATTATTTAATTAAAACACGAATGTGAGACCTCAACATATATAATCAAAAATTAAGCCACTAGAATAGGATAAAATTAATCTATGTATAGCGGACTGTGAATGTGAATGGTTTGAGGTAGTAAGCTGAAAATTGGTAGAAGGCTATACAGTTTATCAAATACAAAACTTCATGGCAAATTACTAGTAATTTTAGGCACGCTTAAGAGTTTCTAATAGAAGATTAAAACATTATTCTAATTATTTCTTCTAAAATAAAATAGAAACATTTCAACACCAGAACGAACTTTTTTTTAATTATCGGAATCCGGAGAAAAATATGTTTGAAAATTGTCTTTTTTAAGACATTTCTAATCTCAATTATATATATATATATATATATATATAAAAAATGATTTTTAATATAGTTCTATATTCAGATGTCCAATCATCCAGCGAGTGGGACATATCGAGTAATCTACTCTTATTAAACGAGCAAAAATTGTTATATTTATTTATATATATTTATTTATATATATATTTGGTTCTATTTTGAAAACGGCTTTACCGATTTTGATGAAATTCACGGGTTAGGGGGTTTTTGGGGTGACAATTCGATCTGTCACGGTCTCATCTTCGATAAAAATGTTTTTGATGGGTTTTATCGTAATCAAATTAATTATTCTCAGGTAGAGAAATTCCATTCTTAAGGTTTTAAAAAAGGTTTTCCTTTTACTATTGTACCCAGGCAGACAATGGGTTGGGCTAATTGTTCTCAAAGGCCTTGAAGAAGTATTGTGATTGTGGATTTTAACATATTTTGTTCTCCCTAAACGTTAGAAATATTAATAAACGTTTTATAATTGTTTTTATAAAGAACTTTATTTATTTAATAGAATAAAAAATAATCAAGAATTTATTTAAAAATATATTTCGCATAAGCAGGTCTCAATTTTCTGAAAAAACAACACATTTTGATAGGTTTTATTTATTAATTGGATGAATAAAAATGAATCATATGGTTGAATCAAAACAGGTGCAGAAGGTGGGGCGCAGTGGTGGGGAATCCGGGGGTAGGGAGAGGTTTCGGGGTGGGGTCGAGCGGGGTGGAGGTGGAGGGGGGGCTACATTGGGCGACTATTATATATTTTTGTATTTTTTTAATTTGAAAGCGGCTCTCAAATAAAAATCGACCTTTTTATCAGAATTTTAAATTAAAAATAATATTAAAATAAAGCTTTTAACTGAAGGAAGAAGTTACTGAGCATCGCTCGGTGCCTTCAGGTACTAATCTTTATTTGAGGAAAAGTATCATCTTGAAAAAAATGTTCCTTGTCGTAGAACGTAGACTAATAGTGCGTCAGTCTATAAAGAGAATCAAATGAAGAAGTTCATCTAGGGATTGAACCCCAAGGGATGATTCAGCCCTTTGCGGTGCAAATTAACACCACAGCCGGCACAGCCCCACTCTTTTCTCTTCATGGGATGCTAGTCAAACAAAACAATTATAAGAGAATTTCATTAGTCATATAGACAGACCCTTTTCGGGAAATGTGTTTTCATTCTTTTCCTTAAAATCGTTTTTCAGTTTTTTCCCTCATTAATCATAAAAGAATCGATAAAAAAAAATATAATTAAAAAATAATCAAAATGTTTTCATTCTTCTAATGTGTTTCCAATAATCTTACGAAAATTGGTGAAAAGGTGAAAACTTTTTTAAGACTTGATACCTAAGCTTCAAAGTACGATTTCCGTATATTTTAGTGATTTGGATTTTTTTTGTCAGCAAACGAAGTAAGCTAAAAATTTCAAATTTGGCAAAGAGACGAAGCGTCATAGTTTGATAAAACATAAGTGTGTGCCAAATTTTGGTTTATCGGCTCTAAGTATTTCATAGCTGTCAATTAGGGTGGAACTTATTTTGAGTATTTTCGAATTTTTATGCTGCCCATGCTCATATGGTTCGAAATAGATTTTAAAAAAATTTCCCCCCAAGTTTCAAGTCTCTATCTCAATTTTAACATGTGCCCCAAAGAGATGCAAGTTTCCCATCTAAATAACATGATGGTTTTTGGCATTGAACGATCAATTTTTTATTCCGGTCAAAGTAATGGTTCAAAAAATTTGAAACTCTGTAGACTTTATCCTTATAATTGTATCTATACATCAGAATTTTTACCGATTTTTAGCTGTTAAAATTTTGGAGTCCATATCATACTAACTCTAAGATATAGCAGTATTTTATCTAGCTGTAACTCCAAAATTATAATAGCTAAAAATATGTAAAAATTCTTAAGAATAACTACTATTATAAGGGTAAAGTCTACAGAGTTTCAAATTTTTTAATTGATTACTTTGGCCAGAATAAAAAAATTGATCGTTCAATGCCAAAACCCCCATGTTATTTAGATTGGAAACTTACATCGATGTGCGGCACAGGTTAAAATTGAGATAGAGACTTAAAACTTAATTTTGTTTATTTATTTCGAACAATATGAGTCTCTGGAAGCATAAAAATTCAAAAATATCCAAAATAAGGATAGAAATAAGGACCACCCTACTGTCAATATAAAAATTCGATATTTTTTCTGATTTTCAGCATTTTTAAACCGCAAGCTAGTAAATTTAAAGTAATTTAGTCAGTTCTTAGTTTTCACGAGCTTCAGGGGTTATCGGAACATACACATGCTTTAAATCACAACATCAGACAAGCCTGATAAAGCATAAAAAAAATAATTGAGGGAATATAATACTTCAAGATGCAAGCTGAGCGTCCCGAGTAATCTGCAGCAAGGAAGATTGGCTTCTTATTCAGGTCCAAGCGATTTTACAAACCCCCACAACTTCTCACCATCTACAAGGCCCAAATCCGCCCCTATCTCGAATACTGCTCTCATCTGTGGAGAGGAGCCTCAAAATATTCTCTTGCTACCCTTGATGCAATTCAGAAACGAGCCGTCAGGCTAATTGACGATTCTACCCTCACCGACTCCCTCGACTCGTTGGCTCATCGAAGAGATGTCTCTGCCCTTTCCCTTTTCTATAGATACTATCACGGCAGGTGCTCTGATGAGATAAAGTCAATAATTCCCCCCAAAGCATACTTTGCACGCAGCACACGTTTTGCCGACTCCCAACACTCTTTGCGGTCAAATTGGAAAAGTGCCGGACCACTTCATTCGCGAATACATATATCCCCATGACTTCAAGGAACTGGAACTCTCTCCCAGCCTCTATCTTTCCCAGCACCTATGATCTTCAAACCTTCAAAACCAGGGTGCATAGACACCTACGTCTACACCCTCTCACTTAATCAACTTTCCTTCTCTTCGGTAATGCAAGGGTCTTCGAGATCCATAGGGGCTACACCTTTACTGGTGCACCCATTCTTGCATTCGATTGCATTAAAAAAAAAAAAAAAAAAAAAATTTAATATAACTATATAATATTGTAAAAAAAATACAAGAAAACCATAAGTTGGTGTCATCTATTAAATCCGATGGAATAGAATATTTTCAATTACATGTCAGAGGTTGTTTTCACCCCCTCGGGAATCGAACCCGAGTGCCAGCAACAGCAATCCGGTCCATCTGGCTCACCTGCAGGATGCGAACCTCTTTGACATATGTACACGCGTAAAAAGCCAGATGGCCCGGATTGCTGTTACTGGCACTCGGGTTCGATTCCCGAGGGGTGAAAAACAGCCCCCCTGACATGTAATTAAAAATATTCCATTCCATCGGATTTAATAGATGACACCAACTTATGGTTTTCTTGTAAATTTGAATCTATTACCATCGGCAAAAAAAATAGTTATAATTTGGCATTTTAGAGAGAAAGAATACGAAAAGGTCATCATTGCGGTAAGAAAATTCTTACAAAACCAGGAAAACATTATCCTGCTTAAATTGAAACTAACTGTTTTTCAAAAATCATAAAGAATATTCAAACAAGATTCTTTTACTACGGATTCCTATGTGAAATATAAACTGAATGTTTACAGTCATTGGAGCGTAAGGAGTAAAATAAGAAAAAGTATAGGTGTATTAGAAAGAAAAAAAATATAACTGCGTTTAGAAATAAAGTAGCAAAATAAACTTAATTAATCAACATTTTGTAAGATTTAATAAATTAAATTTTAATTAAACAATTGTTCAGAAAAAATATTCAAAGGGAAGCAAATCTTTGAACAAAAGAAAACAAAAAGGCTTTTTTTGCAAGTGATCCAGATTGATGATCTGGAAAATTTCCTGGGCCAGACAATACACATTAGAAAATTACAAAATTATAATTTTAAATGATCAAACTTTTTTGTGGGAACCATTTACACTAAACGGGGACATAAAATAACAATGTTTACGAGTACATTCAGAACTTTCAGAAAATTAAATATAATTATGCTTGACAATTTATTTGATACTTTGGAGTTAATCTTGGTTACGGAAGGTATTACTCGATACATTAGAAAAATCAATTCACTTTGTTTTTGATTATTTGTGTTTAAAAATGACTGAAACGTGAAATAGTTATAATTTTTTCCATTATTTTTTTTGTCAGTCTAGATTCTGGTACCCACGAACTCAAGAATGGAAGTATCAACAATCTACATAGATAATTCTGGTACCATATTTTTTATATTATCTATTGTTCAGCTCCATAATCAGTATTAGATAAATATAACAAATCAGAAGAAAAAGGAAACAATTAAACACCGTATTAAATCATACGACCAATCGCAACGTTTTTCCAATTTATTGTACCTTCATCAGGCTCTATACACAAAATAAATACAATTGCATCACTCGCAATCATTTATACCACCCAGACATTTATATTTACCTTGATAAAATTATTAAACAAATATATAATATCTGGGTTAATTTTAATGATTGCGAGTGATTCAATTGTGTTTATTTTGTGTATAGATCCTGATGAAGGTACAATAAATTGGAAAAAACGTTGCGATTGGTCGTATGATTTAACACGGTGTTTAATTGTTTCCTTTTTTCCTCTGATTTGTTATATCTAATACTGATTATGGATGGATTATTGGCGTTGTATCTTCAGAACTTGGAGAAAAATCTAATAATAAGCTTATTCGGCAAAAGCTTGTAACTGAAAAATGGCAATTTAGAGCCACGTTTAATCTTTTTAGCTCAAGGGACTCGCAGAAAAAATAATGGCTAAATTACAAAAATTTGCAATGAGACGACAAAATTTTGAAAAATTTTCTTCAATTTATATTCAGACTTTTTGAAAAATCGATTATTATGGATACAGCCAGAGCTGTAGTGGAGGATATACGGCGGTATACGATATTTATAGGAATATTTACATTAATATTTTAAATTGTTTCAATTTGCTTTTAAAATGATAATTTTTTTAAATTCTAAAATATCCAAACAAATTTTTAACAAATTACAAAAATTAATGGCTAAATAAGCATTTAGTTACCGAGTCCAAGGGGGTAGAGAGATACAAAAATTAAAATAATTAATAAAATATTTTGAAAATATTCAAATTAAAACCAGTCATATTTTTGTTTATTTTCATAATAAAATAAAATATTATCAAATTTATTTTGGCGACTCTATGTATGACAAGTGATAAAATTACATTTTTGGCCTAGGGCAAGTGGCTTGAAATTTTGTCATTGTTAAGCATTAGAACTCTCGTGAAATAGACTGATAATAACAGACCATTGAATTCAGTAATTCTAGCTATATTTATTTGAAGAGGTATTGATGTTTAGAGCCGAAACTTCGTGATAATAAGTAGAAAATTTTAATTAATTTTCTAATCTTTCAAGACAATAAAAGAAATGTATAAAATATACTTTAAATGACCATAAATAAGATAAAAAATAACTTAGCTAATTTTCGAGAGCAATAATTTTGATTAAAAATAATTTATTAACCCATTAAAGTTAATTAGATTAGAAAGTGGGATCGATGCAACAAAAGATCAATAAACATTCAAGATCAAGGTCCTGATGAAGGCTGCAAAATACTTTCTGCTCTACGAGGAATTCATTTGACTTTTTTTAATTGAATTCAAGTATAAGCATTAACAATCTTTATATGTGCAGAAAAGTATTTCTATATCATCAGTTTTATCTGTTTCTCGTGCTTTACTCGTTTTCGAATTTTGATGGTTTCTATGAAGAGTATTTTCTCCAGTCTTTTTATAGTTATGTCCTGGAAAAATTTTCTGTTGCCTTCTCTTCTACATTTAAATTTTGATAGTAGTGAACAGTTTCTTACTAGAACGATAGTAAACTTAAGCCTCGCTCGTGATCGTTAGCAATCTAAAACGTTAAACCTTATATTAAAATATACTTGAATCATTAATTTCAGAAACAACATAACTCCACTTATTTTACATTTATTAGCTATTTTGCTAATGGAAGTCATAGTTTGATTAAAATTTTAAAATAAAGAAGCTGTCTATTTTCATAATTATTTCTAAATTCGTAATTTGTGTTCACTGTATCATTTGTATAAATAGAAAAGAAGCCAATAGCTTAGTCATATTGAAAGCATCCTAGTCCATTGATTTCAGTTTTTCAAGCTTACTCTATTACATAGTCCATCATAGAAACGCCTTGGCCCTTTTCCTGCATTATAAGATAAAACAAATAATCTCCCCCTAAAGTCTCATTTGCGTGAAACAGTCAATTTTTAAACATTCAACACCTCTTCGCGGACAAATTAAGGAGGTCCTTTCGCCGCCAATGTTATATAAAAAATATTAGATTACAATTATAACTTAATTTTTTATAATAGTTTAAGTCTCTATCTATGATTTGGTGAAGTGCAAATTTTTGAAACTAAAATTTTTTGAAATGTAAACATTTTCTCAGAGTCTTATGGGAAATTAAGACTTGATCTTGAATTATACTACTATTAGTTGAATAGACAAAGTTAAAAAAAACTAAAAATTAGCTTTTTGAAACATGCAGGTTTTTTTTTGCAATAAAATATATCATTGACTGTCAAATTTACTGAGATATTTACTTTAAAAATTCACATAAATGCTATGTTTGGATGTTAACATATATGTTTACATCCAAACATAGCATTTATAAACAGTAGAAATACAACGCATTGCCAAATCATACAATAATGTTTTTTTCTTGGCCTTCTCGGCATTAACCATTAGCCATTTTACGATACTATATATTTTAGTTTATTCTCAATTATGTAGGGATCAGATTAAAGTCAGATTGCCGAGACATACAAGAGTTAAATCAGCTGATTTGAATAATACAAACAAACTTTTGTATTTAATTATTTTTTTATAATTGTTTATATTTCAAACATTTACGGCTTTCATACTATTTATTTTTTAATTCTATTATTTTTCATTTGTATTTTAACTTATTTTATTAAATATTAGATACTACACTTCTTTTGACTCAACTGGAGCGAAAGGACCTCCTTAAATACATTTCGAACAAAAGTATTATCCAAATCGTTTATCCCTTTGACTTTCAACGAGTGACACTGCTTTCTTGCTTCCTATTTTGCCGAACATTCAAGTCTCGCGTCCAGTAGTACCCAACCCTTCAAATTTCTTTACTTTCTCTTCGGCTTGGTGATGCGAAAATCCTGAGGTAAGCACTGGATCGAATCCCACTTGAGTTTTATCTACCTCAGAAGTAATATTAAATATATTTTTGTAAATATTCAAAAGGTTATTAAAATATTAAAATAAAGTCTGAATTTTCATACGTCGGGATTTTGGGGTGAACCCGTATGATTGATGGGTGGCGCCCAAAACCCCGAAACCTAAAATCCTGACACCCCAAAATCTCGACAGCCCAAAATCGCCACAAGCCAAAATCTCGACATGTGAAATTCTGGCTTAATTTTGATATTTTATTAATCTTTTTGAATTTGCAAAAATATATATACTATCTATATGTATTTGACTATATTAACCTAATTAAGACAAAAAGTACATATCACATATCAAAATAATTATTAATATGCTGGTATCGGATATTCAGAAATATTAAAATAACATCTGAATTTTCACATGTTGGGATTTTGGGGTGAATCCGTATTATTGATGGGTCATGCCCAAAATCCCAACATGTGAAAATTGTGCTGTTCTGGAAAAAATATTCACTTGATTGATTTTCTGCTGCCTTTCCCTTTTCCACATTCTAGAAATTGCAAGATAACCAGTCATACCCAGGAGGTGAAAGACGATTTATTCTTGTGAAGGGTATTAACGAGAAATTAATCTAATCATTAAACATGTTTTTTTTTACTTATTTATTAAATATAATTGATATTTACTATCTAAAATATGAATGAAGTTGCTGTAAAATTACGTATGTCTACGACAAAAGGGAGAACCCATAAATTAAATTTAAAAGCTTGAATCAGCGCTGTGTAATAACCCGGAGCTAGTCAGGTATACCGACTCACCCGAAGTAATTTAATAATTTAACAAGTGAAGAAAAATTGGCATCTACTTTCTTTCCCAATCTCATTACTCACGGAATATCTGATAAATCCTAGCACGTTAATCCAATATTTATTCAAGGGATTAAAATTTTAATCCCATGATATTCATTCAACCGCCCTTTAATCATCACTTTTCTCTTCTAGCCAATTTATAACCTGAAGGGGAGGAATGCTTCGAGCTTCGTTAAACAAACAAACGATGAAGAAGGCAAATAAATAAATAAATAGTAATAACATTCAATTTGAAGTGAAATTTATCTATTGTGTGATCAATAATAATTAATTTGTCATTAATAGCATGAAATGAATTGCTCATTATGTTGGATGATTAGTGTTTTTCGATTATATCTGGACAATTATACCGACAACGCAGGTGGTTACATAAAATGAATGCATTCTTGCACCCCCACACCGCCCCCTCATTTAGTGAGAATGTACTTTCACTTAAATACTATTCGCGGAACATTAAAAGAAAAAGATCTTTTCTATTAAATAATTTCTTAGGAAAATTTGACTTTTAAATGAAATAATAAATGGTATGTACATAAATCTTAAATAGTGTAATTATTATGTAATTAATAGATAATGTCTTGGCCATCTTGTAATGAGAGAGTAATTACGAAAATTGTTAGTAGCTCATCTGAAAAGCAAACAAATATTATTACGTATGAAATGAAACTGTTTAAAATATTCATCTAATTAGACACGTTCTATGAAAAAAGAAAGAAAAAGTCATCGGAAGACACAAAATGAAATCATCTTTATATAGATTTGTTGACTATTATTAATATGGTAGTAATTAAACATTTATAAAGTAAATTTTATTTGTCGGCATGGTCATTTAATTGTAATGGATATTTAATTATTAGTTTTTAAATGAAAAGTTGTAAACAAGAAATATAAATTTTAACCTATTAATGGGATATTTGAATATAAAGAGAAACAAAGAGGTTGTCCTCTGCTTGATGCAAATAAACATACACACATGTATATCAAAAATATATATCTGTATATATAAATATTATTTATTTGTTTGAGACTATAGTTTCTAATCCTTGTCCTTCATC
Organism: Forficula auricularia; assembly: GCA_024734495.1. NCBI lineage: Eukaryota > Metazoa > Arthropoda > Insecta > Dermaptera > Forficulidae > Forficula > Forficula auricularia. The sequence goes on along the minus strand of JALMQS010000069.1, from coordinate 3,899,896 downwards.
ATCAGTCTTTTTTAATTATAAATATTATTTTTCACGGGGTCAGTATCACATGGATATTGAAAATTTTTGATCTTCACTTAGTCGAGAGCCAGTTAAAATTAAAAAACAATTTTCAGGACACATTCCTTTTAAGCAGACGTTCGTCTGTCCTTTGTTATAAAAGGGATACATATTTTTAAAAGGAATGTGTCCTGAAAATTGTTTTTTTAATTTTAACTGGCTCTTGGTTAAGTAAAGATCAAATAATTTTCAATATCCATGCGATACTGACCCCGTGAAAAATAATATTTATAATTAAAAAAGACTGATGATGAAGGCCAAACCTTCGAAACTATAGTCTCAAACAAATAAATAATATATATACAGATATATATTTTTGATGTATAAGTGTGTATGTTTAATTGGATAAAGCAGAGGACAACCTCTTTGTTTCTCTTTATGAATCAACAACTCTGCTACTCTCGGTAAAATAAAAACTTTTCTATTAAATTTTTGAATTGTCTAAAATTGGTAAAAAATTATGTAAAATATTAAAAATAACTATTTATTAGAAATATTTGAAAGCTACACGCCTCCTTTGGGAATTGTATCCAAGTGCCAAAAACGCTATCCGGGAGTTTGATTATTTGGCTATCCTTTGAGAGGAAATTCTTGGCAGATAGCAAAAATTTGCAATAAAGTGAAAAGCACTTTGAATGAAATTTCTTAGGTAATCTTAACTATTTCTCACAAGAGCTAAGTTAAATAAAAATATTGTCGTAGAAAAACTTCGTCCCTATAATATGGATTAAAATTACATTTTGAATGAAATTATTTATCAGGTAGGGATGGTCATAAGAAAATTCATAAGATTTCTCAACTGGGTCGTGGCATAAAAAATTTAAGAAACCCTTTTCTATATTCTTTTTGATACTTTATCTGGGAAAACTTTAGGCTACCGGTAGCTCGCGGCGTCATTTTTGGTAGCTCGTGTCAATTTTTGGTAAATATTTAAAAAAGAAAAGTTGAAAGTAAAAATTAAGAAATTATTTAATAAGGAATTTTATTCTAAAATACTTACCTAAAAATAAATATATTTTAATTTTTCTAGTTTTCATTGTTTTATAAGGGAATTTTAAAAATTATTTAATAGAGATTTTTTTAAATATTAATTCAAAAGAGAGCAAAGTCAGACACCACATCTCAGAAAAGCGAATGTCTCGTTTCTCATCGAGGGGTGAACCGCGATTGGAATTAGGTGTACACCGTCTTTGGAATTATTTGGAATTACTTTGGAATTCATTAGATAATCTATTGTATTCTATTTTCTTCTACTTGGAAATGAAAGTGGAAGTGGAAGTAGGTGTACACGATATTAGGTCGCGGTTCACCCCTCGTTTCTCATTAAACCTTTCAGACTTTTCAAATTATTAAATTTAAAATTTACATTTTAAATATTAAACATATTTTTTAGACTTAGAAATTTTTGTGTACCAGTGACGTGAGATCTATGGATGCTTTGGTTGCGGAGCATCCCTAAAATTTCAAACATTTAGAGTATTTTCATAAATATAAACTTCAAATTTTCAGAAAAATCTTTAAGTTGTCAAATTATTATCCGTAATTTCAAATATTTCTATAAAAAAAACATTTTTTTTATTTTGAAAAGTATATTGGTTCTCGAAATGTAAATAAAATTGTTGCATACTTTCAAGGGAGAATTAAAATGAATGATTTTTCCGAAAAGGGTGCTGATAGAAGGTTTGAAGTCCCTGCCTGGTATATTTTCCAGTTCAAGCGTGTCAAAGACAAGTCCAGACGAGTTTGAGTCGAATAAAAATTGTTCTCTCTGAGAAACTATTAAAATAGTAATAATACAAAAAAGAAATAAATAAAGATGATTCGAGAATTTCTGGAATAATCCATTTCTAACAACTCTCAATATATTAGATCGGAAATAACTAAGAATGCTATAGACAAGTCCATAGCTTGCTTATAGCAATAGAATTAGGAGAAATTTAAGATTTTCTTATAGGTCAGGCTGATTCATTGTTGAAGATGATTGATTTCCATCTCAGGGTCCCTGTGGAGTTTAAGTCATAAGATTTAATTTCTGACTCCTACCCTCACTCACACAAAGCAGTATTCGGTCCTAAAATATATGTTTTTTTAAATCTACTGTTAAATTTGAAAAATAACGAAAATGATGCCGTATTCGATGAAATTTGCAAAAAAAAGCGAAGATTAAAATAGAATTTCCAAAAATAAAGGGTACTTTTTTTGGACAGCATCCCCTGATTGAAAAGTCACCAACCGCCATTGTTGAGTTCATATTTTGATTAAACTTTTAGATATAATAAACTATTATCCCTTAAATTTTTTTATATTTTATTATAACTATATATAATTTTAAATATTTTGAAAGATTTAGTCGCCTTTGTACAATTGTACATATATATAAAATTGTATAAATAAGGTAGTATAAGCAATAAGTAAATTGTTTGTAACAACTAGCTCACGGACATTTTAAGGTTGGAGACCGTTCCTTTAGGATATAATTAAATTAATATTCAATTGATTGTGAAGGTTTTTTCAAAAATATACAATTAATTTTAAATTGTACTAAGAGTAGTCTAACTGGAATAAAAACTCGAAATCATCAATGTCACGACATATTTTAAACACTAATCAAATAATGTTTTTTAAAATTCCCATTAAATAATTCTTTTTAAACGGGTTCTATTCAACGGGCTCGGCAATAAACTTGATAAATGTTGGCCCGAAGTGAGATTTTTCACACGAGAGAGGAAATAAGCTCTTAGCCATTGAGGCCTTCTTCAGAATCTTATCTCACCCACTTCCCATTTGGATCTTTCAATATCGATGAGAATTCTTATAGCTTTGAGAAAAACTTTGATGGTTTAAATTAAAACCGTTTGAGGTTAAAGCAAACTAATTTTTTTGTATTTTTAAGAATGAGTATAAAAATATTTTCTACTAGCTGCAAGGCCCGCCTTCGGCGGCCCTCATGCTAGCCAGGGGCACGCCCCCTGGACCCCCACCCTCACCCCCACTCCCAACCACCAAACACCCCGAAACCCACCCAGCACCCCCACTCACCGCACCATGCCCAATCCCCGCCCCACACCTCCACCCCAACACTCCATTCCGCACCCTAACCCACTAACCCCCTTCAACCTACCCCCACCCAAAAACCCCCCAGCACCTCCACCCCCGCACCCGTTCCCAACCCCCGCCCCAACACCACCACCCGCAAACCACCCACCTCGGACCCCGCACCCCATCCACCCCGGACCCCACTCCGTGCCCTCCAACCCTGCGCACCACACCCCCGCCTAGCCCCCTGGACCCCACCCCCGCTATGCCCCCTGGACTCAACCCCCTGCACCCCCACCCTACTCCGCCTCACTTCTCACCCCACCCCCATTCCAGCCCCGCACCCACCCTCCGCACCCAGTTTTTGCATTTCTAGCCTTCTAGTGACCCACAGATTATGTATACAAAATTTGGTTGAGTTTGGCCCAAGAGAACGAATTTTCATTTTTTGACCCCCCCCCATTTTGGGTGGTTAGTTTTTGCATTTATAGCTCTCTAGAGGCCCAGAGATTATGTATACAAAATTTGGTTGAGTTTGCTCTAAGGGCAAGAATTTACATTTTTCACCCCCCCCCCTTTTTTTGGGTGATTTTTTGGGGAAATTTTTTAAACAAAAGTTGTCAGAAATCACATCCCCTACAACTTTGTTTATCATAAAATTTGCCGTAGGGTTAATAGTTTAGGAGTTATTTGATAATTTTCATTCGTGCGCCTCCCCCCCCCAAACCCCCTTTTGGGGTCAAAACGTTATATAGCTAAAAACGTAAGTTAGAAGACATCTGATGTAAAAATGAAATTTCATAATAATCCCTTCAGCCGTTTTTACGTGAATCGTGAGCAAATTTTCGGAAACCACTGAAACAGACAGACAGACGGACATACTTACAGACATACAGACGGGAATTTTGTTGAGGGTGTTTTCGTTCATAACTTTGCTTGAAACGTGTGCAACCAAAATTTGGCGTGATTTGGAGCAATGTACAGACAAAACCTTAATTTTATATATATAGATAGTCAGAACTGAGTGGTAAATTTCTCAATGATATAGGAGGAGGTAATGAATTATATATGATAATATCAATTTAAAAAAAATTATATATTCTCTATTGTCATTGAGAGACGTTTCGACAACGATGTGCTATCATCAGTCTCACAGACAATCTTTATACATCCTCCCCCCTCCCATCCTCAATTTCACATAATGAGTCATTTTCATAAGGTCGTATAGGGTTCATGTGCAAAATTTCGTCTTTCATTAAAGGCTCTAAGACTTATATTGATAGGTATAATTTTTTGAACCCCCCAATTTTGACCCCCGAAAAAATAATAAGTCTTTTTTATTATAGGTTCATTTTCTCAGTTTTCTTAGTTTAAAAATCAATCGGATGTTACGACCCTTCGGAGTCGGAGTCGAAGCTCCGTAACATCCCTAGATTATAGCGAAACATTATAATTTAAAAATTATAAATACCACTAAATCCAACCCTTTATAACAACTTATATTGATTGTTTTATTTTTTGAACCCCCCTTCAATTTTGGCCCCCGAAGAACATAATAACTCTCTTTTTATTATAGGTTCATTTTATAGTATATTTCATTTTTCTCAGTTTATTTAGTTTGAAAAATTTATAATTTTAATTTTTACCCCCCGCCACCCCTTAATTTTGGGTTCAATTTCAACCAAAATCTAATCAGCTCTTAATCTCAATGCATCAAAACTACATGTCAAATTTCTTTTTGATATTTACACTAGTTTTTGAGCAAGTGCGTTCATAAAAAGTTACGTACGTATTAACAGACATTTTGATAAAACAGTTAATATCTGGAAAAATACAATTTTTTAAATGATCACTTTTAGGGATTTTTTGTAGACCAAAACACCATGGTTTCGCCGAATTTTTTTAATCAAAATAGTTTCAATCGTTTTTGAGATATTTCGAAAAAAAAGAAGCAAATAAAGCACTTTTTTCATGAACGATTACAATACTTGACCATATCCTGTATTGTAAAGTAAAAAATTCATATTATCAAGTATAATCGATTAGCCTCTGCTATATTATAGAGAAATTTATCACTCAAAGTTCTTACTATATAAAATTAAATAATATTTCAATGGACTGAAGGAAAGTTAAATTAAATATATTATTTTTTTATATTAATACAGAAGAAATAAAGTGCTAAACTTTATCCAAATTCATTTGAAATATTAATATGTTTATTTCTTTATTACTAATCAGATGTCACTTGCAATTTGCAGTTCATGTTGACTTTAATTCAAAAATAGTGATCGATTCTCATTTAACAGTCGAGGAATAACCATTCTACAATAGATTTTTGACATTTCGGTTATTATTGGTAACCATTGGTGAAGATATGGAGGAATCGGCTTAAAATCAAAAATAACGATCGATTCTTATCTAATACTAGAGGAATAACCTTATTGCATTCAATTTTTGATGTTTTGACTATTAATGGCAACCTCTACTGAAAACGTGGAAGAATCGACTTAAAATTAAAAGAATTTAGTCTTTTTGATTTTAAGTCGATTCTTCCACGTTTTCAGTAGAGGTTGTCATTAATAGTCAAAACATAAAAAATGGAATGCAACAAGGTTATTCCTCTAGTATTAGATAAGAATCGATCGTTATTTTTGATTTTAAGCCGATTCCTTCATGTCTTCAGCAATGGTTACCAATAATAATCGAAGCGTCAAAAATCTAATGTAGAATTATTATTCCTCAAGTACTAGATGAGAATCAATCGCTATTTTTGATTTTAACTCGATTCCTCTGTCTTCAACAATGGTTATCAATAAAAACCGAAACGTCAAAAATCCAATATAGAATGGTTATTCCTCAAGTACTAGATGAGAATCAATCGCTATTTTTGATTTTAACTCGATTCCTCTATGTCTTCATCAAAGGTAACGGATAAGAAAACAACGCAGATGCTATGGTTACTTATAAAATTTCCTCCCAAATTTTTATCATTTCACAGAGAGAAAGAAGCCTATCCACTCTTAAGCAAGGTTAAATGAGCTATATTAAAACGATCAAATGAATATATTTTAAAGAATTTAAAATAAAAAATTAAAAAAAAAGGTACTATCTTACTCTAGAGTAAAGTACTTTAAAATATAATTTTACTAAGACCTTTATTAAGCTTTTTGTGGTCCCCAATGTACTTAATTAGGATATTAAATTTCATCAAAATTGGTTAAGTCATTTTCAAGATATTTAGAAAAAACTAAAAAAGTACTGAAATAAAGTACTAATCTTTGTGAGCCGATATGTACCAAAAACTAATCTGCGCTTCATTTTGTTAAACTAATGATAGGTTTTCAATTTCATTTCAATTGGTGCAACGGTGTGGAAAAAATCGTGGGCCAAAAAAACGATAACATCCATACATCCGCAGGCACTTTATGAAAAAATCGCACTTTTTGGCCTCTCGACGAGACCCCATGTAATTTTTGGCAAAACCGTCACGTGTTAAAATTCAACTTAATTGAATACTACAATTTGTGACTTTAATTGAGTCCATGGGTTCCGTAGTCTTTAACTGAGGATACTTTGAAGTCGCGATTGCCGCGAGACCGATTACAATACTTTCCCCATGCTTCGCATTGGATAAAGTAAAAAGCTATAACTCCTTTATAAAAAGTTTCATTTTATTAAGAAAAAAAAGTTGAAAGGGGATGAAATCAATTTCAGTTAGCTGAAAAAGAATATTAAAATGGAAATTAAATTCGACCATTTGTGTTAAAAAGTGGGATTAAAAGTATTTTTATCTCTGCTTTATAATCCTGAAATCCCAGACGTATTTTAATGGAAATTTTATGTATTTAACTTTGACAGAAGTATATTACACTAATATATTGAAATTATTATTTTTATTACATTTGCTTTAATTTTTTTCTTATGATGATTTAAAGATCACTGCACTAGAGTTGAAAATAAAAAGTTTGATTCAAGTATTATATAAGAATATTTTTTATTCAGTTTCATATAATATAATTGAAGATGAAAACAAAGAAATAATTCCGCTCTAGTGGCGTTAAACATTAGAGTGATTATTATGAAAATTATATAAGATATAGGCAATGGGAAACGACAATTGTTTCTGTAGAAGCTGCCAATGTGTGAAAACCAGTAGAGCTCAAGAACAAGGGTATTTATATTGGTGTTACCTGATTTATCGATACAAAGGATTAAGAAGTAAAACAATATTTATGCCAATTTCTGCTTACGTAATTATTTAAAAAAAAAAAGTAGAAGTTAAATTAAAATTAAAACAAACAAAATCGATATACCTACCAGTGGCGGTCGATGACTTTTCAACAGAGGATGGTGTTCAAAAAAGGAATTTCATCAAAGAATTTTACGTTATTTCTCAAAAAATTTGGATTTTTTATGGCAATGAATGAAAATACTCAGAATGTTTTGAAAATTTAGGGATGCACTCCATCCATAGCATCCATGGACTGCACGCATCTGGTAAGTATAGTGTTCCATCGGATACTCCGGATTTAATTTCGAAATGAAACACCGTAAATTATTATTTAATTGGGAAATTTTTATTGATTTATAAAGTAGACATGTTGACAGTAATTATGGAATATGATGTTGGCCAAATGGCCGCCTCGGCTGTGCTGGTATACCTTGGTCCTTTTGATAAAATTTCCGAAGACTTTTTGCAAGACAGTTCGCTCATTTTCAGAAATAACGCTTTGGATCTCTGTTTTCAGTTCAGGAATTGTTTGTGGTTTGTAAGTATAGACCTTGGACTTTACAAAACCCCAGAGGTAAAAACCACATGGTGTCAAGATGCAAGATCTGGGCGGCCAATTAACGTCATAATTTATGGAAATCACACGACCAGGAAAAAATTGTCTTAACAAATCGATGGTTTCTTGCTGTATGGCACGTGGCACCATCCTGTTGAAAACACACTTCGAGGTCCATGTCGTCCAATTGATCCCACAAAAAGTTAGATATAATGGCACGAGATCGTATTCCATTTACAGTTACAGCTTGGCTAAACTCATTCTTAAAAAATAATGGCCCAATTACACATCCCAGCCCATAATCCGCACCAAACAATAACTCTTTGTGGGCGCATCGTTTTTTTCATAACACGATGATTTACATTGCCCCAAAAGCGACAATTATGCTTATTAACAAAACCATCCAAATGAAAATGAGCTTCGTTGCTTAAAATGATGTTTTTATGGAAATTTAAATCCGGCGTACCCGATGGACCACCCTTTACATATCTGATATTGTCTAAATTTTATTAGCACAAAATGTTTTTTAAGAATTTAAAAGTAGAGGCGGATACGATGCGTCAAAATAAAAATTATAAGAAATATAATAGCATTTCAAAATATCTAATCAACGATAACCCCCACTTGATAAAAATGGTTATTTTTTCATCAACACTTTTTTTCATGTATACAAAAAAAAATGAATTGCTAAATTATATACTTAATAAAAAAACTTACCGATAGAATGTATTTTGTAATTGCTGGGTGCTCTTAAAACATTTCTAGCCCAGGCGGCTCGAAGAACTTCAAGAGCGCAAGGTGTAGAAGTGACCAGAAGAACTCCGGGGCTTACCCATCCACGATATTGAAGAACTTTGATTGCTTCCACTAAGGCAAGATTCCAGAAACATTTTAGATTCGCTTCCAAAAGACCCTGCAACAATAATAATAATAAAAAAATTATTTTTAAATAAACTGGTGTGGTCATCACAGGACTTTCACATTTGAAATCATCGCGACACTCCTAATTTACACCCCCTTCCTTTATTCCAATCGAATTTATATTTATACACAACTAATAACTTAAAACACTTGATAAGTACACCAATTCAAAAAAAAAAATCGTTAGTGCTGTTTTCGAGAAAATCAAAACAAAACGAAAAATCTTTAATGTAAATGTCAACTTCCGTTGTTCTGATTTCAACCAAAATCTTGCTGAACTCCTTCTAGCATATATCGGGTTAAGGTTCGAATTTCTTAGCTCTGAGACTTATGGTTGCGGAACGCAGGGGGTGTACATACATACATACGCACTGACCAATGGATTTTTGGCCTCTGGGGACCACAATATCCGATTTTAATTCGTAACTCCGGTTTACAACTATTAAGGGGATCGATTCCTTCCAACTAAAAGTTACAAAATGAAATTACCTTTTTTCATCTCTGAGATAGAAGCTCTCAAATTGTCAAATACTTCACATTACTATATAGAATATAAATGTGAAAGTAAAAATTTTTTATAGACTTAAGGTGTGTGAATTAAAATTTTAATAATTAAAATATTAACTATTTATTATTTGTTTTGAAAAATTATTGGCTAAAACCATTATAGGCATGACATCTCTTAGGCCCGGTTGTATGTCGCAAAGTAAATGCTTTTTACCACTAACCAAGGTAGATGGTAAATGGAGCCACTGGGATGGCCAATCAGATGACAGCCACTGAATGTGCCTGTCATCTGATTGGCCATCCCAGTGGCTCCATTTACCATCTACCTTGGTTAGTGGTAAAAAGCATTTACTTTGCGACATACAACCGGGCCTTAGAGATTAATAGTATTTTAATACGAGCTTTTCGTGCGTGCCTTCGGCACGCCCTCGAAGCTCGGCCCTCCGGGCTGGTGCCCTGGCGGGCGGCGTCTCGATCCAAAAATTTTATTCTTCTTAAAAAACCACACTCCAAATGTATACCTGTAAACCCCCGAAAATATATTGTCTCTTAAAAGTTTCGCCTCATTTTCGTCCTGACACAGCTACAGAAATGAGGCTTTAGATATGAATCTGAAAGTATTTTATTTTTCTATAATCTACAGCATTGTGATATTTTTTGTGTGGAAATGGATTTATTTAAATATGTGGTATCGTGTGAGAAGGAGAATTATATTATATCATTTTTTTAAAATTTGGGATCTATAATAGATATAAGGCTCCAAATATTTAAAAGAGATCAGGTGTTGTTTGTATGACAGGCTGCTCCAGTATTGCAATGAGAAACTCATACGGGCATGCGTGTCTTAAGTAGTCTTTTGTCGAAATCAAAAAATAAGAATAACAAAATTTAGATTTTTAAAAAATTATAAAAAAGTGGCAAATTATTAAAAAATAATCAAATAAAATGTGATTGATTTCTTTTTCTGTGCGCAAAGAAAAGCGAATTGAATATTTAATTTTTGAGTGGTTAAGTGGGGGGGGGGGGTTAATAATTATCAATATATTTAATGTTTCTTAATTTAAAATCAATTGGAGTCTTTCATTTCGAAATTTGAGTCCAAGTTACGATTATATTTCAAATTTGCCGCAAATATACCGAGGGCGCTGTCTCTCGGCAGCATTACGTCAGCGTTGTGGCAAATTAATCTAGACAAATATATATAGTATTACATCTAAATCACACCCCCTAACATGTTTTGGCAACCACTTGGGGCGTTAGTTAAAGAGGAATAAAAAAGTTAACAAATTATTCAAGGTAAAAATCTTTTTGTTCTCCATTAAGTATCGCCTCTGATTTTCATCAATAGTCGAAACAAGAATAAAGTGTGACGTCAGAGGTCAGCTTAGTCAATTTCCACACATTTAAAAATGTAGAAGGAAAATTTTCAAATGAATTAAGTAATTATTAAAAGTGGAGTATTGTTTTCCATATTCTAAACACTCTCAGTTTTTAAAGATGTATTACTTCTTTGGAAAGCACCGTTTTTATAACTTTAATTACTATATAATATTTTTACTTTTCCATACAGGGTTTGCTTCATTTTTTCGAAATAACTCAAAAACGGCTGAAACTATTTTGATAAAAAACTGATCGAAATCATGGCGTTTCAGTCTACAAAAAATCACCAAAGATGAACATCGAAAAAATTATATTTTACGAGATATTAAGTATTTTGTCAAAATGTCTGTTAGTTATGTTACCAAATTTTGTGTACGCTCTAGCTCAAAAACTAGTGTGAATATCAAAACGAAATTTCACATGTAGTCTTTTTGTATCGAGATTAACGAGCGTGACGGATGAATCTCATTCACTTACCCAGTAAAAAGTCAGCACGGTGCCTTAAAAGAAGTTTTCATTTCAAAAAAATAATAATCTAATAGATATTAAAACCAAATAACCATTTATTCTCAGATTTCAGTTGTTTAGATGTGCTTTTTAAAATGATTTATTCTCTGAGATAAATGAATATGCTAGAGAAAGGTTAGTGTCAATATACTCGAAACATTTTTCACATTAAGCTAGGATAAGATCTTTAATAAACAGAAAAAGAAGATCCAATCCCAGAGACACAAAAGAATTAAGAACAAGTGGGAATAAAGCGACGATAAATGCGAGAGCTGATCCACTCGGAGTTGAATAGTCTGATGAGGTCTTAAAAACGGGATAAGAGGACTTTCTGGGATGAGAGAGATTGCGTTGTGGCCTCTGATGAGTCATAAATTTGCACATTATAGTCTATATATATAAAATTAGGGTTTTGTCTGTGCATTGTTCCAAATCCCGATTGCACACGTTTCAAGCAAAGTTATGAACGAAAAGACCCTCAACAAAATTCCGGTCTGTCTGTCTGTATGTGTGTCTGTCTGTGTGTTTCCGTGGTTTCCGTGAAAATTTGCTCACGATTCACATAAAAACGGCTGAAGGGATTATTATGAAATTTCATATTTGCATCAGATGTCTTCTAACTTAAGTTTATAGCTATATAACGTTTTGATATTTTGACCCCAAAAGGGGGTTTGGGGGGGGGGGGGTGGCGCACTAATGGAAATGATCAAATAACTCCTAAACTACATATTAACTCTTCGGTAAATTTTATTATAAGCAAAGTTGTAGGGGATGTGATTTCTGACAACTTTTGTTTAAAAAAATTCAGCCAAATTTTGTATACATAATCTGTGTGTGTGGTCTGTGAAGCTAGAAATTCAAAAACTATCCACCCAAAATGGGGGGAGGGTCAAAAAATGAAAATTCTTCTTCTTGGACCAAACTAAACCAAATTTTATATACATAATCCGTGGATCACTAGAAGGCTAGAAATGCAAAAACTGGGTAATGTCAACTTAACACTTCAAATAATAATAATTAATTAACAAATAAATAATTATATAAGATTTCAAAATGCCGATTGAAATAAATTTTAAATTTCTAAGAAAATCACAAGAGAGTGTTTACCGTTTACCGTTACCGTTTCGCGATTCATATTTCAGAGAGGTTCATTTTACAGTCATTTGGCCCGGATTGCTAATTTTGGCACTACTTTCAATTTCCGAGAAGTTAAAAACAACCCTTCTGACATACCATATACATAATCTCAACAAAAACTTGTGTAAAAAAAGGCCCTCCACCTCTCCCTTTTAGCCCTTCCATCCTCTCTTATTAAGATCTCATGATATGGTAACTAGTAATTCGTGACATACATAACAATGCGTAAAAGCCAAGTTTTAGGAAAATAATTTCAACTAAAAATGTGAAATCAATAAAAAATATAGTTGGACATGTGAAATGAAAAACAAGCGTTTTAATTGAAGTCACTAATATATTCTCGACTCATTTAATAAATTTATGATGTTGAACTTGGCAGCACATTAGATCTCACTACTTTTTTTGGCAAACGGTTTTTATTAATCGAACTTGGCCTTTTTTTACACATGTGTTTTTTTGTTGAGATCTCACTTCTTTTTGTAAGTTGGACGGGAATTTAACCGGCAAGATTCACGCATTTATTTTAAAGGCTGATGAAGATCTTTTTCGATTTCTCACCTTATGAGTGATTCAAGTTATTACACTATGTCAAATTTTAGCATTCTTGTTGAATTTTCACTATTAGTTAATTTATCTCATAAGTTTCACTCCTTCATTTTAGATGCTGAAAAAGGGAAACTTACAGTTTTTCGATTTCCCCCATTATTAATGTCCCAAAATCTACTAACATGCCAAATTTTAGGATTTTATACCCTTTGAATTTTTACTTGATGAGAATTTATATTATAAACTTCACACCTACTTTTAAGATGCTGAGGAAGGAAACGTTTCGTTTTTCAATTCTCTTCTTTATCAAGCCAAGCTCTACCAGTATATCAAATTTCATCATTCTAGAGTCATTGTATTTTCACTATATGTTAATTTAGTCTATAAATTTCACCCCTTCATTTCATGTTCTGATTCACACTAGTTTTTGAACTTGAGCGCACATAAAATTTGGCAACGAACTAATAGACATTTTGACAAAATAATTAATATCTCGTAAAATATAATTTTCTGTATGTCTTAGTTTTTTTGGTTTCCGTTTCAAAACTAAACCAGAACACTATTTGTTGCTACAATGTCTGTCTGTCCGTTTGTCAATTCGATGTAGCTCATCAACTAAATAAGTTACTAGCTTAAAATTTACAGGTTATTTTTGGAAATCAAAAATTAATAGATCTTTATTTTGGGAAGGGTTGAATTTTTTGTGTGGCTCTAAATAAATCAACTGGTGTGGACACCACACGGCTTTCACATTAGCTTCTCCCTTATTTGAAATCATCATACCAATTTTCTTCATTCAAATTACTTCATTTTGGGTTTCTTCTCCCAAGCCGTTTTTAGAAAACTAGAAAAAAGACGAGATTGCAAAATACCAAAAATCTTCAACTAAACATCTGATTCTTCGATTTTAGCCAAAATCTTGAGATACTTCTAGCCTCTCGATAACTTAAGTTTCAAATCCCAAAGCTCTGCGATTTACCCTATACGAGATATGAACGATTAAATTATTTATTTTGAGACACTAATTTACACCTTCTCTTCCTATTTTTCAATCGGATTAAAATTTATACACGACTAAAAACTTATGACACTTGATAAGTATACCAATTAAAAAAAACACATTAGAGCCGTTTTAGAGAAAATCACAAAAAAACGAAAAATCTTTCATGTAAATGTCAACCTTGATCCGATTTCAACCAAATGGCTTCTGGAGACCACAATATCTGGTTATATTTTCTAAATTTGATGTCAAACTATTAAGGACATCCTTACTCTTAGAAGTCACAAAGTGAAATTAACTATTTTCACCCTGAAGATAGAAGTTTTCAAAGTTTCAGGACCCCAGCAGGCGATCGTAATACGTCACATTATATCCTATATCATTACATTACAAAGTAAAAAAGTATAGGGGTCCGAATTAACACTAGCACAGGGCCCTTCAAAGGCTAGTTACGGCACTGAATGAAGTAAATGAATAAATAGAAAAAGATAATAGTTGTAATCAATTATAAATACTTTAGTACTCCCATTTATGTTAAAATAGGTTAGAAGTATCTTGAGATAATGGTTAAAGAGGCATTGATAATGAAATGGATCCTTGACCTTGTCTGTTATTTTTCCGGTGATTTAAAATCCAATTAAATAGTTACAAGTGTTTATTTTGGTATGCAACAAAAGACTAAAGAGAAATTAACAAGACGGAAATGGATCATTCTATAGAAACATATACATTTTTAACTGTTCTCTGTTAAGAATCGAGGAATAAAAATAAACCATCCTCAAGACAAGAGAAAGAGAAAAGAAAACACGCGGGATGTCGAGGGCAAGGGAATTAGTTTCCGCTTTGACCCTATAACCTTTCCAAATTCTAAATATACCTTCCTCTGGAGCGGGTGAAGACCTACACAGGCCCACTCATCTCTTAATTAAGTCAGGACCTATTTTCTTTTGGATTTTGAATATGAATTTTATAAACGCTTATGGTGATTTTATTTATAGAATTTCGTTCCTTGTATAAACTTAATAATACGATACCTAGAAGACTTTTCTTAGACCATATGTCTCTTTCGGTGACCTATTCTTGAGTGATATTGTAAAGAAATGTGGAAATGACCTCGCGACCTCACCCGTTCTGAGATCTTAGATTGAGTCATCATCAGATTTCAGATTGGAAAAGAGGCCTAGGACTAGAAATAAATAATAAAAAAGTGGTCTCCTTTTAAGCAACCGGATCTAATTAGCTAAAGTTGACAGAAAAGAAAAAAATGAGAAATTATTAAATTTATAAACAGTCATCCAACTTCACAATTCAAAATTATTATATTTACATTCAATTACCTAGGTATCAAAGTCCTAATTTTTTAGTTTTAATTTAAAAATATACATAATTAATTATAATTATGTTTTACTTGGATTATAAATATATGTATGCGAAAAATTTGAATAGTTTACAGTTATTTCTTATGTAATAAAAGTAATAATAGTAATTATCCAAATAAAAAAAATATTACGAAACCATCTTATAGAATAATAAGTTTGCATTATATCTTAAATTATTTATATTTGAGTAAAAAACATCTTTATATAAATCAAATATTTCTAATAATTTTTATAAGTTATTTAGATTGCCCATATGGATCCATTTCTGTATAAATGGGGTGTTCTGTTGGTCGAATAAAGTGTCTTTTTCGAGTTTGTGAACTAATTAATAGTAAATGTTAAGTACAGTGTTGCCACCATGTGGTAAAAATAAACTAAGGCAATTGGGCCTTTGTCACAAATGTAATTCCATATTTAAAGTATATTATTTAATAAATAGGTTTGGTTTTTGTTTATATGTCATTTAAACACTGATCAATCAAGAAGACCCAATTGAGAGAGTTCAAGCTTTCAACACCAGTTGGCGTATATGCAATTTCCAGTTACTAAATGTAATATTAATAGCCTCGTCCAGAAGCTAGGACTAGCAACCTGTATCTAGAACCTTAAACAATTCAGTTGAGAACTCGATGCTCGAAATCGCAAACTATGTATTGCACTGTTAATTAATATACAGGGACGCACCGTCTATATGTGCAAGGTCGTGCGGTGCACGGCGCGACGGCGCCAATGATTTGAAGATGCCGCTCCGGCAAGAGACCATTGACCATGAGCTATATTATTATACCGATCAAACGAATAAATTTTAAATAATTTAAAAAAGTACTATAAGTGTTCTAGGATAAAGTACTTTGAAATAAAATTTTACTAAAAACTTTATATAGCCTTTTTTGTGGTCCTCTGGGTAGTTAATTAGAATATTAAATTTCATCAAAATTGATTAAGTCATTTTCAAGATATTTAGAAAAAATTAAAAAAGTACTAAAGATTGTTGATATGTACCAAACACTAATCAGCGCTTCATTTTGTTAAAGTAATGGTAGGTTTTCAATTTCATTTTAATCGGTTGAACAGTGTGGAAAAATCGTCGACGAAATAAAAGAGTAACATCCTTACATCCGTACATCCATCCATCCATCCATCTGCACGAACTAAACGAAAAAATCGCACTTTTTGGCCTCTAGACGAGACCGCATGTAATTTTTGGCAAAACCATCACGAGCTAAAATTTAACTTAAATTGTGTCTTTGATTGAGACCATGGGTTCTGTAGTCTTTACCCGAGGACCCTTTGAAGTCGCGCTTGGCGCGAGACCGATCCAATACTTTATTAGTTTATCGCATTGGATAAAGTAAAAATCTGGTAATGGCTTGCGCCTTATTTTCCAGGGTAGTCATACTCTTAACAGATCTGCCAAATCAGTTGCCTGAATATCAGGGCTCCCATTATACGAGGTGTGTTAAATGACTCGCCTGATGTATGGAAATGAATGTTTATCACCATCATAAGTTTTTGAGTGGCATAATTTAATTAATGTCCGGAGATCATTGATTTTTACAACCAATTCAAAATATTTTTTCTTAAGAATTATAAAAATTTTAAGCTAAAAGAAATAAGTAACTTTATTTTTTAAAATTAAAGTAAATAGAATTTACCTACAAGCATCTTTTATTTTAAAAGTTGACATTTTCAACCTCTTTTAAATTCACTTTTATTACGTTATTCTTCTTCTTCTTCGAGTGCCATACCCGAAACGGGTGTCGGCGCCTCTCCACATATACCTGTGCTGAGTGTGTTTAGTTGTTTTACACAGATATACGGGACCTACTTTTTAACGCCGGTTCCGAACGGCTAATTTGGAGAGGTTACTAGGCAATTATACTCTTGGTAGGTTGCCATTACTTTCCAAGAGGAGGCGACTGCAAATATCTATCTGCCGAGACTCGGTCTCGAACCAGCGATCTTCGAGTCTTACTTCGATTACGTTATTAGATACATATATATGATGTATGATGAAATGTTATAATCGAGCATTAAAAAGTTAATATTTTTTTTGCTTTGTTATTTTGAAATATCTCAAAAACAACTGAAATTGTTTATTATTAGGCCAATTAGTTCCTTTTGTAAAAAAACCTTGAAACGTGAAAGAATGTGCCCGCAGTAATTTAAAGCATATAAAGGCGCCAATCAGTATTTCGCACGACGACACAAAAGGGAATTGGCGTGTCCCTGTATAATATTATTTAAATTATCTTAAAAATAAAAAAAAATGGAAGGAATGATACATTATAAATTTATTTTTTCAGATTAAATTAGATCTAATAGTAAAATTCAAAATAAATTAATTCCTTGTTTGAATTTTTCATTTTTTTAAACAATTTTTTTGATGATTAAAAGAAAGTTAAAAATAATAAGGATTGTGATAAACGAAATCCATATGTACGAAAATATAGCCTGAGGAGACAAAAAATATAATAGACATTTGGAAGTCATTCACGGATGTCGGCACGTTTGTATATGTTTCTTAGTCGGAAAAAGTAAAGAGAAGCTGAAAGAAAGTTTATTTGGAATTCAGAGTAAAAAAAGAAAATTTGAAATTCGGCAAACAATACCATTTTGAATTTATAACGGAAATTGAAATGAAATGATTCTGGAGAATGTTTACACTTGGGATAAATGATTGAAATAAATGTTAAAAATCATTTATCCTAGATGAATTGAAGTACTGTTGATAAATCAAAACTCTCCTTTGATCCAGCATGTAGGGACGTGAGGATGGGGTTCGTGGAGAGGGGGTCCAGGGGGCGTGCCCCCTGGCTAGCAAGAGGGTCGCCGAAGGCGGGCCTTGCAGCTAGTTTTATTTAGAGTTAAGAGTATATTTTCGTTGTAATATCTCGAAAAAAAGTACTTTTCTAACGCTCTCCCGGAAGGATAATTGTTGATAAGGGGAACACTCTTATCAAATTGAATGAGAATTTCTATAAAAAATAAAATATGAATTTTCAAAAAAATGAATTCATTTGAAATAGTATATTTTAAATAGAGTAAAAAGAGTATATTTTCGTTTGAATATCTCGAAAAAAGTACTTTTTTAACCCTCTCTCGGAAGGCCAGTTTATGATAAGGGGGGCCTTTATCAAATTGAATGAGAATTTCTAGAAAAAAATTTTTATTGATTTTCAAAAAAATAAATTCATTTGAAATAGTATATTTTATATAGAGCAAAAAGTGTATATATTCGTTTGAATTACTCGAAAAAAAGTACTTTTTTAATACCCTCTCGGAAGGCCAGTTGATGATAAGAGGGGACCTTTATCAAATTGAATGAGAATTTCTAGAAAAAATAAAATATGAATTTTCAAAAAATATATTCATTTTAAACAGTATATTTTATATAGAGTAAAAAAAGTATATTTTGGTTACAATATCTCGAAAAAAGTACTTTTTTAACTCTTTCTCAGAAATGCAGTTGATAATAAGGGGGATAAGATATTACAACGAAAATATACTCTTTTAACTCTGTATGAAATATATTATTTAAAATGCATTTAGTTTTTTGAAAATTAATATTTTATTTTTCTACAAATTTTCAACCATGTTGATAAGGGTCCCCCCTTATCATCAACTCCCCTTCTAAGAGAGGGTTAGGAAAGTAATTTTTTTCGAGATTTTACAAAGAAAATATACTTTTACATTTAGTTTTTTGAAATAAATATTTTATTTTTTTCTAGAAAAGAATTTTAAAAAATTTCTGAAATTTGTTGTCTTTATAATCTTTAAACGTCTCTATCTCCATAATAGGCCTTAAAACAATCGAATTTATATGATTTTTAAAAAATTTCTCAAAATTTTTATTTTATTTATTCTAGAAATTCTCAATCATGTTGATAAGGTTCAGGGGGATAGTTTTCTAGTAGGTTATTTTATATAGATATAGGAAATTATAATTTCGTCAAAGAAACTGGAAAACAATTTCTCTTTGCTCCCTTGAATTTTAGGTAAAAGTTGATAAGGGTCCCCCTTATCATCAGTTTTTCAATTTGTTTAGAAAATAAATATTTGAATTTCGAAGGGATTATAGTTATTTTTAGTAGGGTATTTAATATAGATATAGGAAATTTCTATTTTGAAAACAATTTCTATTTGCTCCCTTGAATTTTTATAAAAGTTGATAAGGTTCCCCCTTATCATCAGTTTTCACTTTTTTTAGAAACTTAATATTTGAATTTCGAAGGGATTATTGTTATTTCTAGAAGGGTATTTTATAATATATGGATATAGGAAACTATAATTTCATCAAAGAATCTCGAAAAAAATTTCTTTTTGCTCCCTTGAATTTTAGGTGAAAGTTGATTTGAGTTCTTATCATCAGTTTTCCAATTTTTTTAGAAAATAAATATTTGAATTTCGAATGGATTATAGTTATTTCTAGTAAGGTATTTTATATATTTATAGGAAATTATAATCGTATACCGAGTTGATTAATGATTTTTCTCTTGTTCACTAAACCTATATATACATTTGAATTCGAATTTTGTATTAGTTAAAATTCAGTACTTTCCTGAAGATGGTCTTACATCCCGAAATATATATATATATATATATATATATATATATATATATATATATATTTAATAAATTTACCTCTTTTATTTTTTTAATTTTTATGTGAAACAAATGACCTAGAAATCTTAACTCATAGTAAATGAATATTTCATATAATATTTATTTACTTTTATCTTTATTTCCTTATTTTATTTAAAATGTTTCAACAAGAACCCACATCATTCTTCCTTGACAAAATTAATCAAAGTTTGATAGTGAATGTGTAAAATTTCTAAGAAAGTCGATCTAAGGTGGAGGATAAGAACTCACCTGAAATAGGAGGTAGCCGGCGTCGTACATCCAATATTCAGAGGCAGTACCCCGACCTGAAGAGGGTTGAAGTGTTGCGTCGGGGTCCGAACTGTGCACTTTGATTAGCCGAATAGCGAGGCAGCGGTCCAGAAGAGCCACACGAGCTTTGGACAACCCCGGGGAAGAGGCCGCCGCCACCGAGCCACCCCCACTCATACTTCTGCAAAAGAGAGAGAATTTTATTAGATTTGTAACTAGGTGCGTTGAGGGAGTGTCATTTAAAATTAATCAGAGCTTCATTAGTTTAAAAAAAAGTGATGCGCCTTTCTAAAGTGAACGTATATTGCTTGAAGGAGAATTTAAATACTCATGAAATGACAAATGTGTTTTCAGAAAAGGACCCTTTCAAGCAATATAAGTTCACAGGAGTTTTTAAAGGGTTATACTTGATTAACGGGTTATAGTGGTGTTTCACAAAGAGGAAATAAAATTAAAAATTAAAAAATCTTTTAAATTATTTTGGAGAAAACTTTTCTGTTAAACCTCCTGATGAAGGTTTCATAGCCCGAAATATGTATAGAGATAAATAAAAAAAATTTAATTTTTTAATTTTTATTTCCTCTTTGTGAAACACCACTATAACCCGTTAAATAATTCCTGTGTTTAATATGTTTCACTACAAACCAACACCGCTTTCCCTAAACTTTATTGGTTATTTGATAGAGATTTTCTTTAGGAGACGGACTGGTATAAATATGCAATTGGATGTTGATGAAAGCAGTCCACGGTGGTTGTAAAAATAAGACTATAGAGGTTTTATTATTTTACATTTATTTGTTAAAACCGACGTTTCGGAGATTTATTCTCTCCTTCTTCAGGGTAACAAAAAGTCAATGAAAGTAGTTCAAAACATAATTAAAGGAGACAGAAAGTAATTATGTTTTGAACTACTTTCATTGACTTTTTGTTACCCTGAAGAAGGAGAGAATAAATCTCCGAAACGTCGGTTTTAATAAATAAATGTAAAATAATAAAACCTCTATAGTCTTATTTTTTACAACCACCGTGGACTGCTTTCATCAACATCCAATTGTTTATTGGTTATACTTGTGTTTCACAAATAAAATAAAAATTAAAAAAAAATTTTAATTATATTTTTGGAGTTTTATTGAATACTCTATATATATTTCGGGTTTTAGCCCATCATCAGGATTTGTATTTACACAAAGTTCTTTTGTAAATTTAACTCGTGATGATGGGCTAAAAACCTGAAATATATATAGAGTATTCAATAAAACTCCAAAAATGTAATTAAAAAGATTTTTTAATTTTTATTTTATTTGTGAAACAACACTATAACCCTTTAAAAACTTCTGCTTTATGATATGGCCCACTATAAACCAATACCGCTTTCCCTAAATGTTAAATATAAGTTCAGTTCAACGTTTTAGCATTTCTTCATGAAGGTGTTGTTGGAAATATTTTCATTCTCCTAATTATTAATTATATTTTTATTTAAAGTAAGCGATTTATTGCTGAAGATTTAAGATGGAAAGCAGTCCAAAAATAAATAAAAATATTATTTCTCATAAAAGAGGTGAAGTATGAGATTTAATAAATAAACTAGAAATAATTACATATTCAAGAATTATTAAGAAGTAAAAATATTATTATATTATTATTAATTAGTCAGGATATCAAGGGGTGCCCAGTATTTGAGCTAGGGGGAGGGGCAGTTTATATTAGTGTCAAGGGAGAGGGGGTGCGAGTTCAAAATAAATGAATAAAATAGAAATAAATATGTAGTTTATATGTATAATATTAAAAATTATTTAATGAATTAGGGTAAATATATTACATGTTCTATTTTTTAATTGCCAACATAATAGATTTTATTGCTTCTTCTAGGGGAGGGGCGGGGTGAGTTGACCCCCTGCCCCTAGCTGGCCATGGATTTGTTGGATATATGTAATAATGAATTTTTGTGGACGTGGGTCTTGATAAATTGTTGACAAAATTTTAATAAAGATGGATGAATTCAGAATTTGCAAAATATGTATCGGAAGTGAATTTTTTTTTTTTAATTTATTATTGGCAATCAGAAATCACATATTTTCAGGATATTTCTATTAATCAATTTCTTAGACGAAATATATACAAAAGTAAAAATGAAAATAAATTTTAATTTTTGATTAAAATTTTATTTGATAATTTTTTCTCATTAATATATCAAAGAATAATTGCTAGTATCAATGAGAGTTGTTTTGACCGCTCTTATTTGAAAAAGATATTTATCGCGAGACTACTGCGGATAACGCTATTGGAGTCTGCGGAGTCTTAAGTCTGGACCAAGAGAGAAAAGATGTGATCCATTTAGCTAAAATCCAACGTCATTTCGCTTATAGCCCGCATGACATCCGAATGTAAATGTAAATATCTTTTTCAAATAGGAGCAGTCAAAACAACTCTCATTGATATAGCAATTATTCTTTGATATATTAATGAGAAAAATTATAAAATTTATTTAAGATCATTATTTCAAGTTAGAAATATATAAGTTCAGATATTAATTTCACTCAATATTTGACAAAAATTCCCTACATTTGATTCGCGATTGAATCAAATGTAGAAAACATTCGATTAAAAATTTGTTTTTTAAAGAAAAATAATAATTTCTTTAAGTTACTTTTTGGCAAAGAAATCATTGAAAAATTTCATATTTTAAATAAAGTAATTTATTAATTCTTTTTAAAGATATTATTCTGATTTAAAATTTTATTTGCTTAATTTATTAAATAAATAGATATATTTTTAATTAAAAATTAACTCCGCACTAAGCTCAACAGGTGACCACATTCCGTGTTAAATATTTTTAAAAATAAAATAATAATAAATTTTAATTTTTTAATCCCCGCCCACCCCTCCCCTTTAATTTTTGGTTCGATTTCAACCAAAATCTAATCAGCTCTTAATCTCAATGCACCAAAACTATATGTGAAATTTCGTTTTGATATTCACACTAGTTTTTGAAATAGAGCGTACACCAAATTTGGTAACGTACTAACAGTCATTTTGACAAAATCACTAATATCTCGTAAAATATCATTTTTTCGATGTTTAGTCATTAGTGCTTTTTTGTAGAGCAAAACGCCATGGTTTTGGTCAATTTTTTTAACAAAATAGTTTCAGCCGTTTTTGAGATATTTTGAAAAAACGAAACAAAAAAAAACTTTTTTCATACACGATTACAATACTTGACCATGATATACTCTGTATGGTAAAGTAATAGTTAAAGCTAAATCAAAAAGTTACATAAAATTTTTTAAGATTTTAAAAATTTGGATTTTGAGAAAATTTACTTATATAAGTACATAATATATGGATTACTTTTAGAATTATCCCGTATAATAATTATGTTTAGCTATGAATTATAAATAAATGAAAAAAAGATGAGCAGCCATATTAGATTGGCCTTCAGTATAAAATCTTATATACTTAGTCGGGCTCACTGCTAAAATATACCGGCTAAAACCTGATTTCTAAAATAAAAGCCACACACAATCACATATAAAATAGTTAACTAATACTAATAGGTTCTGACTAAATGGGCTAAAAATAATGAAACTGCTCAATTGAATTAGTTGACTAGATTATTCGCAAAATAATAAATATAGTTGACTAAATCCAGCTCACTAGTTATACCTGTTAGACAACTCAACATATAATTGAAAAGTTTTTATTTTGCCCAGAGTAGCAGAGTTGTTGAATCATAAAGAGAAACAAAGGGGTTGTCCCCTTCTTGAATCAGCATCAAGCAGAGGATAATCTCTTTGTTTCTCTTAATTACTCAACATATGACAATTATTTTATTAATGGAGAATGGTGTGGGTTATTTTAATAATTTAAGAAACTTTTTAAAATTTAAAGTATAAAATACTAGGTAGGTTCCCCAAAAAACAGTTTTCCTCGTGAACTCCTGAAAATGGGCTCATACCCCGCAATATATATATAGAGTCATGCTAAACAAGAATCTTGTCTTTTATTACTTTACCATACAGAGTATGGTCAAGTATTGTAATCGTGCATGAAAAAAGTGTTTTTTTTGCTTCTTTTTTCGATATATCTCAAAAATGGCTGAAACTATTTTGATTAAAAAAAATTGGGCGAAACCATGGCATTTTGGTCTACAAAAAAGCTCTAATAAGTGAACATCGAAAAAATTATATTTTTCGAGATAATAACTGTTTTGTCAAAATGTCTGTTAGTCTGTTAGTCTGTGCGTTACCAAATTTTGTGGACGAGTTAGCTCAAAAACTAGTGTGAATATCAAAACCAAATTTCACACGTAGTTTTGGTGCATTGAGATTAAGAGCTGATTAGATTTTGGTGCATATCGACCAAAAACTAAGGGGGGAGGAGGGGGTGTTAAAATTTAAAATTATAATATTTTCAAACTAAAAAAACAAGAAAAATGAAATATACTATAAAATGAACCTAAAATAACGAAAATATTTTTTTCTGGCGCCAAAATTAGGAGGGTGGGGCTAAAAAATAAAAATCTAGGCCCTTGTACCAAACTCAACCAGAATTGTATGGTAAAGTCAAGTGGATGGCCACATCAGAACTTGTCAATTTATTTTTTATGAAACTTACCTAGTATTTTATATTTTAAATTTTAAAAAGTTTCTTAAATTTTTTTATTCTATATGACGATTAGATTTTTGTTTTTTGTTTTTTGTTTTTTGTTTTTGTTTTTTGATTTTCTGTATTTTTGAAAGGGATGTTCTAAAGTTAAAAAGGACAAAATTAATCATTTCTTCACTTTGGCACTTAAAGGAACTTTTTTCTGACTTTCTGTTCTTGAGTTATAAGATAACGGATATCTGAATCGAGACACAGAGATTAAGAAAAAATTCTTGAAAAATTATTATCCACGTTTCAGACATTTCTAAACACGATAAACAAAGAAGTTTCAAAGTTCATCTGACTCCCAAGATACGCCAAGAAATAAAATATAATGTATATTGTACTTAAAGTACTTATTTAATTATTATATATGAGTAGGTATAATATATTTTTTGATGATTATGAGAAAAGAAAAAGATTAATGTGAGAAATAAAAACATTAAATCACTGTTATTGATTATTATTTCTTATTATATTAAAAATTACCTTTACTTAGGAGGAAAAAATATATTTATTCAACGAGAGTTAACATTTATTTCGATTTGAAAGTGTGTGAAATGAAATTGATCGAACGATCCACTCACTCAATGAAATGAAATGAAAAAAAAACACGGATTTTTTCTTGAAAGTATGTTTTTAAAAGACCATCACAATTATAATAATATTAATTCTACATCAAAAATATGCACTCATCGCAAATGATAATATATAAAAATCACCTACATGTCCATTGCTGGGAACTGGACAAAAACGTGTGAGTAACCAGACTCTTTTCCTTCTTCTTGTATGTAAGTTATGATTATTTAGCTTTCAGCTTCAACTTATTTCCGCTGAATTACATTTTCAACAAGATGGCTTCTTTGTTATTCATGAATTGCATTTTCCCAATTAGTTGATTTCACACTTTACTTTTTTTACATGATAAAAAATCAGCAACTAATGATAAACAAGTACCTTATTACATGCATAATAATCAATTTTACCTTTCAAGAAACAGGCTTATAAAGAAATATATGTTGAGCTCGAAGACTTATTGCAAAGGGAAGGAATTTTAATTGAGCAAAATTTTATTTTCATTTCTTATATTAAAAAGAAACAAGACATTTCAATAAAATAATAATATTTTTCGTGAAAAAATCCGAAATTGAGATTTTTATTTGTGCTCTGTATAAAAACGACAAATTTTAATTGTTAAACAAAAAAGTTGTTTCCAAGATTATTGTGTGGGGTCGGGTTAGCCGAGGGGTTAGCGTACCAGCCTGCTAATCAAGTGGACCCGGATTCGAATCCGTCTCGAGGCAACCGGCTAAAAATATGATCCCTGCATAAAAGTCTTAATTTAATATCAGTATCGTAAATTGGCTGATGGCTAGAAGGGCCAAAAAGCCATAAAAAAAGATTATTGTGAGCCAAGAATATGCTAAAGAAAGATCAATGAATATAATATGATGTTTTGTCTTAAAGAAAAACTGTTTTTGACAAAGAGTGATAAAATGAGCCACTGAGGAAGTCAAAATAAATTGACGAAACGTCTGGCCCACTTAATAAAAACCCTGTGTTTTAATTAATCCAATTCCTTGCGATTCCTTTTATGAGATTTTTATATTTAGTCCTAAAGGGTTTTAGAATATGTCTGTGCGTGTGTAGCTAAAAAGTAACCAATTTTTTTTGGCAGATTGTTTGACATATAATATTTGTACACATATACCTATTGATAAATAATAAAGTACCCCTTTTCCAATAAAAAAATAATCATCGAAATTGGTCCATAAACAAAGAAGTTATGTGTGAACATACATAACAAAAAAGGTCCAATAGCAATGAGAAATATATATGGTACCAATCGGAAACTATACTGAACCCAATGCAAAAAAATCATCGAAATCGGTCGATATGGTAGGAGAGAAATTAACGAACAAACACAAAAAAAAGAAATTCCGTTGAATTGATAACAGCCTCCTTTTTTTGAAGTCGATTAAAAAGCTTGCGGATGATGTTAGTAACTGTTAAAAACTAAAAAAACTAATTCACTGATTTTGTTAAAACCTTCACCACAATGTTTCTCAAAATGGAAGAATTAGTATCAAGTATGTGTGATCCAACATCTGTGAGCTTAAATGTGCCAAAAGTCGGATGAAGACAGCTTCTTGGGTGAATTCTATTGCATTCGCTGCCAAAGATATACCAAGAAACTAGAAAGGTTTATTACAAGCAATTTACTTGTTTATGGGAAATTTTGAAAATACTAAAGAGTTTTGAAATAACGTACCTAATCTAAAAAACCAATACTTTTGGCTAAACAGTTGGAACAATAGTTTTGAAATCTTCTGAAGCTGAAAGTTTTGAAAGGAAATGAAAAAGTGACGGTGCTGATTTTTATTTCATTAAAAAAAAAAATTTAAATTCCAAGCCTTTTGACCAAACTCAACCAACATTTGTATAAATAAAGACTAGAAATGCAAAAACTATCCACAAAAAATGGGTGTATGGGGGGGGGGGGTAACTAACTACCCAAAATGCGGAGGAGGGTCAAAAAATAAAAATTCTAGCTCTTTGGACAAACTAAACCAAATTTTGTATACCCAATCTGTGGACTCTTGAGGAACGAGAAACTCAACAACCAACTAACGAACATAGGCCCAAAAAAATTAATTCTCCACCCGGGTTCATACGGTTTGGAGGGTGAAAGAGTTAGGAAAAGAGGAGAGAGAGTCCAGAGGGCATGTATAGGGTTGGCGGAGTAGATGATGATCGGAGGTGGGTCCAGGGGGGAAGGATTTGGTTGGTGGGATGGAAGAGGATTAGACGAGGCTAGCAAGAGGCCTGTTTCGCCGAGAGAGAGTCCAGAGGAATTTATAAGGTTGGTGGGATGGAGGGGGTTCAGGGGGCGAAGCGGGCGTCCCAGCTATTTGAATATATGTATATATGTGAAAGTAAATATTCTATTGATTATTCTGGCAAGAGACAAGAAGAGGAAGTTTCCTGTAGGTATATTTCCGTCGTTGATCCTTTTAAATCCTGAAAAAGGAGGGAGGTTTTTAAAAGGATGAAAGTGACGTTCCAATTAAATTTATTTTATTAGAAATTTTATTTTTATTATCCTTGGGCTGCCTTTGATCATTTTGCCATTCCTATTCTATGTATATTTTATTTAAACAAAAAAATAATAATAATAATAATATAAAAAAAAACTGAAGTGACATTAAAAAATATCTTCACTTTAGTACCGGATTTAGGGACGGCTATTCCGTGCGGCGCACGTGGGACCTCGTCTGAAAGGGCCCTTTCAACCAACCCATTTCTGTATTTTTGCATTAAAATACAAAATTATACTATATACTTAGTATTACATTCTAGTTTTGCTCCACAATTCCTAACCCAGATTCTATATTTTAAATTTAATACTGCAATTCATTATAACATAATATATGCCATATTGATAGTGCTTGCTACTTGGGGGAAACCTCGGAGAATTCTCGCATGGATCCCAGAGGGGGTAAATTCGGCACTTTTCGTATTATTTATATATATTTTATTTCGATTACATAAGTACGTGTAAATGTAATCTTGCACAAAAAATAGTGGTTTTAATTAGATTTTTCAAAAAATATCTAATAAAGGGGTAAATAAATTTTGATGGAAAAAATGAGCAAAATCGGTGTTAAGGCCTACAAAAAAGCCTTTTTTAAGAAATGATTTGATTAATATCCACAAACCAAGATCAAACACTTTTAGATATTATAAAAAATCTAAGCAAAAACATAATTTTTTCTATACGATTTGAATACTTCCTAATAATATATATTTTATATAGTAATAAAACTAATTGATATTAAATATATGTGGCTGCAAATTAGTCAGAATCGAAAAGATTTACCTACATTTAAGGTAATAATTAATTGTGTGTAAATAACGATACTAAAAGAAGAGTCGTTTGTGAGTTTAAAAAAGGTAAATAACCACTTGAGTTAAATCAAGTTCAACCATTTTACTTAGTTACAATTAAGAATTTTTTTTTAGTTTTTTTATATTAAAAAAAGACAATCCCTGAAAGAAATGAGAATAGATAAGTTGAAATAAACAAGCAGAAAAAATCTTCGAAGAAATCGAGTTCTCTTATTAAGTGCTTCCTACGAGTAAGAATCAACTAACCTAGATTGATCCAATACAATAAAACAAACCTGAACAATTATCCCACAAACCTCCATGTAATCAGTGAATAGCTAAATGACTAATTGAATAGAAATGCTATAATTCATTTTATCAACATCCCATTTTGGTTAATTGACTGTTTAAATTAATAATCTCTTGAATATTAATCAAATTAGAAGAATAACAATCTATTGTAAAAGAAGAAGACTGTACAATTGTACACGTTCACAAGATTTATTACTGTTTTAATGCATTATAATTCCTAACCGATAAATAGTTTAAAAAAAATGAATTTTCAAATTCTAAACAGAATTCTTTAGACTGAGAGTAAATCGGCGAATTCAGATTTAACAACATTATTTATCTAATTAGAGTTATAAAAGAGATATTGCTGCCCATAAAAGGAAGGAAGTCTTCAGCTAATCCAACATTAGAGTTCCCAGATGATTTTAAATAAATTATCACGGTGAAAGTATAAGAATTTTTTGGAACAAAATAGATTGCGCGTTTATTTTTAAAGGTCCCTATCTCTTTATACAAACTGGGCCATATGTCGTGTTCATTTTGATTAAATTTTGGATCTCTTAAGGAATCTGAAATATTCAAACGATTTATGAAAAATTCCAATGACTTTCCTATGAGGGTGAAATTATTATTAGAACTTTTTTTTTCTTTTCCCAGTTGAGAGGTTAACTACACTTTAAGTCTATCTATTCTCCTAAAGAAAATAGCATTTCCAATGTCCAGGGATGTTTCGATGTCTTGAGCGTGGAGATTAACCACTTTCTGCAATTATTTCTTCATTCTCTGAGAAAAGTAACTTCTCTTAATTTTTCATTATTCATAATTCGTCGATAAAAAGCAAGTGAACTGATCTAAATACGGATTAAAAACTTTTATCTCCTGAAAGAGGTAAACTAATGAACACAAAGAGAAAAAAGAGTTGTCCTCTGCTTGATGAATAAACATACACACATATATAACAAGATGATATATCTGTATATATATATTATTTAAGTGTTTCAAATCAAACAAAAAAATAATATATATACAGATATAACATCTCGATATATATGTGTGTATGTTTATTTGCATCAAGCAGAGGACAACCTCTTTGTTTCTCTTTGTGAATCAACAACTCTGCTACTCTCGGCAAAACAAAAACTTTTCAATTAAACTAATGAACTTCTATTCAAATTTCATTCAAACCCGACTCTTGGTGGTCTCAGGTCTTCGTTTTTTATGGATCCCAATAACTGATACTCCTTACTCTTATTTCCTTTATGTCTTCTAATCTTTCTCTACTTTTTTTCTCTTCTTCCCCTTCAAAATGTGTGTATTGGTAAACTCTTTTGCCAACTTTGTAAAATATTGTTGCTAAATTATGTATAAACACTAGGTGGGACCTAAGGTCCTATGTTTGTATACTTTGTGAAATAAATAAATAAAAAAATAAACTACCTTTAACTCAAATTATTCATTAGGGGATGAATATTACGTTGTAACCTAAGGCATAAGAAACCATTCTCTCAGTAGTAAAGCAAATTAAGGAAAGTTACTGTAGTCCAAAGAGGTGAAGGAGTTTTCAAGTTCAATAAAAAATTGTAAAGTTAGTGATGGTATGTTCAGTATTTACCGTTGGTATAAGCAATCTAATATCTAAAATTGGAAGAAAAGGGTAAGTATTTCAAGACTCGATAGGTAAGCTCTCTGCAAATATTTCCGAGAGTGGCAGGAAGACGCAGCGTATCGGTACAAACTTTTGTGGATAATTTCAGCTCATCGTCACAATTTCTCATGAGCTCCATTAACATAATAAGTATATAACGATTTTTTTTAACACTCTTTTATTAGCTTGACCTGTATGCATGTATGTATCTATGTATCAATATGACGGAATCTTTCAATGTAATTTTCACCACCTTCAAGGCGTCTGATTAAATTGAATATTTGGATACGTATTAAGAACCGATGACAATACAATAATGTTAAACAATCGAGCTGAAAAATTAACAGAGGGGGCGAAATTTGGAAATTATAGTCCCCTTTTATCAAAACTCAACCAAAATTTGTATACATCATCTGTGGGCACCCAATACGGTAAAAATGCAAAAATTAACAAAAGTGGAAGGAAATAGGGAAAATATACTAGACTCTTGTCAAATTTAGTATGAGTTTAGAGATGTACGCGTGGAATTGTACCCATTGTAAGACTAAAAAGTAAAAAAAAAATTATAATTTAAAAAACTAAAAAAAAACGCTTTTGTCAGTAATGCAATAAAAAGTATAAAATAATGTACCTAAAAACTTTTTATGTCCAATACCTAAAAGCACTTTGTTGAAATGAATTAAAACTACCTACAGAAGAAGCGCCCCACGCTTTTTGACTTAGTTATTGAAACTTAGTTATTGAAAAAAAGTTTTTAGGTAACGTGAAGTTCGCAATTAATCAATTTTAATTTAATTTTATTCTTAAATTGTCAGCAACAAATCGTTTATAGATAGGGCGAAGGCTATCTTTTCTGACGTTATATTTGTTAGAGGGGTCCAATAAAATGTGACGAAGCGTGACGAAGGGGGGGCCAAATAATATAAATTTTACCTGAATGATAATACAAACATTTTGGCACAAAAAGGACCTTTCAACGAATTTCAGTTTTTGAATTATATCGCACACAGTCCGAAAAAAAATATTTACTTTTCAGATATTATCGAGGGGTGAACCGCGACATAATATCTTGTACACCTACTTCCATTTCCAAGTAAAAGACAATAGATGAAGGGGCATTATCTAGTGAATTTCAAAATAATTCCACATAATTCCAAAGACGCGTACAACTAATTCCAATTGCGGTTCACCCCTCGGACATTACGAAACATAATAAAAAAAATGAAAATTTTTGAGTGATTTCAATACCTGGTCTTTATATCTGTAAAACTACTAAATAAAGTATCTTTTTAATGGTATTTTTTTAAACATTTTCTCTCCCCTTTTCCCTTTATATTTATATATTATATTACTTATACTGTTTATTATATAATGTCTCGATTTTTCTTCATTGAAGAAAATTGATGTTCATCACTAGTAAATGATAAGTACCTACATTGTACATATACCTACTAGTAATTGATAGGTATGGGAAAAGAAATAATATTAAAAAATATACATTCGATTTCGAATTAAGATGAAAAGTTTCGTCGTGCTGACGATATTAGGATTAATGAGAGAAAAACAAAGATAGCGAATAAGTAATTAACCCAATATCGAGATGTGATTGCGAACAAAGATCAGACTTTCTTGAGCACAATCTACTATCGTGTCTTCTTCAATATGACTTGATATGACATTTAGAAAGCAACTTCCTCTTCCTCTAAAAGAAAAAGAAACGACCGAGGACAAACACACGACACGAAAGTTCAAGTAATCGTGAGATTATTCAAATTGAATATATATTTCAATTCATGTTTCTCATGCATTCCAAATATTGATTTGGATTTTCTACATATAATTCAAAAATATTCAATTTATAAATTTAATTTAATAACCATACCTTTAGGTATTATCTTATCTTATTATATTAAACGAGCAATTCTTGTATATATATATATATATATATAGAATCGATTTCTCGAAAACGGCTCTAACGATTTGGATGAAATTCATTGGTTTGGGGGGTGGATTGTGTTGCCAATTCGATCTGTCACGGTCTCATCTTCGGCTAAGTTGTTTTTGATGGGTTTTTGTTGATTGAAATAATTATTCACAGGTAGTTGTCTCAATAAAAATGTATAATTATATTTTTATTCAATTTCCTTTTAATAAATAATTGGTTTTTTAATTTCAAATCCCACAAAAAGATCATTACAATTATTTTTATATATTAAAAGTCGGGCAATTTAATTTGTTAAAAAATCGAGTTTTAAATCCCACAAATATTATATATTAGAATTTGACAATTTAATTAATTATAAAACTCGAGAAATTGTTAATTAATTAAAAAAAAATTATATGGTATTTATTTAAATACTTATATACACAATTAGTCAATTACACATAATCTGTGAGCCACTAGAAGGCTAGAAATGCAAAAACTTGGGGGCGGGAGGTGGGTGTGGGTGTGAGGGGGAGGTGAGTGGACGGGTACGGGGAGGGGTTTCGGGGTGGGGTGTAGGTGGCGGGCGGGACGTGAGAGTGGGGTTCGGGGGTGGGGGTCCAGGGAGCGTTTACTATATTCATCAAGGGCGGATCCAGGAATTTTTTATGGGGGGGGGGGGAGAATGTATATAAGGTGGCCGATGTATATAAGATCTACTTTTTATCTCGAAAGTGTGTCGCGATCGAATTGTCCAAGCGGGGGGGGGGGGGCGAGGACGCCCCCTCCCCACACACACATAGAACTTTATTTTAAAAATTTTTAAAAAAATAAATGTTTTTTTTTACAAATTTCATATCTCGTATTTTAAGTTCATTAAAATAAAAAAAAAAAAAAATTGTTATAAATTCCCTGTCGATTTGGCCAGGTACTTTTATTAATATGAAAATAAAAAATCATTTTGTATACATATTAAGTATAATTTGTTAAGTACCTATAAAATACGAGTAATATAGTTTAGTTTAATTAAAAATTATTTATCTTTTTACTTTAAATAAAACTTGATTTTAACTATTAGATGTAAAATCGTTTTGAAAGAGCTTTTTAATTTAAATCTTATTTGGGTAATTAAATTAAATCATTCGACATATATTTAAATTTTTATTATATGTTATTAAATATATTTTTAATCTAAGTAAAAAAAAACCAAGCACTATATATAATATAGTGATATTTTACATAAAATTCACCATCGTCGTAAAGGAGTCAGCCTTAAGGTGGTTCGGGACTGTTTATCATTTTTATAAGAAAATTTTTACCATTTTTCAAATTTTTACCATTGAATCATTGATATATAAAATATTTATTCCCGAAATTTGAAGTTGATCGTCTGTTCCATTACCGAGAAATAAATTATTGAAAATTGTTCTTTTAACATGGAAGTAAATGGACCGAGCTTTTAAAACTTTTATAACTTCTATACCAATTATACAATTTTCAACAAATTTATATAGTTCAATAATTCAACTTTTAAGAATCGAATGATACATTTTTCAATAAATTTGACAGTCTAGTTAATTAGTTATTCATAAATGTAAAAATAAAAAAGTTATTTGCAGCCAACAGAATATAACAAAAACACTATGTAGAATTTCAACTCTATTTCTTGAAATCGTTTTTGTGTTAAATAAATGCTTTTATAATGAGAAACAATTCATCTCAATATTATTTTATTTACCTAATATTATCAAAACAAAGATTTTTATTCAAAATTAGCCCCATTATTAACAATTGTTTTTATTAACAAATTTAGTAGGCAGAAGTTGTCACTTTGCAAAAATACAAAAGATTTTTTCGTAGATCAACCAGATAGAGCTGCTGTTCCTAACCTCCTTAAGATTGGTTTGACGCAAACACTCTCCTCCATTTGATTCTTTCCCACGTCAATTATTTCAGTTTTTGTAAAAGTGCGGAATTAGGTTCGACAGCGCCCTAGGCCCCGTCCGATATGGCGCCATTTTTGCTTTATAGTAGTAATTATTATAATCAAACATCTAATTCACGGATATTAAAAATATTTAATTTTTAGTTTTATTAATTTAGTTGAAAAATTGAAAAGTTTTTATTTTGCCAAGAGTACCAGAGTTGTTTATTCTTAGAGAGAACAAAGAGGTTATCCTCTGCTTGATGCAAATAAACATACACACATATATATAAAATATATAGCGTATATGTATAACTGAAAGTAATGGAAGGCAGCCCAGGGCTAGTGAAGAAAGAAAAAATCAACACATATCCAAATAAGGTGTAATTTATTGGATTCTTTCCTCCTTTCCTTGCAAACCGACGTTTCGGAGGATTCTTCTCTCCTTCAGAGTTTCAAAGATCACTGAAGGAAACAAACAAAATGTTTCCTTCATTGACCCTTTGAAACCCTGAAGAAGGAGGGAAGAATCCTCGGACACATTTTATTTGTTTCCTTCATTGATCCTTTGAAACATTGAAGAAGGATGGAGGAATCCTCCGAAACGTCGGTTTGAAAGGAAAGGAGGAAAGAATCCAATAAATTACACCTTATTTGGTTGGATATGTGTTAATTTTTTCTTTCTTCACTAGCCCCTTTCATTACATTCAGTTAAAATTTATACCAGTCCGTGTCTCTTCAGAGAAAATCTCGTGCAAATGTGTATATATTATTTATTTGTTTGAGACAAAAAAAAATTGCAATATCTAAGCGATACTGACCCCAAGAAAAATAATATTTATAATTAAAAAGACTGATGATGAGGACCAAGCCTTCGAAACTATAGTCTCAAAAAAATAAATAATAAATATACATGTATATATATATTTAAATTTTTATAATTTTTCTAATTAATATAACAAAGAATAATTGCTATATCAATGAGAATTGTTTTGACCGCGCTTATTTGAAAAAGATATTTATCGCGAGACTACTGCGGATTACGCTATTGAAGTCTACGGAGTCTTAAGTCTGGACCAAGAGAGAAAAAGATGTGATCCACTTAGATACAATCCAACGTCATTTCGTGTATAGCCCGCTAGACATTCGGATGGATCACCAAGTGAATTTGAAATCTCAGATGTTATATATTTAATCTCCCAGTCCAGAGCGCTCGGTATATTAGCATGTACGATATGTTAGATGCTTGCCATAAATTAATCGAATGTTTTCTACATTTGATTCAATCGCGAATCAAATGTAGGGAATTTTTATCAAATATTGAGTTAGACTCCGCAGACTTCAATAGACAGTAGTCTCGCGATAAATATCTTTTTCAAATAAGCGCGGTCAAAAACAATTCTCATTGATATAGCAATTATTCTTTGTTATATTAATTAGAAAAATTATAAAAATTTATTTAAGATCATTATTTCAAGTTAGAAATATATAAGTTCAAATATTATTTTCACTCAATATTTGACAAAAATTCCCTACATTTGATTCGCGACTAAATCAAATGTAGAAAACATTCGATTAATTTATATATATATTTTATACATATATATGTGTGTGTAGGTTTATTTGCATCAAGCAGAGGACAATCTCTTTGTTTCTCTCTATTATTAATTTAGATATACCTAATATTAAATTTCTTAAAATTAAACAAAAAATAAATTTTTTTATGACTAATCAGAAATCACATAAACTTTTTTTCCTGCTCTTGCTCGCGCGAAAACATCAATTATATCCTCATAATCGATTTCTTGCACCAATTTTATTTCAATGGACAACAATACAAGTGCATTAAGTCTGTCTTGGCCCATACTTGCACGCATATAGCTTTTCACTCTTTTCAGGGGAGAAAATGATCTTTCTCCAGAACAATTTCTAGCTGGAATACTTGAATAAATGTGTAAAGCTATGTCTATATTAGGATAAACATCGCACAGATTATATATGAATGTAAAAAATTGCATATATTTTGATGCAGAGAAAAAAAAATTAAAATTATAAAATTTTATTTATTTTCTTAGAAATTTATAATGAAAGGCAGTCCAAAAATTATTTAAATTCTATTCAATCTCCGACGTTTCGGAGACTTTCTCTCTCCTTCTTCGGGACATTAAATAGTTATTGATGGGTGAGTATAACCCGGTTAGCATTTGTCTCTCCTTTCAGTGATAGCAATAAAATTACAATATTGTAAGTATATAATGTTGGAAAATATTGTAATATTGTAATTATATAATGTTGGAAAATATTGTAATATTCTAATTTTATAATTTGTTTAGGTTTTAAAATAAGAGACGTGCAGCTTCAATTTTTTCTTTTATTTGTTTCTCAATTCCCACTAACGTTTCGGCAATCGACATTTCGTCGTGAAAGAAAAAAGACAATTGAGAATATTATATCTTTCGACCTTCTTGCGAACCCTGTAAAAAGTTTTGTATATATCCTATTTATGTTTTTTGTATATAATTTTAACTAATGACAAGTGTATCAAAAATTTTTTTTATATAAATATTGACTAATTCCCGCTCTGAAGATGGCCATAACCAATGGCCGAAACGTTAGTGGGAATTGAGAAATAAATAAAAAGAAAAAATTGAAGCTGCACGTCTCTTGTTTTAAACCTAAACAAATAAATTACTACAGCTATAAAAAACTCCCTTAATAATTATATAATGTTCCAAAATATTGTAATATTGTAATTATATAATGTTGGAAAATATTGTAATTTTGTTGCTATCACTGAAAGGAAAGACAAATGGGAA
This sequence comes from Forficula auricularia, assembly GCA_024734495.1. Taxonomy (NCBI): domain Eukaryota; kingdom Metazoa; phylum Arthropoda; class Insecta; order Dermaptera; family Forficulidae; genus Forficula; species Forficula auricularia. The sequence continues at coordinate 3,862,608 of JALMQS010000069.1, read as the reverse complement.
CCGAGTTACACTCAGCCATCAATACCCCGAAGAAGGAAAGAAAAAGTCTCAGAAACGTCGGAAATTGAATAAAATTTAAATAATTTATGGACTGCCTTTAATTAGAACCTACTTATTAAAATAATAAAATTATCAAACTAGTAATGAAGCTATTGAAGCTTTTATTTTTGAGATTAATTTTATTAAAATTTGAATTTTTATTGAAATCACACATAATTCATTATAATTATTTATTGAACAAGAACAAATACGAGCCCCGTCCCATCTCAATTGGCCCACCAATATTTTTTCTTTTTAAATAAAATTATGCTAATTCAAGGTAAATTTAATTTAAATATTTATTTTTATTATCATTTGGAACAACATTTTAAACAATTTAAAACATTTTATTGTAACATTTAACTCAAAATTATTTTTTAATTGTTAAAAACAAGGAAAACAAACATAATCCAAAACCTTTACCACTGTGTGACGTCGCCTTTAATTTTAATTACGGCTTGAATTCTTTTGGGCAACGTACTTATTAAGTGATAGAGTTTTTCTTTAGGAGACGGACTGGTATAAATATACAATTGGTTGTTGATGAAGGATGTCCAAGGTGGTTGTAAAAAAATAAGACTATATCGGTTTTATTATTTACATTCATTCGATAACCGACGTTTCGGAGATTTACTCTCTCCTTCTTCAGGGTACTTTACATTGACTTTTCGTTACCCTGAAGAAGGAGAGAGTAAATCTCCGAAACGTCGGTTATCGAATAAATATAAAATAATAAAACCGATATAGTCTTATATTTTTTACAACCACCCTTGACTGCCTTCATCAACATCCAATTGTGTACTTATTAAGTTTTGACACTCATCTTGAGTGAAAGTATCCCAAATATTTTGAAGTTTGTGTTTTAATTTGACTACGTTTCTAGCTGGTTGTATTCGTAATAGCTTTTTCATTGTGTGCCAAAGAGTTTCTATTGGTGACAAGTCGGGACTGTTTGCCACCCACTCCAAAAGTGGAACATTATGATCAGAAAGCCATTTTAAAGATTTTCTTGATGTATGGCAGGCTGCCCCGTCTTGTTGGAACACAAAATTATTATTATTCTGCAATGCATCTGCCATTGTTGGAAGTAACGATTTTTTTAAAATCTCTAAATATTTATTGGTGTTTACAATTCCATCAATGAAGTGAAGTTTTCCAACACCTCTAGCAGACATTGAACCCCATACCATAACTGAAGCAGGAAATTTTACTTTCTTTTTTAAACAATCTGAATTGAAAGCTTCATTTTTCTGACAAATAACTCTGCTTCGATTGTCCCCAACAAAAACTTCAAAACGAGACTCATCACTCCAATGGACACTATTCCATTCATCACTCGTCCAATTAAAGTGACTTTCAGCCCATTTAAGCCGGTTTTTCTATTGTTTTAATGTCAAGAGTGACTTTTCTTTCGCCTAAAAAAAAATTAGTAAAATTACAAAAAAAAATTTGGAATAAGTTGCAATAAAATTACCTTGTAAATTTTAAGACCTAACTTAAGGGCTTCTCTATGGCAAGTGGATCTTGAAACACTTCGCCCCACAGCATTGCTCCAAAAAACAGATAATTCAGCATAGTTCGAACGAACGCCTGTTTTTTCTAATAATCTTCTTCAATGCCCGTCTATCACCATCTGATATTTTGGATTTCGACGCATACCGAGTTTTTGTAGCTATTGTACCCGTTGTTTTATATGCTCGAATAATATTTCTGACAGTAAACTTTGATATATTAACTAGATCGCCAATTTCCGCGTTTGATTTTCCCTTTTTAAATAAATTGATAATAATTGAGCGAATTTTTTCATCAACAACCTTTTCCACGAGTCTTTTTTACTATTAATAAACAAAACAAACTTTCTTTTGTTGGAAAAAGGCAAAGCCTACTTGATTATTTCACATATTCAAAGATTCTTAAAAAAAAATAATAAATTCGTGAAAAGCAAAGAACTTTTTTATAAAAAAATATATTTTTAACAATTAAAAAATAATTTTAAGTTAAATGTTACAATAAAATGTTTTAAATTATTTAAAATGTTGTTCCAAATGATAATAAAAATAAATATTTAAATTAAATTTACCGTGAATTAGCATAATTCTATTTAAAAAGAAAAGATATTGGTGGGCCAATTGAGATGGGACGGGGCTCGTATACAATATAACTTCGACGTTTCGATCGACTTATTCTGCGATCGTTCACTTTTTCAAACTAAATTGTTATTTTTATAGAGGAGGAGTATTAATGTTTCTTTCAATTAATGGGAAATTTGAACTTAAGCAATTTTAGACTTGATTTTATTCTTTTTTTTTTATTCTTTTAATTTTATTAAACCAATTATTTATTTACTTTAATTAATGTATACATTGTATTTTTTTTGCTTCGATTCCGGAGATAACTTCTCCACCATCGAGTGTCCTTATTCATCTTTAGTCCTTGTTTTTAATAAGAGGAAAAATCTAATTAGATAAAAAAACCTCTTTTCCGATAATTATTTCAATTCCATTATTCCCCAATCAAGTCGATTGGCCTCTTCTATCTCCGACCATTTTATTCTGTTTTTTTTTTTTTATAAATTTTATTAAACCAATTATTTTTACATTAATTAATGTATACACTTTGCATTTAGCTTCGATTTCGGAGACATGCTTCTCCACCATCGAGTAAATTTTATTCATATTGAGTCTCGTGTTTGTGACAAGAGGAAAATTCATCATTTAGATAAAAACCTTTTTCCGATAATTATTTAATTCCATTAGTTCCTCATTCAAATCGATTTCGGTAGCTCTCCTCCTCTCCTCTCATTTTTATTCTGTTTAGAGAGCTAATTGAATATATATATTTCCCCTGAACTCGATAGTGGGTATTAAAATAATAATTTAAATTTCCAATATTTAATAAATTTTATTTGTCACGAACTTTTAGTGAGTTTTAAAATAATAATTTAAATTTCCTAATATCAAACAATTTCATTTGTCATGAACTATTAGTGGGTTTTAAAAGTAAAAATCACGTCGGCGTCAACGCATAAGCCGATTATAATATTTATTTATTTATTTCACAAAGTATACAAACATACAATATTGAAATATAGCAAATTTATTTTAAATAAAATAAATAAATATACATATTGTGTTTTTTAATTTTTTATGTTTCTTCAAGGCTTAATCAATTTCGAACTAAAATAAAAATTTGCTAAAATACGTAAGTAAGTAAGTTAATAAGTAAGTTAATAAGTAATAATAAGTAAGTTAATAAGTTGTAAGTAAGTTAAGTTAGTTAGTAAGTTAAGTTAGTAAGTTAAGTTAGTTAGTAAGTTAAGTTAGTAAGTTAATAAGTTAAATAAGTAAGTTAATAAGTAAGTTTGAGACAGAATTTAAAATAAAAACAAGACTATCCTAAATCTACTAGAAGTCAAGAAAATTTTGAGAATTTGTTCGGCTTTTAAATCGAATCCAACTCCTTAATTTGATTTAGCTTGTATTTTATTCTTTCTAGTCATGGCCTAACTATGGGCAGTCTACTATCTGTGATATTATCTATTTTGTTGACTATTCTATTTATTATATATTTGTTATAGAAGCCTCTTTACAGCTTCACTGTCGTATTGTTATTTCTTATATAGTTTATCTCTTGTTGAATCTTTTTTATACATTTATTTTAGTTTTCTGTTTTTCGATATAGTTTATTTCACATATCTATCAGAAGCCCCTTTACAGCTTCATTATTGTATTGTTATTTCTTATATAGTCTATCTCTCGTTGGATTTTTATACATTTATGTATCGTTAGATATATGGAAGTCCAAAAAAAAAATAGAGAATATAATAGAAATCTAGGCGCTAATGACCTTAGCAGTCGATGTGCCTTTAAACCCCAAATAATAATAATAATAATAAAGTAAATATTTATTTATTTATTGGAGTTTTATTAGTTTAAAGGATTCTCTCGAATATAAGACCACTCAATTGAAACTAAAAATGTTATAGAGAAGAATTGAAATTTTAATTACTTTTTCTAATTTAATGATTCAACACGAAAAAAAACTTGCATAACAAGAGTTGGTAAAAAGTAATTTGGAGGGATTTAGCCAACTTTCAGTATTATATATAACCACATAATTTATGCATTTAACTAAATCCTAGCAAATTAAAATATATAATTATTTTGGATATTTTCGAATATTTACGCGGACAGGGAATCATATGGTTCTAAAAAAAAAAAAAAAAATATTCCTCAAGTTTCAAGTCTCTATCTCAATTTTAACTTAGTGCTACACAGCGATTAAGTTTCCCATCTAAATAACATGGGGGTTTTTTTCATTTTTTTTTTCATTTTTTTCAATTTTTTATTCCGGCCAAAGTAATGGTTCAAAAAATTTGAAACTCTGTTAACTTTATTCTTAGAATAGTAGCTATCCCTCAAAATTTTTACAGATTTTTAGCTATTATAATTCGGAGTCTATAACTTACTAATACTAAGATATAGCAGTAATTTATCTAGACATAACTCCAAAATTGTAATTTCCAAAAATCTATAAAAATTCTGAAAGACAGCTACCATTATAAGAATAAAGTCTACAGAGTTTCAAATTTTTTGAACCATTACTTTGGCCGGAATAAAAAATTGATCGTTCAATGCCAATAACCCCATGTTATTTAGATGTTTGAAAATTAATCGCTGTGTAGAACTGAGATAGAGACTTGAAAGCTAAGGGATATTTTTATTTATTTATTTAGAACCATGTGAGCTCCTGTCCGCGTAAATATTCGAAAAGATCCAAAATAAGGAGCACCCTAACATAATTATTATTAATGAATCTGTTGAACATTTTATTTTTGTTATTAATTTTATTAAAATTTGAATTTTTAGTAAAAATTAATTATAATTTATTATTTACTGAACACGAACAAATAATACAATAAAGCTACGACGCGACGTTTCGATCGACTTATTCTTCGATCGTTCTCAAGTATGAGCATCCACTCCGATTTTAGGTTAAATGAAATGGCCAGAATAAGTCGATCGAAACCTCGTATTTTATTGTATTATTTATTGGTGTTCAATAAATAATTATAATTAATTATGTGTGATTTTACTAAAAATTCAAATCTTAGTATTATTTCTCAAAATATTTTTTTTTTAATTTATTAATTTCAAGAAATTATCATTTAATAAGTTTTATGAAGAATTCCTACAGCATAGTCGATTGATAATGATGCTGTATTACAGTTTGCAATTTTTTGCTAAAATTTATCTTAAGAACATTTGATTAGGTGTTCAGTTATCTCGTGGTTAATGAATATAGCAATTTAGAAAATGTTTCAGAATTTTGGCTAATGAATTGATAGTTGTATATAGATTCAAAGATGAAAGTTTGAACATTTCTATTGTTAAGTAAAGTACGAGCGAGCGAAACAAAAATAGGAATTATAATTATTATACTCAAATAACATGGAATAGAACTAGTTAGATTTTAATTAACTTTCTAGAGAGTCAGAATATTAAAAAAGAGGAAATCAAATGTTCGAATTCTAACTAAGATAACTTTTGTAAAGTCTTTTGTCTTATTGTTAGCCGCAGGGAAATTAGTCCATTTACATATATTTAGAAAAGTAATTTTAATCATAATATTTAGAAATGTATTATTTATTACCAAAGTGAAAATTTCCAAGAATGTGTTAATTATCATCATTCATTTATCATCATTTATTTTAAAAATTGGCGAAAAATAGAAAATTATTTTTTTAATAATTATTTATTGTGGATACGGTAGGCGTTCCTCACATGAATGTTTAGAGCCACTTGTAGTATAACCTGCGATTCGTCACTATTAGTACCAGTGGCGTTCGCCCTATGGATGCTGTGGATGGTGCTCATCCCAAAAATTTCAAACATTTAGAGTATTTTCATAAATATATAATGTCGACTTCACAATGTCAGGAGGATCTTTAAATTTTCAAATTATTATCTTTTATTCCAAATATCTCTATAAAAAACATTTTTTTGTTTTGAAAAGTACCTAATAGTTATTAGTTCTTGAAATTAAGTAAAATTGTTGCATAGTTTCAAGGGACAAATAAAATTAATGTTTTTTTCCGAAAAGGGTGCCGATAGAAGGTTTGAAGTCCCTGTCTGGTAGGTATATTATATTCAGTTCAAGCATGTCCAAGACAAGTTCAGAAGAGTTTTATTCGAATAAAAATTGTTCTCGATGAGGAACTATTAAAATAGAAATAATACAAAAAAAGGAATAAATATAGAAGATTTTAGAATCTTTGGACTAATCCATTTCTAACAATTCTCAATATATTAGATCGGAAATAACTAAGAGTAGGCATTATACTATATACAAGCCACAGCTTTAATTGAAAAGTTTTTATTTTTCCGAGAGTAGTTGATCCATAAAAAGAAACAAAGAGGTTGTCCTCTGATTGATTCAAATAAACATACACACATATATATCAAATATACCTATATAATATAGTATATGGTATGTATATACCATATATATTTGATATATACCATATGTGTGAATGTTTATTTGCACCAAGCGAGGACAACCCCTTTGTTTCTTTTTATGAAGTCATAGCTTGATTATAGAATAGAATTAGAATAAATTTAAGATTTTCTTGTTGATTTGAAAATTATCTCTGTACAATTCCAAATAGAAAAATAAACATTCACCATTGACGATTGGGAGTAACTTTTTTATTTTCACTATTTTTTCAAAATATAAATTACGTAATCAATATTTATAATTAACGTATCGGTTAATATTAAAATTTAAAAATTTTAATATGTATTTATTATGTACCTATCAGTAACAGGCGTTGAAATTTCAACCAGAGAATGCTGTCCAAAATATAACCCTTCAATTTTTTATTTTTGGCTTAGGCATATGAAATTTTGAAACGAACTAAAGAGAGGAGAGTATTGAATTGGTTGAATTAAATAAAATTACGATGGGACATCGATTATTTACAACATAGTATACCTAGTCTTTTGAAATACAGCGTAAGTTTCAAGGTCCACGGTATGTCTGCTGAAAAAAAGAAACCCTATCGAACAATTCATAAGCGAACCCTACCATACAGCTTTCCAAGATTCTCACCCGTATCAGCCGACTAGGATCATATGACTTGTAATATCGGTTTCCAAATGAAAGACTTTTGTAATTATCTTTCGACAAATATAGAAATCACACACACACTCACTTTTTTGTAAAATTCATCGATAAACGCAGAATTTTGTGTTATTTTTCAAATTTAACATTAGATTTTTTGTAACACGGTATGAAAATACTCTTGAAGTTTTGAAATTTTAGGGATGCGCAGTATTAATGGACCGCACGCCACTTGTATCTAAATACCCTATTTATAAATATAAAGGAGTTCCCGTACATAATATATATGTTGCAGTAAAAACCCGTTTTTACTAGTTAAAACGCGTTTCCCTGAATACTTTTATAGTCAACCAGAGTTTACTGATGTTAGTTGAGTTTGGTTCAAAGGCCTAGAATCTTCATTTTTGAACTTCTTCCTCATTTTGTGTATTTATTTTCAAAAAATTTTAAATTAAAATGTCATAAATTAGAAGAAAAGTTGTAGAGCATGTAATTTTTGACATTTTCTTTTAAAAAATTTTGAAAATAAACACACGAAATGAGGCGGAAGGTCAAAAATGAAGATTCTAGACCTTTGAACCAAACTCAACCAACATCAATAAACTCTAGTTGCCATCAAGGTATTCAGTGAAACGCGTTTTAAATAGTAAAACGGGTTTTTTACTGTAACACATATATAAATATATATTTAAATAATAGATGTTAAGAATAAATTAAATAATAAAATTTGGCGTTTTACTTTTGATATTTTAAACCAATTTTCTGGTAAACTGATGAGAGAGTATCGGTAGCTTCAGGGTAAAACAAATTAAAACCAATGAATATGAAATTCCCAAATGTAATTTCGAATACAAATATTTAAATTAATCTGAGACTAAGGTATAAATTGTTTCTAATTTAAAAATTATCAACGCATAATTTTTCCGAAATGGCCAAATCATCCATGTCAAATTAAAAAGATGTTAAATATATAATATTCTAAAGTAGGGTTCATCATTTCTGAATGAATGTCTCTAAGGCAATATGAATACATTATTATCATTTCTCGCGATCTTCCTAATACATCATTTTTAACTGAGAAGAAAAAATGTTGATTATCTTTCCATATCTCAGCCGGCAGACTTGACGAGAGACAAAATAAAAAATGCAAATGCTAATGCAAATGAATGTGTGTGGTGACCTCAACAAGTACCCGTTGCAAATGAGAAAGCACTGAGACTTAATCTCCATGGTCATTGAAGAGAATGACGATTAACATGAAATGATTATCAATTTATATCCCACAATCGTTCACACTTTCTATTTTCGACAAATAGGTTTTTCTTCTAAATCAAAATTTATTATCATTAATTAGACATATTTTTATGAGCAGCTAGATCAAGGCAAGAAAGCTTTTCTGGCATGTAGATGAAGAATTCATTATACATCGTTTCAAGATATTTTTTAATTAAAACCTGGCAAAAATTAAAGCTTCTTGTACATGTACCTAAACGAAATAGTGATTTTGATTGGCTAGAGCTAAAGAGAATCACTTGTTGGAGATCAACCTTTATAAAATTAACGATGACATTCAAATAAAGAAGATACGTAGAAAAGTTTTTGTTTTGCCGAGAGTAGCAGAGTTGTTGATTCACAAAGAGAAACAAAGAGGTTGTCCTCTGTTTGATGCAAATAAACATACAAACATATATATATATATATATATATATCAGAGATGATATATCTGTATATATATTATTTATTTGTTTGAGACTATAGTTTCGAAGACTTGGTCTTCATCATCAGTCTTTCTTCAATTATAAATGTTTTTCGTGGAGTCAATATCCATATGATATTGACTCCATGAAAAACATTTATAATTGAAGAAATACTGATGATGAAGACCAAGTCTTCGAAACTATAGTCTCAAACAAATAAATAATATATATACAGATATATCATCTCGATATATATATATATATATATATATATATATATATATATATATATATATATATATATATGTTTGTATGTTTATTTGCATCAAGCAGAGGACAACCTCTTGGTTTCTCTTTGTGAAGATACGCAGAGCTTCACTAATCTAATAGCCCAGGCAAATTAGACTTTTGTTGGCCAATAAATATGCACAAGCTGTTGGAAATAATTTTAATCGACGTTATACATCCCAAATAAGAGTTATATGAGATTGCGACAGTTTCTGCCTGGTGCTAAATTTTTGAGGGTCTAAAAACCACGAATATTTTGTACTTTTTCCAGGTTTTCGCGTATAACTAAAATACTATGCATCCTGAAGAAAATTTTACTCTTACCAAAATGAAAGAGCACACAATTTTGCGTTGAATAACGTATTTAAAAGTTAAAATCGATTCAGCATCTTAGCCACAATTGATCGTCAAAAATAGGCAATTTTTACCAACTTGGTGGAAAAGTGAATTATGCTCTTTAGGTGATCACAAGAAACCACTCTTCAAATTTTTGCGGTGCTGACCCCCATAATAGTAGTTGCCAATTGGCTAAAAAATGAGATTGGCAAAGTTTCATCTTAAATGGACAACATTAACCCGTGTCCGATCATGTCATGTGCAATTTTCTGTAGGACGCATGGTTTTCGAGTTATAAGCGAAAATCTGAAAAAAGTCCAAAACTTTCGTTTAATTGAAAAGTTTTTGTTTTGCCGAGAGTAGCAGAGTTGTTGATTCACAAAGAGAAACAAAGAGGTTGTCCTCTGCTTGATGCAAATAAACATACACACATATATATCGAGATGATATATCTGTATATATATATTATTTATTTGTTATTTATTTACAAATAAATAATATATATATACAGATATATCATCTCGATATATGTATATGTGTGTATGTTTATTTGCATCAAGCAGAGGACAACCCCTTTGTTTCTCTTTGCAAAACTTTCGTGGTTTTTAGGCCCTCAAAAATGTAAGACCAGCCAGAAACCGTCGCAAACTCATATAACTTTTATTGTGAATGCCTAATGTCGAATTATTTCCAGCTTGTGCATATTTATTGGCTTTTTTTCGTTCGAATTTGCCTGGGCTATAAGCAAAGTTTAGTAATAAATATACATTATAAATTTATTTAAAAATATATTTTTATGTCAGTCAGTCAGGTTCTCATTTTCGGATAACATTAGTTTGAATGGAATTTTTTTCATAATTAAAATAATTATTCACAAGTGTGTTATTAAACATTTTAAATTAATTTCTTCGATTTCCTTTTATTTATTAATTGTTTATGCCAACACCTCTTGTTATTCAATTAGTATTATAATTAGTATTTTAACAGTAAGTATAAGCTGGAATTTCCACTTAAGGATAAAAACGCCGCGGTAAATACTTTTAGAACGAATAAAAGAGATGAGGAAAAGTCCTTAGATACAGTATTTATTGTAAGTTGTCAAACTATCCACTATTTCAGAAGAGAAGATTTTAGTTAGTAATATTACACGAAGCATAATTGATATAGTTTTGGATAGGGTTAAAATTGATCTTTGAAAAAATAATAATGTTTATTGAGATTGTTACTTGAGAAAGATCGCAGAATAAGCCGATTGAAACGACGTTGTTATATTGTATTATTTGTTTGTGTTAAATAAATAATTATAATTAATTTGGTGTAATTTAAACAAAATTTCAACTCTTAATAAATTTAATCACAAAAATACAAGCTTTAACAGCTACATAACTAATGTTTACCCTGAGTATGTATACTATAATAACTCGAAATATTCGAACATTTGAACTGTATTAAATTAAATAATAAAGTTACTTTTTTCGACATTAACTATAAATAAAGTGACCAGACATCTCACATTAGGGTTTCTTGTTCAACATCGAAAATGTCCCACAAAGTGTTCCACATTGGACAATATTTTGTCTTTTGGATTAAAAAAATTTATATTTATTAATTATTTATATTTTTACAAAGTCGATGTTGGGATTTAGCGACACTAGCGCCCGTCTTGAACGACTTTTGTGATCATGCTGATGTGGAATATAATTATGTATGCGCCTGCTAGGCTACATCAAATCCAGATGGTTGGCATTACTTCATTCAATTGAAAGAGTTCTAAAACCATATTCCCCTTTAAAATCATATTTTTTTGTCTACTGATAACTGTCCAAATGTCCATATGTCATCTGCTTCGCATTGGATAAAGTAAAAATGAGGAAATGGATTTTTTGCAGGTTATTCATACCCTTAACTGATCTGCTACTTGAGTTGTCTAAATATTAGGGGCTCCCATTATACGAGGTGTAACTATTAAATGAGGGGACTGTGCTTAGAAACATTGAAGGCCATATTATAAGTGAAGTGCCATTTCTCTAGTACTTGTGACGAATTGTGTAATAACATATCACAAAATGATGAATTATTGAAAAAAGTTCATATTTCATCGGAAAAGATCGAGTGAGTATATCTTTATTTGTTATGTTGAATTTTTAACTTTTATCTATGACTGCTCTTATTCACTTATGGTTTACAAAAGATATATGATAATAAAATAATTAAACACATACAGATTCATGTCCTACATTCCGTTGTAAAACATCTGGTCACTTTAACTATAAACCATTAATTTTACTTATGGAAAGTGGTGTAGGTTTTAGGTGAAACATGATGTTAATTAATAGAGTGAAGGGTGTGTAGTTTCAGTATTAACTTGTAAACTCCTGATGATGGACTAATAATCCGAAATATATTGAGTTTGTATAAACCTCTTTGAGTTTTATTTCATTCACTGTGAAACTACACACCCTTCACTCTATCACAAGTATTAACATGTAAACTCCTGATGATGGACTAATAATCCGAAATATATTGAGTTTGTATAAACCTCTTTGAGTTTTATTTCATTCACTGTGAAACTACACACCCTTCACTCTATTAATTATAAACCATTAATCAATTTGTTAATTTCTAGACACTTCTAGTTCTTAGCGAAGATGATTCAGGCATCAGGCAGAAATCGATGTGAACCATTTTACCTAATATATTATTACAATTTGAGAAAGAATAATAGTCAAAAATCGGGAACAATAAAACAACATTTTAAAAAGAGCTTTCAGGTCATCTGCCATTTGTTAAAAGCTTTTAGAAAAAAAGCGTTATCTTCGTTGGCGGTCGTGAGAAGATTTCTGTCATTATTTGATCAATACGATATAATTGTGTAGTAAAACGAAGGTGTCATGTCAAATTTGAGATGGGTGCAATTTGACCTCGAAAGTGGAGAGGAGCAAGAGATCATGGATCATGGACCCTTTCCAAGGAATGGATCCTGGATCAAGAGACCGAGTGTTTGTTCAGTCCGGTCACGATTAATAGACAAAGTTACGTAGTACTTTTACAATAGAACCATTTAAAGAATAAAATGGAATATCTTAAAAATAACTAGTTTGAGATGCTTGCTTCTGATTGCTTTCAACAAGAAAGAATTGAGCGATTTGAAGGAATCTATCACTAACCTATTAGAGAATGGATTAATAGGAATTTACGATCTATGTCGTTATAATTTAAAAATGTTCTTACATCTTATATATAAAAATTAATGTGTGTCTGTGTGTGTGTGTTCGTCTTTTATGGGTTCGCGCATCGTTCATCCGATTGAGTTGAAACTTTGTACAGTTGTTGTTGGTACTTGTTTGAAGGTTTCTGACAAGGTACAATAAGTGGGGGGCTCCAAAAATGAAAATCTAGGCCAGTGTAAAAAATTTATAGTTAAATTTTTCTTAATTTCTTTTTAATAATTAATTGGTTTTTTAATTTATTTCTCACTAATAGTTCATTAGAAATATTATTATATATTAAAATTAGGGAATTTAATTAATTAGGGACTAAAAACATTATCGCAAGCCCGAGAAGATCAAGAACAGTCGATGGTGGGGATGGAATCTCCGAAGTCGAAGCTCAAATAAAATGTATACGTTAATCCATGTAAAATAATTGGTTCAATAAAATTTATTATTATTATTATTAATTAATTATGGACTAAAAACATTATCGCAAGCTCGAGAAGATCAAGAACAGTCGATAATGGGGATGTAATCCTCGAAGTCGAAGCTCAAATAAAATTTATATGATAATCAATGTAAAATAATTGGTTCAATAAAATTTATTATTATTATTATTAATTAATTAGATAACTGGTTCAATAAATTGTGGGTTGGGGTCCATGGGGGTGCCCCCTGTCTAGCAAGTGGGCCGCCGAAGGAGGGCCTTGCAGCTAGTATTTTATAAAATAACATTCCACATTTTTTAAAATACAGGAAATATTATATACTTATATATATTTTTTAATTCAAAAATAATTATACTAGAAGGGTTTAGTTTGGAAGGCTGTCTAACTAGTAGGTAATTTGGTAATATATAGTTATAATATTTGTTTATATAATAATTAATAATATATTGAAATGGTAAGCAAATGTAGATCATATGTTGAGTGAATTCTCCTTCTTTCTTAATCTAGTGCTATTATTAGATAAATGATTTTTTAATGAATAAAAGAAAAGATGTGGGAGTTAATATCGAAAGAGACTAGTATTGAACTGGTTTCTTGAACGAATGAATGACGTTAGAGTAAACCCTATAATTTGGGCAAGTGAAAGGAGTAAGAATAAGATAAGGCAGACCAAAAAAGAACAGTAAAGTAAGATATTAGATATGGAAGAGCGAGCCTTGAATTGGAAACGAAATTACAAAGAAAGCTACATGAATCAGGGATATAAATGTAGGTGGATTTGATGAAAAAAAATTGCTAAAGACTTATTGTTAATTTATAACATCTAACAAAAAAATTTCAAAAATCTCTTTTTTAATTTAGAAAGAATACACTGTTAAAAATTTCTTATATAATTTTACTATAAAAAATGGGAAGTCCGGCCTCAAAACTTTTTAGGAATATAGCAGTATTGTAATTTTAAAAGATATTTTTTACTAATATGTATCTAATTAATACAAGAAAAAAGTAAAGTTATAATTTATATTTGTACTTTTGCAATGAGTTAATGTGATTTTATCAATAATATCTTATCCTATTATATTAAACGAACAATTCTTATATATATATTGAATCGGTTTCTCGAATACGGCTTTAATGATTTCACTAAAAATTGGTGTACTTATCAAGTTTCATGAGTTATTGGTCGTGTATAAATTTTAATCCGATTGAAATAAAAGAAGTGGGTGTAAATTAGTCATAAAATAAAGCAAAATAAATATTTTAATCGTTCATATCTCGTCCTCGGAAAGTCGCAGAGCCTTGAAATTTGAAACTTAAGCTATCTAGAGGCTACAAGAAATACTACAAGATTTTGGCTAAAATAGAAATACCGGAAGTTGATGTTTATGTACGTAAGAATGTACCCCCTCCCCCTCCTGCATTTAAATCTCAGATCTACGAAATTAGAAACTTAAGCTCGATATAGGCTAGAAGGAGTATACTCACTCTATTTTCTACCCTTAGTAGCAGCTTGGGAGCCGGCGTCTCATCGCTACCCCTGTCTTAAAGAAGTTTAAGTCTTTTAAATTTATAGTACCTGGATGCACGGAGCGATGATCGGTAACTTCTTCCTTCAGTTAAACCTTTATTTTAATATTATTTTTAATTTAAAATTCTGATAAAAAGGTCGATTTTTATTTGAGAGCCGTTTTCAAATTAAAAAAAAAATACAAATAAATATAGTATTCGCCCACTGTACCCCACCCCGCTTGACCCCACCCCAGAAACCTCGCCCTACCCCCGGATCCCCCACCACTGCACCCCACCTCCTGCACCTGTTTTGATTCAACCATATGATTCATTTTTATTCATCCAATTGTTAATAAATTAAACCTATCAAAATGTGTTGTTTTTTCAGAAAATTGAGACCTGCTTATGCGAAATATATTTTTAAATAAATTAGTGATTATTTTTTATTCTATTAAATAAATAAAGTTCTTTATAAAAACAATTATAAAACGTTTATTAATATTTCTAACGTTTATGGAGAACAAAATATGTTAAAATTCACAATCCCAATACTTCTTCAAGGCCTTTTAGAACAATGAATTAAGTCAACCCTTTGTCTGCCTGGGTGCAAAAGGAAAAGAGTAACCTTTTTTAAAACCCTAAGAATGGGATTTGTCTACCTGAGAATAATTAATTTAAAAAACCCATCAAAAACAATTTTGTCGAAGATGAGACCGTGACAGATCGAATTGTCACCCCAAAAACCCCCTAACTCGTGAATTTCATCAAAATCGGTAGAGTCGTTTTCAAAATATAACCAAGATACAAATATACAAACAAATATATATACAAATAAATATACAATTTTTGCTCGTTTAATAAGAGTAGATATGGACCGTTTAGCTACCTTACGAATATGTAAATTCGAAAAAGCATTGCCCGTGTGTTACCAACGAGTAGGTAGATCCTTATAGCAACCATCGCCAACAGATGTTTGTAAAATCTGATAATTACATTATTATAAATGCTAGAAGGGTTTCAGCAAGCTTTTGCTTGAAACTGGAACACCGTAAGTTGACATTTACATGAAAGATTTTTCCTATTTTTTTGATTTTCTCAAAAATGGCAATAACGATTTTTTAAAAAATTGGTGTACTTATCAAGTGTCGTGAATTATTAGTCATGTATAGATTGTAATCCGTGAAATAAAGGAAGGGGTGTTAATTAGGAGTTCCGTAAAATAAATACTTTAATTATTAATATATCGTCTTCGGTAAGTCGCAGAGCCTTGAAATTTAAGCTATTTAGGAGTGGACCTACAAAACTCATTGACTCCCTCTAGAAAAATCGAAACTCCATTATTACGAGGCATCACTTATATATTTCTTATTAAATTATTTCGTTACTTCCAAAATTTGTCAATTCTACTAAAAAGTAGATTGATTTCTAATCGGATTACCAAAATCGAAACCTTGTGGTGGCTAATCAGCTGGCTGGTTGCCCCCCTAGGAAAACTCCCTAACTACGTCAATTGAACACTAGGTGAATTAGAGAATTCATTAAGAGTTGAAATTTTATTAAAATCCCACATAATTAATTATGTGGGATTTTAATAACATTTCAACTATTAATAAAATTAATTACAAAAATTAAAGCTTTAATAGCTACATTTCTAGAGAATCAATTATTTTGATTTTTTGTCATGCTTATTTTGAAACAGCCTTTAAAATCCTATATATTATCATTAAAGGTATGAGATAAAGATGTTTCGCCAAAGGTTTTGAAATTATGAAAGCACAAGTTCTCATTTGATCATCTTAATTTAGCACCATCTAGCAAGGTTATTTCATTTAAATAAATAAAGAAACATAAAAAATGTCTACTTTAGTAGTAATTATATTAGTCAACTTTTGAATGTTTGCTACTGTCCTATATAGACCATGCCCTTTAAGTACCCTTTAGCGCCTGTGTTTCTAGGGGAGATAAGCTGCCGTGTCAACTTTTAAACTTTATGTCCCCTCAATGATATCCAGAGGAATTCATGAAAATTAGATTAATCATAAATTTACTAACATCACACAGCATCCTAGACGCCATTAGTTTAACAAATAAGTTATATAGACCATAGAGTCTATATAGGACAGTAGAAAACATTCAAAAGTTTGCTAATAATTACGAGTTAAGCTGTAGACATTTTTTATGAAACTTTATTTATTTAAATCACTTAATAATAAAATCATAGTTATATAAGATCAGATTAACATTCGCTTTTTTTTCTTTGATGTTTATGTTGATTTTCGCATTATTAATTAGAAGTGATGATCTAATATTAATTGCATACAAATTATTATTATAATTTTAAAATTTTAGAAACTTGGAGCCCATTGAAAAGTTGTTTTCACTAAAATTGTCAATTTAACGCACGAAAAATATAGGTAGAATCATGGCAAATTAAAAATAATTATTTTCATATGTCATTCAAAATAATTATTTTTAAGATTCCAAAATAATTTTCATTGAAAGTACTCACTAACACTAAGCTACTTTGCTGAATTTGTACACACAAATACACTGCTAGCGAGTGGAGGGTCAAAATAAAAATTACCTTGGCTAAAACCATCCTTAGGACGGTATAACTTTTATTAAGTGGGAGATAAATTAGTTAAAATTTATCGCACGGAGAATTTACCACTGCTCGAAGCCCCCAAAACCTTAGTAAATTGGATATTGGATTGTATCTAAGTTTCTGAGATTGGCTCGTGATCCCGGCTTCTTTTCCTTCTACTCTGTTCTTTTCACGATGGAGGGGCCAGCCCATACAGGCCTTTAGGGGATGGAACTTCTGGTGTATCTCCTTCTCACATCAATATCATTAAAAAAAAAAAAAAAACTTTTGATTATGGAGACGGGAGTCAAATTGCTACTGGCTTTTCGATAAAAATTAGTATGATTAGAAACCTATTGAGAATTATATTGGTCAGTGTTTCCCAAAGTGAAGTCGCAAGGATATTTTGATGGGTCGTAAAATGTTTTTAAAAATTCGGTTTGCTCATATTTAACACAAGCCCGGGAATCCAGGTTTAGTCCAGTTAAATTGTGCTCAAAAGGGCCACTCTCTAGAAAATTTTGGGGTAGTTTTGATTTCTTCCATCCTATTAGTGTTTTGGAGTGGAAATAGTGGGTTTTTGTGGAAATAGTGGGTTTTTATGGAAACAGACAAAATACGCCAATTTTCAACTAGCGCTTGAGCCCGAACGATTGGTCGGAGAAAAAACCTAAATAATGAAAGTTGTAGGAAATTTTATGTAGTTTCATTTTGAATAGGGAGGTTATTAACAAAAAGTTGATAGTTTTTGAGTTATAAGCAAAAAACTGCCAAAAAATGAGATTTTTTAGATTTTTTACAATGTTCCATCACGAGATTTTGTTAGCAAAACTCAAATTTGGATTCAGCACATCAAAAAACATATAGGATGGAAGAAATCAAAACTACTTCAAAACTTCCCAGGTAAAAACATAATTTAACTGGACTAGTTGGTATGTGAGGCGACTGTGGGTCAGTGGTCAGAGTGTTTGGACGCTGTTCTGAAGTATGCTGGTTCGAGACTGAGTCTCGGCAGATATTTGCAGTAGCCTCCTCTTAGAAAGCAATGGCAAACTACCAAGAGTATAATTGCCTAGTCAACCTCTCCAAAACTAGCCGTTCGAAACCGGCGTTAAAAAGTAGGTCCCGTATATCTGTGTAAAACAATTAAACACACTCACCACAGGTATATGTGGAGAGGAGCCGACGCCCGTTCGGGCATGATACTATAAGAAGAAGTTGGTATGTACTAATTTTAAATTCTTATTAAGTGAGTATGGTGTGGGTTCTTCGTGAAACATTTTAAATAAAGTAATTTTTCAAAATTTTCTTTACTCTATATAAATTCTTACTTGATGTACAGTGTTCATCATTTGCTAATTGGTCTCTAAATAATATGCACTATAATCAGGCGGATCGCAATTAAATACTAAGTTAAATAACAATGATATACCTAATAGTAGGTAGTATTTCAATATTTGCAAATATTTGCTTATTTAGTATTTGATTTATTGCCTCTCTATTGAATCCCATAAAGAAAAGTAATTTTCTACCTGAAAGATTATTTCATGAATAATTTGATCACATATTTGAAGGTTACTCAAGTTCAAAGTCACTTTGGAGGTTAAATCGAATTTTCTTATTGGAGAATAAAATTGGGTAAAAATTATGGTATTATTCGTAATAGTTATCTTATTAAAACTGTCTTTTGGAATCGGCCAGAAAATAATAGTAAATTCGGCTGATTGGAACGAGAGAGGGGGAGTAATTACGCGGTTGCAATTTTTCCGAGCGCCTCGTGAGGCTGGTTGGTCCAAGTCGCTTTGTGCGCGGGGCGGAGGTCAGCTCCAGGTCGTGGGACTGCGACTGGAGAAAGTCCAGCTCCAGAGCCTCCCGGCACTCCAGACTGCACTTGGGAACTGGACCAGGGATGCGCACTCGAAGCATTAAAACTCGAATAAAGACAGAATATGACGGCTGTTTTGGAAGTAAAATTTTTTACTCCCGAAAGATATTATAATAAATTATGCAAAATGCATTATTGAAAAATTTCCATTAATAAATAATTTAATTTCACTTTTCAATCATTTTGCCTCAAATACAGAATCTCTTTTGTAAAAGAAGATCGTGAGGAAATAGTGTGATGGAGATCTCGTTCTAAGCAGTTGTATTTTTAAATAACCACTAATGATGTCATTGCTAACCAACATCAAAATCTAGTGAGGTGCATTTTAATTTAAAGTGAAATTACTGAGATGACCTTGAATCGAACGAGGTCTTCCGTGGAAGAGAGCAAATGTTAGGCTGACTGCACAAGTATAATTCATAATCATTCGGTGATTTTACCGACTCTGAATCTCAAACTTTGTGAACTTAATTTTTATTATTTTTGTGATATTTTAAAAAAGGATGAAAAATTTTGATTTTTGAATTTATGGCCACAAGGAATTTGCCGAGGGGTGAACCGCGACCTAATATCCTGTACACCTACTTCCACTTGTACTTCCAAATATTTTAAAGTACTTCCAAATATCACCAAGTGCTTCCAATTATTTCCAAGTACTTCCAAATATCCCCAAGTGCTTCCAATTATTTCTAAGTACTTCCAAATATTTCCAAGTACTTCCAAATATTTCCAAGTACTTCCAAATATTTTCAAGTACTTCCAAATATTTCCAAGTACTTCCAAAATACTTCCAAAGAGGTGTACATCTACTTCCAATCGCGGATCCCCCCTCGGAATTTGCATCCCATGCATGAATGAAATATATATTTTTTTTTCTAAGGGCCTCTACATCTCCCCTTATAGCCCTCCGATCCTCCCACTCAGGATCCGGTTGAGTGGCTCAGGGTGTGGCCACAGCAGAACGGTGTGAAACCTTAGTATGCTGCGACCAAGAATAAAATAATAATAACAATAAAAAAGGGAATACCGCATGTCGTCCAAACAATAAAAATAAATAAATAAATACACTGGGAAGAATAAATAAATAAACAATCAAATAAATAAAACAAAAAATAAATAGAATATGTCACTGGGTTTAAAGAAATTGTTGTTTAAAAATAAATAATTTAAAAAACAGTTAAATAAATAAGTAGACAGGAAGTTGCCGTAGTCAATGAATAAAAAATAAATAAATAAATATGCAGGAAACCGCCATGGTCAAGAAAAATAAATAAATATTTGACTGGGAATATAAGCTACTGGGTAAAATATTAAATAAATAGATCAACGCTGAAGAAAGGGTTGGGCTTGTCCATCTCCCCAGGAGAAATCAATAAGGTGGTCATTATTATTAGCCGTCACGATACATCTGGCAATCGGCGATAACACTCCGGGTAGCTCCGAATAAAAACTCTCGAACCGTCTCAAACCAGGGCGAGGCACTCTGTAAAAGATTTCCAGCTCTGGGATTGCCAGATTACCGTGGAGGGCCCCCATGAAAAATCTGAGATCAAAAATTTCCCTTCTACTTTCAAGGGAAGAAAGTCGCAGTACCTATATATTAGTTCCAAATTTTTTTTAGTAAGAAGTTTAAGAACTTAGGGAGAGGAAACTCCCAATAAAAACCAGGCGGTTTTGCTACATTCAGATTGATCGTAAAGTGCATATATATGAGAAGCTTCTCAAAGAAGAAATGTGCTTCTTTTCTTTTTTCGTTAGAATCTTAATGTATTATCTTTGTTTAATCTACCAAAGGTGTCTTAATATTCTTCTTCCTGTTGAACAGAAGCAAATGCTTGCTTCCATGACTGGGAGGTTTTTTTACGGAGTGAGCTTGTTAGCCTCACGTCCAACCCCTTTTAGTCGCCTTTTACGACAAGCTGAGGATACTATAGACCTATTCTACCGCCGGTCCATAGGGGTCTCAGTGTGCAATACTTTTTTTACAATTAGCAGTTATTGCTAGAAAGTCAGAAAATTTCATAAATCGTGTATAACTTTTGTATTTTAAATCTATAAATTTACTTGTGTTCTTATTTTTTCCTTTTGTCGAAACTTTGTTAGTGAAATTGATGATGATGATCAACCCTAAAGGATTCTCAAGTTGAAAATTTTTCTGAATGTCTTAGTTTTTTGGTTTCCGTTTAAAAATGAATCGTAATACTCAAAGAGGTGTACCGCGATTGGAATTAGGTGTACAGGTCTTTGAAATTATGTGGAATTATTTTTGAATACATTAGATAATGCCCCTTCATCTATTGTCTTCTACTTGGAAATGGAAGTGGAAGTAGGTGTACACGATATTAGGTCGCGATTCACACCTCAGTAATACTATTTGTGTCGCTACAATGTCTGTCTGTCTGTCTGTTTGTCAATTTGAAGTAGCTCATCAACTAAATAAATTACTAGCTTAAAATTTACAATTTATATTTCTATGTATTCGTGTTTTCTAAAATCATAAATTAAATTAAAATTTTAATAGATGTTTATTTTGGAAAGAGTCGGATTTTTTGTGTTGCTCAAAATAAATCAACTTGTGTGGGCACCACCCTACTTTCACATTAATATCTCCATTATTTGAAATCATCAAACCAATTTTCTTCATTCAAATTACTACTAAAAATTAGACCGTACATTAGACATGTTGGTCAGCGAGTGAGTACTACAGAATAATCAAGTCGTATCTAGAGGGGGGGGGGTTGAAAATTGTTACAAAATTAGCATTATATGCTAAAAATAAAAACGATCATGTTTATAACTTCAACAAAAGGTATATAATAAAAACCTCTTCTAATTTCTTTTGAAGTGAATAAAATGAAAAGTACAGAGGGGGTTACTTTTCATGAAACTGGGCGGAGGGTGAGTCATGAGGCTAGAGGGGGATAGGCACCACTACAAGTTGCATCAAACCAGTTTTAGGACTGATTACCCTATGATAATGATCGATTTTGTTAGCTAATAGTTAAGTACCCATTTCTATTTCATAAATAAATAATCAATAACTAAATTTTGAAACAATTTATATACAAATTCAGTAATAAATAATTACACGATTTCTTAAACGATTTTTATTGCTAAATATCCGAAAGAATTCCCATAAATTTAAAAAGTCTCTTTATAAATATTGCGATACCCCTCTTTATCATATTATTCATCTTCTGACAAGAAACGATCTATCATCTCCTTTTTTTTAAATATCAAACGTGACGACGTGCTTGGGACAACATTGAAATAAATGCTTTTGATACGGGCAAATATGAATAATAATAGTGAATCTCCAGGATCGAAATCTCCTTTTGATCGTTAAGCTCTCCAGCTCTGCCAATGACATGCATCCAAGAGTCGTTTCATATATAAATAAAACTCTCAGAAGATGAAATGATGTTTGTCCATAAAAGCCTATGTCCATTAAAAAAGGTTTATCCTATATAGTTAACAGATGAAAGAAATTATTTAGATAGAAATGAAATCGAAATGGGATTCATTTCTCAAACATTAGTCCAAACAAAATCCTATCTATTGAATTTAACAAAAAATCCGGACTCCCTTTCATTCAGCAACAAAAAGATTTAAGGCAAACAGCGTTGACCTAATAATGATCATTAGTCTAAGAAATAAAAAGTAAAAAACTTAATAAATTTGAACTGCTGAGATAAGCAAAATAAATTGAAGATTTCTAATCGTTAATTGCTTTTAAAAATTAAATTAATATTTGACTTGTCAAGGTAGTTCTTTCGGGACAATCCACAGAAAAAGTTTTAGACTCGTAGCCACTCTATACAAATGAATGGTGCTAAAATTTTAGGTTATGTTTTTTAATGTGACTGTACTTTTCCCACTACTATATCCTCTTTATGAATGGATCGTTTCCAAGCCATTGATCTTATATCCCCTCCACTAAAAATATTAGACCAAATTTGTTTTGTTTTTATTTTTTATCAAAATGAAGAGGTAAATAATTTCAACTTTTTTTAAGTTACTCCGAATATATTATTTTAACAAATATTAGTTTTTCATCAAGATGGTGAAAGTCTTTTAATGAAAAAAAATAAAATAATGATCATTTTCCTACCCTTTTCCATCTATCATATGTAAAAAAATTCATTTTTAATTGCAATTATTTCATGTTTGGTGTAGTAAATCCTCTTCAAATTTTAACAGTGTTATTATGCTTTTAATCTCAATTATTCTAAGTTTCGAAGACTTCTTGAATTTTCGCATTTGTGAAAGAACTATCTTAAAGAAAATTAAAAGTATGTGAAAGAGAAATAATTACCAAATATTTGTGTAATATTTTTCACATTAAGCGAAAATATCAATCAGTGTAAAAAGTATCCGGAATTGTTAAATAAAACACATAATATTAGTTTGATAGTTTATTTTGTCGCCTTCAAAGTAGGTCCCATCTAGTGCAACACAACTACGGCAGCGCTTGATCAATCCTCCAAGCATTTTTTGTAGGGTGATTTACATAGGTATAGTCTTCAGGTCCTTCAGTGGATTTTCTTTTATGGCCTCAACTGACTCAAAACACCTACCTCGAAGTGGTAATTTGAGCTTCTGGAATAGGAAAAAGTCACACTACTAATTTACAGAATTTTTTTTTTGGCGATATCTTTTACGTGCGTCTTTTAAATGATACTTTGCGGATACTTTTTACACATAGTATTATTTCCAAAATGAAAATTCGACAAGTTCGACTGAAATACTTGAATAGAAGACAAATATATATTTATAGAGAGGTGATTAAATTTGACTACTAGATAGAAGTTCTTATGATTTAGGAGTATTTAAATAAGCCTGTCAAATAATAAAAGAAATTCCATAACGATGATTGCGTGTCTCATGTGATATCTTCCGAAATACTTGAGATATCTAATTTGTTTTTATTTCTCGTTAATAAAGAGAGATAAAACAAATTTGTTGGATTTTTTAAATGATTTTAAGATAAGCCACATCTAAATGCTGACAGGTATACAAATATTCTATAACGAGCTTTTCGTGCGTGCCTTCGGCACTCCCTCGAAGCTCGGCCCTCCGGGCTGGTGCCCTGGCGGGCGGCGTCTCGGTCCAAAAATTTTATTCCTCTTAAAAAACCACTCTCCAAATGTATACCTGTAAACTCCCGAAAATACATAGTCTCTTAAAAGTTTCGCCTCATTTTCGTCCTGACACAGCTACAGAAATGAGGCTCGAGATATGAATCTGGAAGTATTTTTTTTTTCTATAATCTACAGCATTGTGATATTTTTTGTGTGGAAATAGATTTATTTAAATAAGTGGTATCGTGTGAGGAGGAGAATTATATTATATCATTTTTTTAAAATTTGGGATCGATAATCGATATAAGGCTCCAAATATTTAAAAGAGATCAGGTGTTGTTTGTATGACAGACTGCTCCAGTATTGCAATGAGAAACTCATATGGGCATGCGTGTCTTAAGTCGTTTAATTTTGTAAAAATCAAAAAATAAGAATAACAAAATTTAGATTTTAAAAAATTATAAAAAAGTGGCAAATTATTAAAAAATAAACAAATAATATATAAATCAAATAAGATGTGATTGATTTCTTTTTCTGTGCGCAAAGAAAAGCGAATTGAATATTTAATTTTTGAGTGGTGAAGGGGGGTAATAATTATCAATATATTTAATGTTTCTTAATTTAAAATCAATTGGAGTCTTTCATTTCGAAATTTGAGTCCAAATTACGATTATATTTCAAATTTGCCGCAAATATACCGATGGCGCGCTCTCTCGGCAGCATTACGTCAGCGTTGCGGCAAATTAATCTAGACAAATATATATAGTATGGTGTTGAGAACCCCTTGTGGTACTAAAGGAACTCTGCAAAGATAATTTTCACATTTATAATTACTTACACTAATTAATTTTCTTTACATTTAAATATTACTGTAAGTAAATGATAACAAAAATGAGATTTTTACATATATACTCTATGTTGTCGGAGATCGTAGTTGTGGTAAATTTGTAGTGGGTTGAAGAGAGTTATTTAGCCAAAGCAAGGATGCACAAGGTCCAAAAAATTTATGATTCCCGAGGGCGGTTAGCTGCCTAATAGCGTGGAGAAAGATGTTGCCGAGATGAGATTCGCCGCCGATTATTGAGCTGAATACTTTGATTTCTGAGCGCTTGACCATTGAACCGTCTAGTTCAGCTTTTCTCAACGACCGGTCCGCGGATAATTTTCACATTTATAATTACTTACACTAATTAATTTTCTTTACATTTAAATATTATTGTAAGTAAATGATAACAAAAATGAGATTTTTACATATATACTCTATGTTGTCGGAGATCGTGGTTGTGGTAAATTTGTAGTGGGTTGAAGGAGTTATTTAGCCAAAGCAAGGATGCACAAGGTCCAAAAAAATTTTTGATTCTCGAGGGCGTTAGCTGCCTAATAGCGTGGAGAAAGATCGTTGCCGAGATGAGGTTCGCCGCCGATTATTGAGCTGAATACTTTGATTTCTGAGCGTTTGACCATTGAACCGTCTAGTTCAGCTTTTCTCAACGACCGGTCCGCGGATAATTTTCACATTTATAATTACTTACACTAATTAATTTTCTTTACATTTAAATATTATTGTAAGTAAATGATAACAAAAATGAGATTTTTACAGAGATACTCTATGTTGTCGGAGATCGTGGTTGTGGTAAATTTGTAGTGGGTTGAAGGAGTTATTTAGCCAAAGCAAGGATGCACAAGGTCCAAAAAAATTCCCAGAATAAAGACGTTTCGAACTGAATTTATCGGGTTATCTTCAGTTTATTGGGAATTATACACATATTACAATAAGTACATGTAATTTTTCCCAATAAGAATACTCAATACCCATGATAAAAAAATTAAATTAAATTATATCTATTGGAATTTTAATATGAATTTTGATTCCGAGGAAAACAAATGCATAAAACTTGTATATTTCAAGTTTGTATCTCATAGACATAGACCTCAGTAAATCGATCTCGAAGTGTGGAGAAATTCTTTTAGGAAATCAAAAATTTAGTTAAATATTTCAAATAAAACAGAGATTTGTTGTCCGGCATGTCGCAACCTGCCAGGTGGCTCCCAAAGTAGGTAAGTCCTAGCAGGTTCCATTAATCGAAAATTAGAATTTATATAAGTATTTTTATATTCTATATTGTATAGTAAAAATGATAATTAAAGAAAAATAAAATAAATTTATTTTATACCGTAGAAAAAAATAAACAGTTAAGTGTAATTTATGTAGAATTATACTATATGTAATTACCATTTTTTTCTTTTGAGAAATGAAGGAATAAGAATAGTATTTTTAATGAAGTTTTTATTCTAAATATATAGATATATGTATTTATTAATATAATTTAATTATGAATATTTAGCTATTCATTTTGTGATTTATATAATTAATTTCCTAATTTCCTATTTATGGTATTTTTAATTTAAAAAAATCAAATTGATTTATACGAATAAAAACTAATTTTATTTTCTATAAAACGAAAGTAGCTACTTTATGCGCAAGGCCAAAAGATTTAATTTAACGAAAAATGAATTTCCTGATGAGTGAACTACCTGTTGGAAGATAACAAGGTCAAAAAAGGGTCAAACAAACATTCTCGCTCTATCTCAGTCTTATTAAAAAAGTCTAATATTAAATTGCTGCTTGGGTTTATGGCCTATGATTTTCATTAATATAACAATGTGTGACTGATATAAAATAATTTCATACCAATTATTATGTCTGTGGGTGGTTTGGCTTATTTTAATTTTTTTCCCATAATAATCTATTTAAGAATATTGTACAGGTTAATCTTTTTGGAGTATTTTATCTCAGACGATACAATTTGATAAAACAAACTACTAGAATTTCTCTTTAACGATCTGGAACGTTTTTTTAGGTTAGATAAGCCTAACAATTTAATTAGGTTACTTAGATTAAAACTAAAATAATAATAATAATAATATAAAACTAAAGATTTGAGGATCATTTTTTGAAAATAGTTGGAATGGTTTTCAAAAAATCAGTCCGGGTTAAAATTAACCAATGTATATTAAAAGAGATAGAATTTAATTTTTAGGACAAATTCTAGGATTTTAGTAGAAATATTTTGACATTGCGATATCAGAGAGGATTCATCCCCTCAGGAGTCTTTCAGCAGTTCACACCCTCGAGACTCGATGACTGCCCGGAA
Source organism: Forficula auricularia (assembly GCA_024734495.1). NCBI lineage: Eukaryota > Metazoa > Arthropoda > Insecta > Dermaptera > Forficulidae > Forficula > Forficula auricularia. The sequence continues at coordinate 3,835,251 of JALMQS010000069.1, read as the reverse complement.
AGCATGTTAGTTCTCAGGCTTGACTCCTGAGGGGATGAATCCTCTCTGATATCGCAATGTAAAAAATATGTCTACTAAAATCCTAGAATTTTTCCTAAAAATTAAATTCTATTCTTTTAATAATAATAATAATTAAAAAATTCTACATATTAGGATCATTTCGATTCTTGAATGATAGCAATTTAGAATGTGAATGAGGGAACTAGAATCATTTAAGTTGGCAGGACTTAGAGCCAGTTGTATGTCGGTTGGTAAACTCTTTTAAAAGTTGACAAAGGTAAAATCTAGAATTCATCTTCGCTGCTAAGGTTAATTCTAAGGCTTTACCCTTTGTCAACGTTTAAAAAGAGTTTACAAACCGACATACAACTGGCCCTAAGACTTCGGGGGCTTCATGCTGATTCAGTACCAATCAGTTCTTCACTTAAAACTTGAAAGAGCCCAAAATTATAAGTTTAATAGCAAATTTAATTTAAAAGTTGAAATTTTGTTTAAATTATACATATTGAAGGAGACAATAAAAGAGTGTGTCTTCTGCTGGAATTATAAATTTTATTTATTTATAACGAGACTATAGATTCGAGGGCTTTTCTCTCTTCATCAGTCTATTACAATGGATTCACAGGAATTAATTTATGAATTAAGCAGAAGACACACTCTTTTATTGTCTCCTTCAATATATAAAAATTCTGCTACTCTCGGGAAAAACTTTCAATTTAAATTATACATAAGTAATTATAATTATTTATTAAAGACGAACAAATAATAATAATTAATTATGTGTGATTTTAATAAAAAATCAACTCTTAAATTAAATTAATCACAAAAATCAAAGATTTAACAGTTACATTTCTAATAAAAATAATATAAATAATTATAATTAATTATGTGTGATTTTTTCTAACATTTCAACTCTTAATATACTCCTATTAGTTAGTACCTATTATTTAATAAATTTTATCTTTGATTTTGTTTGTTTTCTAAGAAAGGTAAGTGAAAGTGTAGAGCATGTATCAGTTTTTTATGTAAGACAATTCTTTCTGTTTTTGTAGTCCTTATTTATAAGTTATTGGTCAAATAATTAATCTAAAAGTAACATATGCCCTATACAAACAATGAAAGCACATTAAAAATGTTTGCATGAGAAATCAACAGTAAAAGCGATTATTAAAACTATTTTCCATCTAATTGAGTAACTCTTTTATGAAGTTTTAGTAAATTAAAAATATGACACTCTTGGATAAGATTAATGTGTTATAAATTAGAAAAAATTGTTAATAAATTCTAACTTTAGTTTGCCCCACCCACATAATTTTGACAGAAACAATTATTTGGCAACTGAAAATAAGTTCAAATAATGAAATAACTAAAATTGAACTTATGAAACTATAGAAACGGTCGTGAAACTATATAGAGGTATTGTTCTAAAGTTTTGAAATATACTTTTAGAAATGTTACAGAAAAGGAACACTATTGCTAAAACTTAATTAATGAATTCTTATGGGTGTTAAAGCAATAAGTAAGTAGAATTTAATTATTTTGGTTTGTCACTAGAGCGCAATTCCAACAAATCAGGAGTCCCGGTTGAAGGAAGAAGAAAAAAAGAGGAGAGACACTTTTCTTTTTAAGGCGTCGGACCAAAAACAAAGCAAATAAAAAACAATCTCTGTTAACTGTATAATTTTGCAATTCGATAAAGTGTGGAAAGTTAAATAGAATATGAACCGAAATGATTGATAGTTATTTGATTTATTGAAGCGTTATATGATAGATATGATTTATATTAAATCATGGCTTCGTTCGGATTTCACTGAACAGATGCCTCTTTTGTTATTACTGAATATATTACTGCATAAAAGATATCATCTACCTGTGAAATGGGCCGGTATGTACATCGTTAAGTCATGCGTTCTCCATGTAAGGAAATGATCGAAATCACGCGTGAGAAGAAATCAGAATATCGACACTATATCTGTCGTTTGAATATCAGTGAATAACAGTCTTGAATTACAATAAGTATTATTGAAATATAATCGTTCATTGTTTTTATACTTACTCAAGGAGTATTAAGTTTTGTTTTAAAAGCTCCAGTTCATTTTTGGTCACGTGCAATTTTATTTCAGATAAAGCGACTAGTGTAGAGAAATGAGCTAAGACATTCCGTGAAGAATTTTGCACTTGGGCCCAAAATATTGACTGCTTATGTGAAATTCCTTGAAACATTTCCCTCTTGTGAGAAAATAAATAAATGAAAAGTCACAGTAATGAAAGAAGAAGCATTGATGAGTTGCGCGTTTTGATATTCCGTGGATATATGGAAAAAATCGTTCATTAATAACGTCGCCTAAGTGAAAGACAATATTGTCTCTGTTTTGTAAGTCAGGTTCAATGTACAAAATGTTGAGATTCACTTGAGAGAGACCTTCACGCACAATTAACTCTACGAGCGACTGAACAACGAACGTAGCACTTCCGATTAACACTGCGATGGAGAAATCAAACACCATCCTCAGGTTGCTACAAACACATGGACACCCAAACAGGCGAACATTCACTTAATGCGGTTTATCTCCTGCTGGACGGCTCCTAACCTAGAGACCTAGAATCAAAACGAAATTTCTATAAAACTTGAAAACACCAAGTCCGGTCTCTTCATAATATTATACGATGCGTACGTAATAGGATCGTCTTGAAATTTGGTTAGTTTTTAAATCAATAATTATGATTAAAAAATTATTTTTCCAATTAATATTGTCAGATATGGTCAATCGGAAAGTTGCGCGACTGTTGGTTTGCATTGCGTGGTCACTAGTGGGGGCTAATGACCTACTCTTAAGAAGAACCAGTCTATCAAATGGTATCACCGCTTTAGGGCGGATTGCCTACACTTGTGGGTGGTCTTTGAAAAAGATAAGGGACCTTGTGGTCACGTTAGGAGTCGTGACAAATTCAAAAATGAAATCCATTCAGATGATTTTCAATTAAGAATCAATTTAATCTAGATTGGAGAGATTCCTGAACATATGTCATTAAGTATATATAGGACATGCTAATTTGCTAAATTTCTTGATGATCTCGATTTCTTTTAAATTTTTATTGCTATTTTTATCGAAAAATATTTATGTCATATAAAAATTAATTTAACGATTTGTATTTATCTGGATTTTTATTAAACAAAAGGTTAAATTCAATTACAAAAGAGATCATTTATCGCTCAATTAAATCTAAAGTAATGGAACTGTTTAAAACGTGTTTATTGAAATGACTTGATTTATCTATGTTCAATTAAAAAAAGAAGTTATTTTATTAATTTATATTAATGCAAAAGAGTAATTAGGTAGGAGTAGTGTTTGGGGAGTAGAACTTAAATTACCATGAGGTGCTGAAAGGATTGGACGAGGTTCCAAACTTTGCAAAAAAATTTCCTTCTAACAGGGCCGGCATGAAATTAAAAAGAAAAAAAGATCCCTGATCTTTGATAGAATCAAGGAGTGATTTTAGTATACAATTCTACGATCGAATATTAAGAAAAAATCTTAAGTTAAAAAAAAAGTAAGCAAACGAAAGAAAATTATAAAATTTGAAAACTAAAGAATATTCTCTAGTTAAAACAGAATTGAAATAATTATGTTTAAATAAAGAAAAAGAGAAAAGAGTAAGAAGTTTTGGCTCCATCTAAATCCTTTAGGAAACCATAGTAATTATTTTAATCTATAGGTTATTTATTTATTATTTCTCATCCATACTCATGTTCGGGTTTTAGATTCCTACATTTTACACTTTTTACAATCTTTTATTATCAATATTTATTTAAAGCTATAAATGTGGTCAAGATTTTACTCAAAAATGTTTCTAATAAGTTTTTTTTTTTTTTTTTAGATTAGGCTACCTCAGAGCCGGTTTTAAGTCTTTTGTCAAGGGGGGCTTGAATTTACCTCAGCTCCCCGTGCCAAATGCTATCTATATAAAACAAGTAAAGTATGATAAAAAATAATAATGGGATTATAATAATAAGCAGCCATGTGGTTTTATAGCGTCAAGAATAAATCATTTAAATTTTAAAACCATTGTATTTTAAAATTACATTACAAAAAATTTCCCGCTTCCTAAAATGTTCCGGTTCTTAAAATTTGCCGCCGGGGGCAGGGAGTTCGTGCCCCCCCCCCTAGATCCGGTCCTACTACCTATTATGTAAACAGAAATAATTATCCAATACAAAAATATTATTTGGGAAGTTTAAGAGTTATGATTTTATTTCACACTGTATTTAACAACTATACTCGTATATGTTTAGAAAGGTAATAGGCGAGGGGTGAACCGCGACCTAATATGCTGTCCACCTACTTCCACTTGTACTTCCAAATGTTTTCAAGTATTCCAAATATTTCCAAGTAATTCCAAGTAATTCTAAATATTTCGAAGTACTTCCAAATGTTTCCAAGCACTTTCAAATATTTCCAAGTACTTTCAAATATTCCCAAGTACTTTCAAATATTTCCAAGCACTTCCAAATATTTCCAAAGAGGTGTACACCTACTTCTAATCGCGGATCACCCCTCGGTAATAGGTATATATGAGAATAGTTTTCAGGGTCCTAACAGACTTGTGATCGGGCACCTCAGTAAAACAGGAGGGTAAAATTAAAAAAAAATATATATATATTTATTTATATTATTTATTGTGTTAAATGATGTTAAATATATTTTTGTAGTAAAAGCTTCAGAATAACCCTCATAAGATTATTTCCCATCATACTTTCATCTCTAATGCTTTTGAAATACTTGAAATTTTTTGAGCAGCCTTCGCTTTAAAACTCAAGTGTTTTTAATATTTCTAAAATAATTTAAATGTTTTGTAGTAAAGGCTTCAACAACTCTAATCACCTTTGACTCTAGCATTGTGAAAAAAAGAAAGAAATTTCAGGGATCGAATGTCGAGGGTACCATGGAAGTGGACCTTGAATGATTGAAAGTTGTAGTTTGTGGGAAAGTCGGAAATGGGAAGGGTCGCGTACCCCACTCCAGGAATTAATTACTCGATTCGCTATGTGGCGGTATGACAAGAAAATTTAATATTTTGTTATATTTTTTTTTTGGTGAACCTCGAAAAATAATTAAAAACGTTATTTGCTTATTGCTAAGCCCATCTATATGTAAAAAAAAATAAGCTGACTTGTTCTGATGTGGCCATCCACTTGACTTTACCATACCACCTGTCCCCTCAAATATATTTAATATTTAATAAAATTATTTATAATCATGTAGGGGATTGTGGGTTAGTTTTTGCATGTTTAGACTCCTGGGGACCCACTGATTATGTATACAAAATTTAGTTGAGTTTGGTACACAAGCCTATATATTCTTTTTTGACCCTGTACCCCTCCCCCTCCCCCATTTCGGGCGGTTAGTTTTTCCATTTTTAGACTTCTGGGGTACCACTGATTAGGTATACAAAATTTGGTTGAGTTTATTCAAATGGCCTAGATTTTTAATTTTTAACCCCACCTCAACCCCCCTTAATTTTGGGTCGATATGCACCAAAATCTAATCAGCTCTTAATCTCAATGGACCAAAACTACGAGTGAAATTTGGTTTCGAAATTCACACTAGTTTTTGAGCTAGCTCGTCCACAAAAATTTGGTAACGCACAGACTGACTAACAACCAGACATTTTGACAAAACAATTATTATCTCGAAAAATATAATTTTTTTGATCTTCACTTATTAGAGCTTTTTTGTAGAGCAAAATGCCATAGTTTCGCTCAATTTTTTTTAATCAAAATAGTTTCAGCCGTATTTGAGATATTTCGAAAAAAAGAAGGAAAAAACACTTTTTTCATGCACGATTACAATACTTGACCATACCCTGTATGGTAAAGTAAAAATATGTCGTAAATCACTACAATATAATATTTAATTTTACATGGGGTTAATTGAACTTTTCTGTCCTAGAGGTCTACAATCATGAAAACCTAAAATGTATTATTCAAACATTATTTAAATATTGTTTTATTTTATAAAATCTAGATAAAAAGTGAAAGTAAATGATTATTCTTTTCTAATAAAATATTTGTCAGGAAGTAATGTGTTATTTATTTATGATCAAATTGGAGTCAATTGCCTTGCCCGTAGGAGTGTAAATGACTCTTTATTGAATCTCTGTAAGCTGTTTGTAATTGTAATTTAAGAAGTGACAGGTTTCAAGACAATCAAGTGTGAGGCTTTTGGATTGTAATGAGAAGAAGTAATTACGTATAAAAGAGACAAAGAACCACAATCCATTAAATCTTCGAAGGTATTCTTTTATAAATATAATAAAACATTTCAAAAGATCTTTTAATAAAACCACAGGTGTTGAAATTATCATACGAGATCTACTATATTAAGATTATTGTCAGTCAAATATTTTCGAAAGCAAAATGATGAATGCAATCTCTAAAATTGCATGAACATATCCAATTGGATTTGGTTTAAATTAAATTAATACACCTGAGCATGATCTAGTTCTCGCAAACAAAAATTTTAACTGAATATTAATTTACTGATCTTCTAATGGAAGTTAATTTCATATAAGATAAAATATTCATCAAATTCCAATATTTATTTTTATTTATTTTTGGCCCCCGTTTATGACTGAACAACGACCGAAAATACACATCAAATTATAGTAAGTACTACAAAATTACTAACAAAATACGAAATTTTATTATTAAATTAACATCGTTAATAAATGCATTGGAGATGGAATGGAGATCGTGTTGGTCGAGTGGATAATGCTTTCTAACAAAGCTAGCCCGGGTTCAAGCCCGAGTCGCTGCAATCCGACTTTAATCTGATCCCTACACGAATTTACACACACACACGAACACTCAATGGGTATAATGGACTATATAGTTTCCGAAAGCCATTTAAAAAAAAATTTAATTTAAAATATATATTTTTTTTTTTTTAATAAAAAATTTCAAAAATCCTAGGCAAATTGTGAAATACAAGGGTGAGTTTCACAGATGAAAATTTTTTTTAAAAAATAATTAACCTATTGAGTTTATTTCAAAGTGCCTGGAGCATCGAGCGATGCTCGGTAACTTTTTGCCTCTAAATGGCTTAAGGTTCAAATTTCAAAGCTCTGTGACTTACCGAAGACGTTATATGAACGATTAAAATATTTATTTTACGACACCCTTAATTTACAGCCCTTTCCTTTATTTCAATCGGATTAAAATTTATACACGACTAATAGCTCATAACACTTGATAAGTACACCAATTTTTATCGAAATTGTTAGAGTCAATAGGTCGAGTCTATTTCCGATTACCCCCCCCCCCCACTTAACAATCAAAATCCCCCCTGAGGGGCGTGGGCCCCACATCGGGAAACACACATCTAGACTTAATAGGAATAAACGAACTGGTTAGATTTTTCCTCTAAATTTTAGGATGTTTGTTAATTGTATAAGTATTTTAAACAAAATTTGGTTTTAGTTTGATTTAATTAGAATATTTCAATAGGTGGTAGTATAAATTTCAAAGAAGGAACTTCTAAATTTATTTCTTCGTTAGGTCATAGGATCAAGTGATTTAGCCAAGGCCGAATATCTTATTAATTATTTAAATTAATTCCATATAGGTATGAGGTAAGAGATTCATAAGCATATATTATTATTTTTATTTTTTAATGTGCATATAATGACCTTCTGACAATATTCGTATATAATCTTAAATTTTATTTTAATAGAGATATAAACTGGCAACTCATAACATCTCTCTTCAGTGCACAAATCGACCCGATATGGAGGGAATGCAATGAAAATGGGATAAGGACCAATGTACCATAATGTTAAGTCAAAACCATCGATCCAAAATGATAGCCAATGATGAAGTGAAACAAATAGGTTGTCCTCTGCTTGATGCAAATAAACAAACACACGTATTAATTAATAAATATAAATATATATACAGGGTTATTAGTAATTTGACAGATATCTTCAAAAGATTATACCATAGCTAATTTCCAATAAATTTGACCCGATCATTAGTTTTGGAGTTATTAGAATTTTTATTATTTTTGTAAATTTCCCGACTTTCTACCAATAACTGATACATTATTAAAAAAATACTGCACTCTGAGTGCTAAAAATACATTTTTCTAATAGCTGGTGAATAAGAGATTGAAAATTAACTTAAATCTATATTATCTAATATTATCTGGCTTTAATTTGACCCCCTTAATATAAGCGAAAATTCCCGATTAATGGCTCTGGCGATACGATAACGAAAAGAAACAGGCTACATTCTGAACTTATTTTAAAGTGTATAAAACAAGGAAGATCTTTCCATATTTTATAAATCAAATGTATTGGACTTTTTATTAGTAATCGTCTTGAATATAAATGACATTTTCAAAAAAATTTCATTACTTGTTAGTTTTGACCTTCTATTTTGGAGTTTATATAAGTTAGGGGCATGCATTTTTTTAAAGTAATATCTTATTGAACAGCTATTAGAAAAGTATCTTTCGAGCAATACTTTTTTTACAATTAGCAGTAATTGGTAGAAAGTCGGAAATGTAAAAAAAAAAAAACTCTAATAACTCCAAAACTAATGATTTTTGACACCGGGTTCATGAGGTGAAATTTATTGGAAATTAGATTTAAAGTAGTATAACCCCTTTCAAGATATCTGTCGAGTTACCCATAACCCTGTATACTATATTATTTAATTGTTTGCTACATATTTATATTTAACAATATATATGTGTGTATGTTTATTTGCATCAAGCAGAGGACAACCTCTTTGTTTCTTTTTATGATTCAAAAATTAAATTAGGTTGAAGTTGGTGTTGTTTCACAAGGAGAAAAATTAAAATACAAACATTTTTTTAGTTTACTCTACTATATATTTCAAGTTTTAACTCATCGTCAGGAGAACATTGACTGAAGATAACATAAAATAATGAACAGAATTTATTTTAATTTTAATATGATGGACAGTTATTTATGACTTAGTGTAAATATGAAAGAATTATCAGGGGATGGGATGGCCTTAGAGCCGAAAGAACAGATGGAGCGGACAGAGGGCTAAACGGGAATAAAGAAAAGATTCCTGTTTAGCCCTCTGTCCGCTCCATCTGTTCTTTCGGCTCTAAGGCCATCCCATCCCCTGATAATTCTTTCATATTTACACTAAGTCATAAATAACTGTCCATCATATTAAAATTAAAATAAATTCTGTTCATTATTTTATGTTATCTTCAGTCAATGTTCTCCTGACGATGAGTTAAGAACTCGAAATATATAGAGTAAACTAAAAAAATCTTTGTATTTTAATTTTTCTCCTTGTGAAACACCACCAACTCCAACCTAATTTAATTTTAACAATGTTTCACTATAAACCAACACCGCGTCCCTAAATTTGATTTTTATGATTCAACAATTCTGCTACTCTCGGCAAAACAAAAACTTTTCAATTAGATAGCCAATGACCTCTAAAACTTATTTCGAATGTTTTTATTTTTTAATTTAACTTAAGCTATTATAGTAATTTATTAACATCTCTTAGGGTCAGTTAGCTCACCTCTAGTCAAACTGTCGGCAAAATCAGTTAAATGGCAAATGGATTAAATCTCATAAGTTTAGAACCATAAATAGATTTTTGATTAAAATTTGAATTTTTATTTAAATCACAGATAATTAATAATACCTATTTATTGAACACTAACAAATAATACAATATAACTACAACGTGTCGGTCGACTAATTTTGCGATCATTCTCAAGTATGAGCAGATGAGCACCCAAATCAAAGTTGATTTCTAGTCAACTTTAAGCGGAATTGAACAAACCAGAGATGATATTACTTGTTTTAAAGTGGGATACTTTATATAAGAGTTCAAACTCCATATAGGATGATGATTATAATGAGGAGTCAGTCATCGAGTTTCCTGTGTGTCAGAGGGACAGAGAAGGTGTTAAATTATTAATGAAAAATCTTATATTTTGTAGAAAATTCCTTATCTTTGCATGATAATTATACTAGGGAGACCAATGGTATATAAATATTATAAGATTCTTCCAAAATTTAAGGTAATTATGTATAATTTAAATTATATATATTAAAACGTTTATTTAGTCACATAAAATAAATAAATAGAGTAATTTTAGTCAATTAACATAATTTATTTGATAGATTTACTAAACAGTCTCGGTCACCCCTAGTAGCTAATCTTCAGTAGTAAATTACGTTCAAGAATTGGAAGAAGGAATTTGTCACTATGTAAATATAACTCATTCTTAATTTATTAACATGGATATTTCAATAAATTTCAATAAATAAATAATTTATAAACACTTGTCATTGATTTTAGAATTTAATTTGAACTCAAATTAGATTGTGAAATTATTGACAAGTGTTTATAAATTATTTATTTATTGAAATTTATTGAAATCTCCATGTTAATAAATTAAGAATGAGTTATACTATTTATGCAGAGTAACAAATTCCAAATCTTGAACGAAATTTATTACTGAAGATTGTCTACCAGAAGTGACCGAAACTATTTAGTAAATCTTAATAATGTTAATTGATTAAAATTACTTATTTATTTATTTTATATGACTAAATAAAACCTTCAATTTATAAAATTTATATAAATATTATGCTTGCAAATTCTAAGCTGTGTGCGCCTGGAGCTTAGGCTACTTCATAACACATGTTATCTCAAAAATAAAGGAGCATAAAAAAACCTTTATAAAAATAAATTAAAACTAAAATAACTAATATAATTTTTAATTTAAAAATTTTTTACTAAATTAAAATGAAAGATTCCCTAAATATATGATTTTCATATTAGTAAAGTATATTGTAGGAGTTATATCAGTCAAAGTGGGATGGACCCGGTACAATAAAACTCCCAGAGTAAAACGTTGAAAATATATAACAAAAAATGTTTTTTGATAGAAATTTTTGAAATAACAGGTAATAATTTGAAAATTTAAAGATCCTCCTGAAATGTTGAAGTCGATATTTATGAATCTAAATGTTTGAAATTTTAGGGATAAGTCTCATCCACAGCATCCATGGACTGCAAGCCACTGATATATATTTATGTATAATAAAATTTCTATAAGATCATTCATCTCTGAACTTTGGCCGCAAGTACGACACAAACTACATGAAGTTAAATTTCTTATTGCTGACAAAACTAGGTTCAATGTGCGTATTAAAATATTTGTATACGGAATTGTAAGTTAAAAACCAACCTTAACAACTTAAATTGATATAACAATGATAAGGAATATATTTACTAATGTTAACAACGATTTAAATATTTCTGTAGCCCAATAACTGAGGATGGCCCAATAAAATTTATTCCGAATCGTTTAACTCTGGGAGTTTTATTGTAGCCGGTGCATCCCACTTTGGCTGATAAAACTCCTACAACCCACTGCAATATCATCACAGCCATGATCCCCAACAACATTAAATGTATTAATTTATGGTAGTTCTTTAGCGACAATCCACAGGAACAGTTTTAGCCTCGTAACCACTCTATACATATGAACGGTGATGAAATTTTAGGTTATGTTTTTTTAACGTGACTATACTTTTCACACTAGTATATCTTCTTTATGAATGGATTGTTTCCAAGCCATTGTTATTATATCCCCTCAACTAAAAATAATCGCCCAAATATATAATTTTTTTTTATCAAAAATACGAGGTAAATAATTTCAATGTTTTTTTTAAGTTACTCTGAATATATTATTCTAACAAATATTAGTTTTTCATCAAGCTGGTAAAAGTCCTACAATGAAAAACAAAATAATGATCATTTTCCCACCTTTTCCCAATCTAATATATGTAAAAAATTTCATTTTTAATTGCAATTATTTCATGTTTGGTGTGGTAAATCGTCTTCAAATTTTAACATGTTTAACATTTTAACATTGCATTTAATGACTTATATTCTAAGTTTCGAAGAATTTTTGAATTTTTGCATTTGTGAAAATATTTAATAGATAAAATTATATCTAAAAATTTTGCCAAACAAATTCAATATCCTGTTTGAGATAATGACAAACAATCTTTCTTTTTTATAAAACAATATCATAGCTAGGTATATAAATTAAGTTTCATATGTTTTGATTTCTTTTTTATAACAATTTATTAAGAATGAATTAGTAATTCTAATATCTATATCAAAATTATGAACATATGCAGGCCTATAAACAAATCACTGATTGGCCTGATATAGAAAGGCGTACGAATATGTATTCCCTCGAGAATCGTCATAGCTGAGTGAACTGCTTAAATGAATAAATCGTTAAAAAACGATGCTATCAAATTAAAGACCGATTAAAAGTGAGAGTGGTTGTTGTAGGGGAATGGAAGGGCGACTCACTCACTTGTCGTTCGTTATATGAATAAAAGAAAGTCAAGTGAAGGTGGCCGGTTCTTGCTTTTCAAGGGATACGCGAATTTTTGTCACCTGTACAAATTTGTTTTTTGTTTTTTTCCAATTTATTTTAAAAAAAGGCCAACAAGCAAAAAAAACTTTCAATTTTCGTGTTAATCATTCTGTTACGTTGTTTTTTTCGCTGTTTGATTGCTTCTCATCTCTCTCTTGAAATTCCACTGGGATATACGTAGATATTTACTTTTTTATAAGAATTAAACCCAAACATTTCTAAAATAGATCTCAACGTGTTAAGTGGATTTAAGAGCTTTTCATGCTATCTCAATTAAACTATTCCTTATTAGACTCATCTTCTTAATCGTTTTTTAAAAAGAAAGTTTATTTAATTATCACTATTTCCTGAATAATTAAAGGTCTTTATTTCAAATGCAAAATAATCAAGAAACGTTTTTTGTTTTTGTTTTTTAAGTGAAATCATTAAAGATATATCACATTAAATGGTTTTAAGATACAATTTTCCAGAAACAAATGTGATTAACGTTTATTCTAGCAAAAAATATTTTAAAAATTAAATTGGAATTTCAACAAATTTTACAGAGTTTCTAATTTATATATAATTAGCTGAGAAGCCCACCTTCGCCGGGCGGCTACGCTAACCAGGGGACTACGCTGCCTGGACCCCCAATCCCATTCCAACCCCGCACCCACCCTGCACCCCACTACGCACCCTTCCCACCCATTCCACCCCCACCACAACCCCGGGCCCCCTGCACCCCACCCCTGCATTCCACCCTGCACCACACCCAGTTTTTGCATTTCTAGCTCCCTAGAGCCCCACAGATTATGTATACAAAATTTGGTTGAGTATGGTCCAAGGGCATGAATTTTCATTTTTTGACCCCCCCCCCCCATTTGGGTGGTTAGTTTTTGCATTTCTAGCCTTCTAGTGGCCCACAGATTATGTATACAAAATTTGGTGAGTTTGGTCCAAGGGCAAGAAAGATACGAATGCTTTTGTGTTTTAAACCCCAAAATCAAAAATCCCCCATTTTTCAGTTCAGGGGACAAATTTCAAAAAAATAAAAAACTTTCCCGAGATTTACCATTAATAAACATATGTACCAAATTTGAATGCTAAAACATAAAAACTCGAGGAGAGAGAGCACTTTAAAAATTTACCCCAAGATGACTATATCTCCCTTTCGGGGACAAATAGAGCGAAATATTCAAATATATTTTTTTGTATTTCAATGGTTCATCTTTCTAAACAAAACATACATCGATATCTTTCTGGTTTAAGAGAGCTTGAAAAACTCTGAAAACACATTTTGGTGCCTTTTCCCCTTTAGGGTTCGAATTTCAAAAACTCCCTTCTTAGCACATCCATAAATCGTTGAAAGATTATACATTCCAAATTTCATCTTTCTAGGTCAAGCGGTTTAAGCTGTGCGTTGATAGATGAACGAAACATCACCTTCTCTTTTTATATAAGATTTCGAAATTGTCTCTTTCTTTAAATTAAATATTATTTATTTGAGTCTACTTATAGTTTACAAGACCAGTTACTTGGATGAACTAAAACTTCCATTATTCACGACAAAATTAAATTCATTAGTGAATAAAATTCTAATTTGTCAAAAAGTGAAACCTTTTTAAAGACTCTATAGTCTCGCAAGTTAGAGCTACCTTAGCAATGTAATAAAATATGAGAAATGTATTTTTAAATTTAATTATCTTGAGAAAAATGATTTTTCTGCAGTTTTTAAAGGGAAGATCTAAAGCTACATTGTTAAAAATATCTTATAAAAATTTACTAAAAAAAATGGGAAGTCCTCAAAATTTTTTAGTAACATTACATACCAGTATTGTAATCTTACATCATATTTTGTTATTTTTGCAGTTAATGTGATATTATCAATATAATATAGTATTTTTTATAAGCTTTTTTTTACTATATTCAATCTTGTAAATGTCCTATCTATTTTTATTGTAAACATATAGTAAATTTCCATTTTTAACAGTGTAGTGACCCTAACATATATAATCACTTCTTCGGATTAGAAATACAAACAGGAATGCGTTTTTAGATTGTTTTTATAAAATATAAGTATATTTATTTAAAAGACACATTTATTATTGATTGTTAAATATAATAAAAAAAAAAATACAAATCTTTGTAAAACAATATCAGAACCTTTATTTTGAAACTAGACGTTTCGGGAGAAATTCTCCCATTTTCGCTAATGTTTCGAAAACAACCCTCAAAACATAGCGAAAATAACTTTTTTTTTTAATTTAAAAAAAAAATGCTATCGATAAAGGGAGAATTTCTCCCGAACCGTCTAGATTTAAAATAAACGTTCCGAGATTGTTTTACAAAGATTTGTATTTTTATTATTTTTTTTATTATATTTATTTAGTAAATTATTGTTAATACCTGAAGGAGGGGGGGGGGCAATTTCAAGAAAACTTTTTTCTATTCATATTTTGATGATATTTACCTTCTAGTCAAATTAGAGTCAAGTCGAAGGAATTCATTCGATAATGATTTGAACTCTATATTTTTCAAAAACTGAAAGTTCCTCTTTTCTTCCACATTTACAAAATATACAACTTTCAACTCTTGAGATCTAGCATAGCGAATACATACAATTCTGAATCAACTCTTGAATATTCCTAATATTCTATTACAAACCTCTGTTTGCTAGAATTCACTTGGTAAGTAATTATTGCATATTTTTAGATCGAATACACAATAATTATTCTTTAATATCATACAATTTTTAGTTTCTATACTAAATATTGTGAATAAATAAAATAATTAGAAAATTATTATATTTATTAGTAATGAAGCTATTGAAGCTTTTATTTTAGGGATTAATTTGATTAAAATTCAAATTTTTAGTGAAATCACACATAATTAAATATAATTATGTGTGATTTCACTAAAAATTCAAATTTAAAATTATAATGTTTATTGAAATTCAAATTTTTTGAAAGATTTTATCCAAAAATATGAAGTTTAACATAGAACAATAGAACAATTACATTCGGTGTACATGAATTCTATTATTCTTTTGAATATGAAAGAGATGTGATCAGTTTTGAAATAATATTTCAACAGCATTAAAAAATATTGCACACAAAAAAAAACATTGGTTTTGGGCTTGATCTTATCAAGAGCCTTTCACAAAAGACTGAATGAGATGGAATTTCGGACAATATGAGCTCAGTCTTAAAGCAAGTCACCAGAAGAGATATTAACCTGTCCACCGTAATTTCGAACAAAGAATCAAAAAAAATTGAACATTCAACTTTTTTTTTTTTTTAATTTACCATTGAACAAAAATGTATTCGTTCCAAATAAGAAGAAAAATAGGTAGTGCTTTAGTTCCTAGAATAAAAAAATGTACTTTTACCATTTATTTTTTCATTTAATTTTAAATTTATTCAAATGTAATCATAAATATCAACGAAATGTGAACATAAATTTTAATTTTCTCATTAATATATCAAAGAATAATTGATACGTCAACAAGAATTATTTTGACCGCGCTGATTTGAAAAAATATATTTTTATCTCGCGGGACTACTGCGGATTACGCTATTGGAGTCTGCGGAGTATTAAGTCTGGACCAAGAGAGAAAAAGATGTGATCCACTTAGCTACAATGTGAACATTTTGCATAATATCCAGATTAGAAACAAGAAGTAATTTCAAATAAAGAAGAAAATGTTTTATCATTTTTCATGATTTATAAATATAAATTATTGTATATATAAAAAAATTCTCTGAAGTGAAGTTCATTTAAAATTAATTCTTAAATCTTTAGATTATATTCCATTAAGTCTAAGATCATGATTGATAAAACCCCTATAAGATTTTCAAAAAAAAAATATTATGACAACTAAGGATGTAAGAAGGTGCATTCATAAATTACATCACACGAATTTCAAGAATTTTAGACCCCCCCTCCTGTGTCACATTCTGTCACATTTTTATTGAGCCCCTCCTGGATTGTGACGTCTCACTATCACTTTTATTAATTGTAGAAATTTTTTTATAAATTAAACTCAACTAAAGGGATTTAGCATATTCTAAGTTTAATTTTTTAAATTTTTATATTTGATTTTTGTTTCATCACAATTTTTAAGATCTCCGGGCCCCCCTGTCACATTTTGTCACAAATCTGAGATGCACCCTCCCCCTTACCGTATGACGTAACTTATGGACGACCCCATACAGCACACTCTATGATAATTAATATTATTTTATTTTTGACCCCACATTAAATTGGACCCTCCCTAAAATATTCATTCGATTAAAATGTTAATATTTCTATATATTTAATTAATATATATGTATATGTTACAGTAAAAACTCGTTTTTTAGTAAGATGTTCAAAGATCTAGAATCTTCATTTTTTACTTTCCGCCTTATTTTGAGTGTTTATATTCAAAATTTTTTAAACGAAAATGTCAAAAATTACATCCTCTACAACTTCGCTTCTAATTTTTGACAATAAACACCCAAAATGAGGCGGGAGGTCAAAAATGAAGATTCTAGACCTTTGAACCAAACTCAACCAGCATCAGTAAACTCTAGTTGCCATAAAGGTATTCAGAGAAACGCGTTTTAACTAGTAAACCGGGCTTTTACTGCAACATATATATTATGTACGGGATCTCCTTTATATTTATAAATAGGGTATTTAGATACAAGTGGAGTGCGGTCCATTAATGCTGCGCATCCCTAAAATATCAAAACGTCAAAAGTATTTTCTTATCGTGTTACAAAAAATCTAATGTTAAATTTGAAAAATAACACAAAATTCTGCATTTATCGATGCATTTTACAAAAAAGTGAGTGTGTGCATGATTTCTATATTTGCGAACGATAATTACAAAAGGTTTTCATTTGGCGACCGATAGTACAAGTTTTATGATCCTAGTCGGCTGAGAATCTTGGAAAGTGTATGATAGGGTTTGCTTATGTATTGTCGATAGGGTTTCTTTTTTTCAGCAGACATACTCTGGACCTTGAAATTTACGCTTTATTTCAAAAGACTAAGTATACTATGTTGTAAATAATCTCAACCAGCATCAGTAAACTCTAGTTGCCATAAAGGTATTCAGTGAAACGCGTTTTAACTAGTAAGAACGCGTTCTTACTAAAATGGATTTTTATTGCAACATATATAACGAATAGAAAATTTATACACAGAACCTGTAAATTTCAAGTTAGTATCTAATCTCATTTACTACCTACAATACTCTGACTGACGGACAGACAGACAGACGTTGTATCATAAAGAGAAATCATTGAGATTATCCTCTTAATTAAATATATATTTTCAAAGTAGACATTTCGTTTCTATTGAAAGAAAGGGTTTCGAATCTCATTATCTTCGACTGGGGTTGAGAAGACAGTAAATTTGGTATATATACTATATATATGTATGTGTGTGTTGTGTAATCAAGCTTTTATCAATGTTCTGTACAAACTGATGGAGTCGGCACATTGGTGGGGGAGTGGGTGAGTACCTTTTGACATCTGTAATTATAATAACTCACTGACTTGCCTATTGTGTGGTCCCACAGTTTCCACTGAGGAAGAGATGCCGAGAGCGCTCTCGAAATATTTGGATTAACCATTTGAATAATAAAATAAATTACTGGAAAGAAGCAATTCAATTTATTTATCCTTAACAATAAAAAATTAATATATCCAGTACACACCAAGCCAGCAAAATTCTTATGAAATAAATAAAATACTAAGTGTCTCAGTTTCTCAAAGAATAGTTTCTCACAGCACTTACAAATTAGTCTATAATTAAGGATCAAAACGTTGTGCATTCTGATAAGAAAATCTCATTAAAAATGATTAAGCCGAAATTTTTCCTCTCATAACAAATCAACCAGTAAATCTAATCGTCCAATTTTATTAGATCGTTTAAGAAAAAAATAATAGGATTTTTTAACCTGACTAACAAAAATTAACTTTTTCATTATCGTCTCGGATACTAGTCCATTTAACTAGATATTATTATTTTTTTGTGGATTTTATTTACGTCTGAGTTTGTTTTGGTGTAAATAATTGGAGAACATGAACGCTATACATTCTGTCACCTCCCCCCGCCCCCGCCAAAAACTCAAATAGCGTGAAATTTTTATTGGAGATTTTGAATCAGATTACCTACCATTCATGGCATTGAAATTCGTTATATAAAACATTTGAAAATTTTCATTAAAACTTGATCTCATAAATCCTCAACTTGCCTATAATTATATATATTATGCTGTTACAAAAATTTGACGGCTGGTTTTATTTAAATTAGCATTTAATTTATAAGAATTTCAATTAAAATTATTGTTCTTCATAAAAATTTAAAGATTAAATTTTAATATGAATTGAATATCGAAAACTAAAAAAAAAATAGCTGGTGTGGTCATCACATGGATTTCCTATTCGTTTCTCCCTTATTTGAAATCATCATACCAATTTTCTTCATTCAAATTACTTCAATTTGGGTTTCCCAAAGCCGTTTTGAGAAAATCGGAAAAAATACTAAATTGTAAAATAGCAAAATTCCTCAAGTAAACATGTACTTCCGGTTCTTCGATTTTAGCCAAAATCTTGAGGTACTTCTTCTAGGCTCTAGATAGCTTAAGTTTCAAATCCCAAAGCTCTGCGACTTACCGTGAATGAACGATTAAAATATTTACCTATTTTGCGACACTCTTAATTCACACCCTCTTCCTTTATTTTAATCGGATTATACAAGACTAACAACTTATAACACTTGATAAGTACCTATCCCAAATAAAAAAAAATCGTTAAGTAAAGCTGTTTTTAAGAAAATTACAAAAAACGAAAAAATCTTTCATGTAAATGTCCACTTCCGGTGTTCCGATTTCAACCAAAAGCTTGCTGTACTTCTTCTAGCCTATATTGAGATTAATTTTCGAATTTCATATCTAAGACTTACGGTTGCGAAACGCAGGGGGGGACATACATAGTACATGCGTATACGCACTGACCAATGGGTATTTGGTCACTTCTTGGCCTCTGGGGACCACAATATCGGGTTTTTATGTTTTAAATCAATTATAAACTATTAAGGGCATCGATTCCTCCCACCTAGAAGTCACAAAATGAAATTGTTTTTTTTTCACCTTGGAGATAGAAGCTCTTAAAAAGTTTCAAGATCCCTGCAGGCGAATGAAACACTTCACATTATATTCTATATCATTTCATGTGAAAGTAATATATAGTTTAGCAAAAATTTTAAAGTGCCACATCAATATAATAAATATATCTACATTCTACACTGAATAGAGTTGATCTATCTAATTAAAATTCAGAACGCCAACGTTTAATATAAAGTGAACTTTGAGTTGTGGATCGGATTAAAAAAACTTATTGAATAAGGAGCTAGTGGTTTTTGCATCGTTTAATGAAATGTATCCATTTAAGGAGGTTGCTAGTTGAAAATGAATTTTTATTAGGCCGCCAGAACTGCGCACCATGCAAATGGGCTGCCTAGATAAGTCTCTTGTAGGAGAGTCCGGGTTGCATTTCCGATTTACAGGCTAGACTAGAGAAATAGAAAATCAACAACTCTTCACATCAACCAATCGATTTATTACATTTCACATGATCGGTCGTTTAAAATCTTTTTAATATGTTTTCTTGTACTATTTAGGGTTCGGTTTAAAATCTAAAACGTGACCCCATTAGTTTCGTTACAATGTGCATCATCTGTCTGTTTAGAGCATTTTAGATCGTAAGCTAAATAGGGTAAGAACTTGAAATTTAGAAGTTATCTATTCATTTCCCCGCAAATCAAAAATCGTAACCCTTCTTGTTCTTAGCTACAATTAAAGTCAATTAATTATACTGATTTATAGATCTGGTGTCATTTTTGCAACTTCATTCTGTTAAATCATCATAGCTTCAAATATTTTTTCATTTTCAGTATATCAATCACACTGATATATGTATATGGTATGTATTATAAATTATACTTTCTTGATTAATTTATACTATTTTTGGGTAGGTTTTTTATCTCTTATAAATTAACCATATCCATGTATAGCAGTTGCAATAATAGACTTAATTGCATTTTTCAGTATCTATCCATTTTAGGATTCATCAATAGATTCCAGTAGGATGAAAGCAGTTGAAAAACGGAACCTCTTTAAAATTTTTCTTCGATTTTAATTTTTCTAAAAAGAAATTTACTTTCTCTAGTTCCTTCTCTGATGTTTAGAATTTTTTTTCTCTTTCTTGATAGCAAAGTTTTAGTATAATAATAGGCACACTCCTATACCAGTTGTACCCTATTTCTTTTTTTAATAGTAGATTAGATGAAAAACTATTTTAATATACTTTGAAAAGAGTTCATCAAAGAATTTTTTTTTGGTCGTGATATACATTCACAGCGGAAGAACCCGAACATGAGCGGGATTACCCGAAATCCATTTGAAATATTATAGCCTTCTCCAGACCGAAAATGTATTTACAAGCTCCCCGTATGAACCAGGTTACCCCGGGCTGACAATATAATTTAATTTAAATATATATATGATACCGGGGGAGGGGGGGGATATTTATTAGACTGAAGAGTTATTATCTAAAGGTTGTTGCAGGTATAGAATGAAAACCCACTTATTCGATTTATGGTAAAACACAGTATTTATTTCTAGCTATTTGGAGAGTATGATTTACGTATATGAAGAATATAGAGAATGAATTGAGCTACTTCGGCGTAGCGGCTAAAAGAATCGAGATTACTGCAATGTGCAAACGATTAGGAAAACGTAATGGCTACGACATATGGTGTGGCGAGAATATGGAGTGTGTTGGCTGTGGCTGGAACGGCCAGCCACCCTGAACAGTACTTTTTAGCATCTTAATTATTAAAGAAAAAGATTTAGCTTGGACTTAGCTACAATCAATTATGTGAGAGTATACTGGTTCGATAAATTATTATTATATAAAGCGAAGTGGGATCAAATCGGGTAAAAAATATATATATATTAGTGATATACTCGTAGATAATACATACAAGCTTATGAACACTTTTAGATGTTTTGAGAGATGAAACTCGTTAATCCTACCTGGAACAAGGAAATAAAATTATTTATTAAACGATGAAAATTTATTAATTAATGAATAAGTTATATTAAGAGTTGAAATTTTAATAAAATCACAGTTAATTAATTATAATTATTTATAGAACATGAATAAATAATACAATAAAACTACAACGTTTCAGTTAACTTAAAATCAGAATAAGTGCTCATTAGGGTGCTCCTTATTTTGGGTATTTTCGAATTTTCAAGCTGACAGGGGCTCATATGGTTCGAAATAAATAAAAAAATATTTTCCAATTTTCAAGTCACTATCTCGATTTAACCTGTGCCACACAGCGATGCATGTTTTCCATCAAAACAACATGGGAATTTTGGTATTGAACGATCAATTTTTTTATTACAGCCAAAGTAATCGTTCAAAAAATTTGAAACTATGCAGACTTTATCCTTATAAAGCTATCCCTCTAAATATTTACAGATTTTTAGCTATTATAATTTTGGAGTCTATAACTTACTAACACTAAGATATAGCAGTATTTTATCTAGCTGTAACTCCAAAATTATAATAGATAAAAATATGTAAAAATTCTAAACGATAGCTACTATTATAAGGATAAAGTCTACAGAGTTTCAATTTTTTTGAACCATTACTTTGAGCAGAATAATAAATTTATTGTTCAATGCCAAAAACCCATGTTATTTAGATGGGAAAATTGGACCGCTGTTCGGCAAAGCTTAAAATTGAGATAGAGACTTGAAACTTGAGGGATATTTTTTTTATTTATTTCAAACCATATCAGCCTCTGTCAGCGTAAAAATTCGAAAATATACCTAAAATAAGGACCACCCTAGTGCTCATATTTGAAAACGATCGCAGAATAAGTCGATAAGAACTTCGTAGTTTTATTGTATTATTTAGTCGTGTTAAATAAATAATTATGATTAATTATGTGCTATTTTAATAAAATTTCAACTCTTAATAAAAATAAAAATAAAAGCTTCGCCAGCTTCATTACTAATGAATAATATTATTATTGTATTTAATTTCTAATTATTTAAATTATCATTTCTCAAAAAAGTAAACTTTAATTCGCCATATCACAGTTCTATATTGGCTTTCGAGCAGGACGGATCAAATACTAATCCTCTGACCTCTGAGCCAAGTCTTATCTATTCCAATATAAATAGATATTGATATAAAATTTTTCAAAAATTTATTTTTCAAATGGGGGCTATGCCCTTACTTAAAATCAAAACTTAATTGTACATTTAAATTCAGTGAAGTGTTGTGAAAATATCTCAAGTTCTACCGACAAATCAAAATGACTGGAATCGAAGAAAATCACAACATGGAAATCTCCTGGCAGAGGCCAAAACGCAAAAGAACTAGCTCCATGAACAATATACAGCCAGCCAATGAAGTTGAATTTACACATTCGAATAAATTTGCTCCACTGTCAAATGATGATTTAGAAGTAAATACCTCAAATAAGGAAAACACTTCTCAAAATCAGGTACAAAGAATTCCCAAACCTCCACCTATTTATATATATGATGTTTCAAACTTCTCGGAAATGGCAAATAGCATTTCGGAGGTTATAAATAAAAATGAATACATATGTAAAGGATTAATAAATTCGACAGTAAAAATAAATATAACTACCATCGACTCATTCAGAAAATTATCTAAATATCTAAAAGAAAACAACATCGTTCACCATACCTACCAACCCAAAGAAGATCGGTCATTTCGAGTAGTTCTCAGAAATCTCCATCACTCTGCGGATATCAATGAGATAAAATTCGAACTTTCAGAAAAAGGGTTCGACGTCAGAAATATAATAAATATTAGACATAAAAGCTCCAAAGAACCTTTTCCATTATTTTTCTTAGATCTCGAACCAAGTGAAAATAATAAAGATATATATAATATAAGATATCTTCTAAATACTAAAATAGTAGTTGAACCACCCAGGAAAAATAAAGATATTCCACAATGTACTCGGTGCCAGTCCTTTATGCATACGAAACGCTACTGTTTTAAACCTTATAGGTGCGTAAAATGCGCTGGTCCGCATCTTTCTCAAAGCTGCTCTAAATCCATTGAAACCCCACCGACTTGTTCAAATTGCTCTGGAAATCACCCGGCAAATTATAAGGGTTGTTCTACCTATAAAGATTTACAAAAGAAAAGAGGCTTACCATTTCAAAACAAAATAAGAACCTATAATGATAACAAAAAATATCAATCACAAGTTCAAGCAACAAATCTCCAACCTCCACAGCAAACTCACTTTTCTAATCCTTTAAATCAAAACTCTCAACAAAACACACAAAGATCATTTTCTAGCGTTGTTCAAAATGGAAATCATGAAAATCACAGTAGTCAGATGAATGATCTAAATACTATGCTAACATCATTTATGAACGAATTTAAATCTTTGTTTAGTCAATTGTTAAACCAAAATAGCATGATTTTGAGCTTGCTAACTAAAGTTATATCAAAAAATGTCTGATAATTATAAAATAGTTCTCTGGAATGCAAACGGTCTAACACAACGTAGACATGAAATAGAAATATTTTTATTTACTGAAAAAATTGATATATTATTAATATCGGAAACTCATTTTACAAGTAAGAGTTATTTTTCAATCCCTGGATATAATTGCTACCACTCCGTACACCCAGACGATAGGGCACATGCAGGTACTGCAATAATTATTAAAAAATCAATATATCATCACGAATTGGAAAAATGGGAAAAAGACTATATACAAGCAACATCAATATCAATTACAGACTTAAATGGATCACACATTGTAGTTAGCGCTATCTACTGTCCTCCCAGACACACTATATCAATAGAACAGTTTACAAATTTTTTTAGTTCTCTTGGCCCAAAATTCATTGCTGGCGGAGACTTCAACTCAAAACATATATCTTTTGGGTCTAGAGTAATAAACCCTAAAGGCAGAAACCTATTCAAAACAATATCAAATAAAGGATACAATGTTATATCTACCGGTAAACCGACTTATTGGCCTACAGATCCAAATAGATTACCTGATCTCCTAGACTTCTTTGTCACCAAGGGATTCTCAAACTCATATATATTTGTGGAAGAATGTCTGGATCTTAGCTCCGATCATACGCCTGTATTGGCTACAATAAGTACACTACTTATAATAAAAAAAGAAAAAGAAAAAAGCCCCTCCCTTTATAATAAAAAAACAAATTGGGATTTATTCAAAATAAAAGTTGAAGAAAAATTAAACACCGAAGTTCCTCTTAAAACCGAAGAGGATATAGAATTAGCAATTGAACACTTCAACAAAAATATACAAGACGCTGCTTGGATATCAACACCCGAGTTGGATAATCAGGATACTCAAATAAATTACCCATTTGAAATAAAAGAGAAATTAAAAGAAAAAAGAAGACTGAGGAAAATCTGGCAAAGAAGTCAATATATAACCGATAAATTAGAATATAACAGAGCCGCTAAAATGTTAAAAAATTTAATTCGTAAAAATAAAAACGACACATTAGAAGATTACCTCTCGAAACTTTCCCCGCAAGGTGCCAATGAATATTCTCTATGGAAGGCAACTAAATATCTAAAAAGACCGAAGCAATTCTCACCCCCTATAAAATCAGATACAAACACTTGGGCAAGAACAAATCTTGAAAAAGCCGAAATATTCTCAAACCATCTGAAACAAACATTTAATCCTTTCCCCCAAACATGCTCAAATTCGGAAAACTTCGAAATAGAAAACTTCCTAGATAATCCCCATTACAATTATCCCCACCAATACCTTTTTTCTCCTCAAAGGATATAGAAATACAACTAAAAAATGAATCTAACAAAAGAAAATCTCCCGGTTATGACTTAATCACGGTTGAATTATTAAAAAAACTTCCTAAAAAAGGAATAATACTACTCACTGAAATATTTAATGCAATTCTAAGAGTTAGATATTTTCCAATACAATGGAAACATGCAATCATAATAATGATAATTAAACCTGGAAAAAATATATCAGAAGTCTCTTCCTACAGACCTATTAGCCTCCTTCCTCATGCGTCGAAAATCTTTGAAAAACTTTTATTAAAAAGAATTAAATCATGCATTGAAACTGATGAAATAATACCTTACCATCAATATGGATTTCGTGCTCAACATTCCACCTCTGAGCAAATACATAGAATAACAAATAACATTGAAAAGGCCCTAGAGGAAAAAAATGTATGTATGGGTGTATTTCTCGACGTCAAACAGGCGTTTGATAAAGTTTGGCATGAGGGACTCCTTTATAAAATAAAAAAAATATTTCCTGACCAACTCTATTGGATACTAAAATCTTACCTGGAAAATAGATGGTTTCAAGTAAGAACTGAAAACGAATTCTCACAATATCATCCAATCAAATCTGGGGTACCTCAAGGGAGTATTCTTGGACCGTTTCTTTATTCTATATTTACTGCAGATATACCTAATCATGATGATCTGTTTATTGCAACTTACGCAGACGATACTGCTTTAATGGTCTCAAATTCTGATCCTGGAACAGCATCAAATAAACTTCAAGAATATCTCGACAACACCCAAAATTGGTTTCATAAATGGAGAATACAAGTTAATGAAGCAAAATCGACTCATATTTCGTTCACAAATAGAAAAATCATAAGCCCTCCAGTGTACTTAAATTCTAAACAAATTCCATACAGTAATTCAGTCAAATATCTTGGAATGCATCTGGATCAAAGACTTACATGGAAAAACCACTTAGAAAAAAAAAGAAACGAAATAAATATTAAATACAAAAGGATGTACTGGTTACTAGGCAAAAACTCACAGCTTGCCTTAAAAACTAAAGTACTATTATATAAATCAATTCTCAAACCAATATGGTCATATTCGTGTCAAACCTGGGGAACTGCTAGTGAGTCCAACATCAGTAAAATCCAAAGAATACAATCAAAAATATTAAGAGGTATTGCGAATGCACCTTGGTACTTCACAAACGAAAGTCTGCATAGTGACCTTGTTGTCCCTTCTGTTAGAAAGGTAATCCTGGACTCGTACAACAAACATATTAAAAAACTCGAAAACCATTCAAATATATCAGCCATCAATCTCCTGGACAATAGTCAAGTAACTAGGAGACTTAAGAAAAATCATATTCTAGACACCGAGGAGCGCGCCATTCTGCACAACTGGACTAATAAATTCAATTAAGGGTGACTTCGATGGAAGACTTCCCTTTCATGTGTATAAATGACAAAGTATTGTGTATGTGTGTTTGTTAATCAATTTTATCAAATTTACTTAAAACCTGTTCAAATGGTTGATTGTAAATAAATTATAAATAAATAAAAAAAAAAAAAAAATAATTCGCCATATAAATTTATATTATTTAATTTTCACATGAATATATTTATAATGAACTGAATGCTTAAAGAGTTAGTCATTCCTAAAATTTTATATATAAACATGTATGTACAAGTATTAATCTTGATTCAAATTAACTATATTCGTAAAATTATTCATGTGTATGGTATGTTTGAGAGGAGCAAAACTATTCACCTTTAATAGACATTAAGAATTAATATTAAATAACAGGTAAATTCTTTATTTTTTTTACTGACCAAAACAGAAAGTTCAAGGATATGAGTCACTTATGTAATAAGAAATTAAATTACACTTAAGAATTTAGTCATGTGTATATCTTTAGGTTAAGGATTCATACTATGTTCATTGAATAGAAATAATACTAAAAGTTTTGAATGAATACAT
Organism: Forficula auricularia; assembly: GCA_024734495.1. Taxonomy (NCBI): domain Eukaryota; kingdom Metazoa; phylum Arthropoda; class Insecta; order Dermaptera; family Forficulidae; genus Forficula; species Forficula auricularia. The sequence goes on along the minus strand of JALMQS010000069.1, from coordinate 3,807,940 downwards.
ATTCAATTGATTGTCCATTCATTCACTTTACTAATGTAAAGTTCAATCCAAAATCAGAGAGTGAGTACTAATCTTTATTAATAGCAACGTAATTGAAGTTGGAGGCGTAATTTTTATCAATATTCAATTTAGTTTTATTAATGAGAATCATTTTTTTCCTTTACCATAATACGGGGAAATATTGTAAAAAGGTGAATAAATAAGCTTACGTGTTCTGATGTGGCCATGCACTTGAATTTACGGTACAACCTCTGGTCCCTCACTTATATTTAATATTTAATAAAATTATTTATAATCATTTAGCGGACATTTTTAGATTACTGTGGGCCCATTGATTATGATTTGCTCAAATGGCCTAGATTTTTTATTTTGAACCCCCTCCCCCCCTTAATTTTTGCTCGATATGCACCAAAATCTAATCAGCTCTTAATCTCAATGGACCAAAACTGCCTGTGAAATTTGGTTTCGATATTCACACTAGTTTTTGAGCTAGCTAGTCCACAAAAATTTGGTAACGCACAGACTAACAACCAGACAATCAGACAAACAGATATTTTGACACAACAATTATTATCTCAAAAAATGTAATTTTTTCGATGTTCACTTATTAGGGCTTTTTTATAGACCGAACTGCCATGGTTTCGCTCAATATTTTTAATTAAAATAGTTTAAGCCGTTTTTTAGATATTTCGAAAAAAGAAGGGAAAAAAACACTTTTTTCATGCACGATTACAATATTTGACCATACCCTGTAAAAAGTGTTTTTTTTCTTTTTCTTTGCTTCGTATTTTCGAAATATTTCAAAAATGGTTAAGAGTATTTTGATACAAAACAAAATTAAACAAATTCACCGCGTTTCATTCTACAATAAAGCTTTGTATAGTTGAACATCAACAACATTTTGTTTTAAGAGATATTAATTATTTTGTCAAAATGTCTATTAGTGAATGAGTGAGTTAGTACCTATAATACTTGTGTGACAAGAGTACTTTAAGATTAAATTGATTAAATTTTTTGCAGCAGAATTTTTATAAATTGAAGGAGACAATAAAAGAGTGTGTCTTCTGCTGGAGCTAAACATTTCTAATTTATTTACCATATAAGGGGACTATAGTTTCGAGAGCTTTGCTCTCTTCATTAATTCCTGTGAATCAATTGTAATAGACTGATGAAGAGGGCAAAGTTTTCGAAACTATAGTCTCGTTATAAATAAATTAAAAATTTATAATTCCTGCAGAAGACACACTCTTTTATTGTCTCCTTCAAAGTACTTTAAGGAATTTATATTGTAGCTACGCCTTCAAAATTGCTTGAAATACCAGCTAATTGGTTGTATTGGCAAACAATGAAATACTTAAAATATCACTAAACTTGAGAATTTAAATTCATTTTAAAATATTCTACGTGAATGTAATAAACGTAGATAAAACAGGCAATATTATCCGAAAGGATCGTTTGAATGATATTAAGGTATAAAGATGAGTTAATAGGTAATATTTTTTTTACTATATAGCTGAAAAATCAATGAAGGTATCAAAACGAATTTTTATATTTAGATATTCTATATTGAGTTTAAGGCCTGATTAGATTTTGGTTGAAATAGGATCAAAAATTAGGAGGGTGTTTAAAAATGTGTCCACTTTGTCTAATTTAAACCAAATTGTGCATAGTTAGCCTTTAAAGCTAAAGGGAACTATCAATGAAAAATAAGAATCCTAAAATGACTAGAGGGGGGGGGGGAGCAGGTGTATGGTCTTTACCATACCATAAAGTCATAAGATGGCAGACCCCATATTTTTTAAAAATTAACTTTGAAAATTCTGCGTAAATAAAATTGCAATGTAGGTTTCACACAAATTCTGTTCTTAATTAAAAAAAAAGTTATATTGATATTGAAGTAGGACAAATTTGATAAGCGAAATATTCTTCCAAGATTTATCGTTTGTATACTGTTGTTAATAAAATATTTGCTTTGGTGATTTCAGCAGGTTTATGATTCATTAACTGTTAAGTAACAAAGGCATGAAAAAATAGCAAAATTCATAATTTAAGAATATATATAAAATAATAAATAAAATTCACTTTAGTAAACCTCAATTCACATAGTTATATAAAGAAGACGGTAAAATGCTGGCAATGTAGCCCTCTATTTATATCTCGAATTTAGGACAGTCAATAATTTATACTCTATTTATATTGTTATTATTAAGTCAAATTCTAAGCGCTACCGTACTTGATTTTCTACATTTTTTATATTGCTAAGACAAATAACAAGCTACTTGTAAAGAAATCCTGAAAGATTATTGTAAAGTACTAAATCTGAATTATTATGGATAATTATAATGGTTAATTGAAATCATAGGGAGTTGGATAAAAATTAAAAACAGAGTTTTCTTTTTAATGAGCCAAACGTTTCGTCATTTTATTTTTGACTTCTTCATTGGCTCATTAGTTAACTCAATTGTCTAATTTTTCTCATAATTTCAAAAACTTTAGACAATTGAGTTAAATAATGAACCACTGAAGAAGTCAAAAATAAAATGACGAAACGTTTGGCATATTAAAGAATAAAACTCTGTTTTTAATTTAATTTAGTTTTTATCCAACTCTCTACAATTTCAATTAACAATTATGGATAATTTTCATTACATACGTACCCTTAGGGCTGTATTCACCCTCTTGGGGATGAAACCGAGTGTCAAAACGCAATCCGGACCAATTGCTGTTTGACACTCAAGTTCAATTCTCAGGGGATGAAAACAACTCTTCTCAAATAACATATATTAAAAATTATTCGTAACAGTAGGACTTAGTATAAGACAATCTCTCAGGATTTATTTAGAAATTTTAAATTTACTACCGGCAATTGATGTTGACAATTTACTATTGCCTGTAATGTAGTCACACTCTTGTTTCTGAAGGTAATATGACACCGAGATATACTAAAATAGATTTTTGGATAGATAGTGTCTAAGAAGAGTGTTTTCAAATGTGCCAAATGATTTGGGAGAAATATTTCATAGTGAAGCCACACAATTTCTTTAGGTGAAATGCTGTAATTGTAAATTGTTGAAAGTATTGGATGTGAGGGTGGATACACTTATTGAGATTTTCACAGATACATATACAATGTTTCATTTCGCGAGGCCATATTACCAACACATTTCCTTCATCTTTTATTTTCATAAATTTACTAACTTATTATTAAATATTAACTAGTGATAATTTGATTTTAAATTAGACCATCAGTTAGATTTATGATATTTTAACATAATATGTTTGATTCTAAATCAGGTGTGGCGCATTGGAAGATTACAAGTGGCGGATTTCATTATAAAATCTCTCAAATACGCAAAGTCCTTGTTGCCGATTCTTTGGTTCTATTTCCTTTCATTAAAAAGATAGAAAATATAATTGAGTTGTGTGGTGCATTTAAACTCGTATGTGAAAAAATTGGCGCATGGTATTTAAAAGATTGGCTACCAGTGGTATAAATAATGGTAAATTATTTATTTATCCCATAAAAGTCAGATTCCTATATTATGTTTTAGAATGGAAGAAAAAGAAGAATATTTGTCAATTTCTGTGGTAAGAAATTGAATTAAAAATGAAGAAAAAGAATATAAGTATATCCAGTTCACTAATTTTGATTATACAATATGATTCAATAAAGATTAAGTAATATGATTATAAGTACATTTTTACTTTTCCACTTGAGGAAAATTTTAAGAAATAAACGAAAGTTTTATTTATCATACTCTCTGCTCATTCTGATGAAATTACTATATGAAATAAATAAAGTAAATAAAAAAAAAATGATCAAATATTTGTAATTATAAAAATCAAAGAAAAAAAAACAAGAAATTAAAATCTGCATAACTGTCTTGAAAATATTAAAAATAAAATATTTAAAAACGATTTTATTTTTTAAATAAATAATAAACAGTTTAATGTTAAAGAAGGATCGTTGCTTGTTGCCTAGGCCTCTAGGCGCTTTGAAAGAAATTTTTCAAAAATAAATACACTGTTAAAAAATTGTAAATTTACTATATGTTTACAATACAAATAGATAGGAAATTTACAAGATTGCTTATAGTAAAAAAAAATACTATATTATATTATTGGTAAAATCACATTAACTCATTGCAAAAATTCAAAAATAAATTGTAACTTTACTTTTTTCTTGTATTTTTTTTGTAGATTTGTATTAGTAAAAAATATGATGTAAGATTACAATACTGGTAATATTACTAAAAAGCTTTTAGGCCAGACTTCTTTCTCATTTTTTATAGTAAAATTTTTAACTTTGTAGCTTTTGGTTCAAATCAACATAACCCTTGTGCCATATAAATTGATGGTTGACCTGGTTTTTATTTTTTTCCCAAAAACTATTCCTACGAAAAAAAATCGCTGTTCTTAATAAAAATTACAGATTTTGCAACGGGTAATCAGTTGACTAATTTCTTTCTATCCAATGGAAATTTCTACTTTACCCAATATAATCATCTGATTAAAATTTTAATAAGATTTTTGATTTCGGGAAAAATGAATAAAGAAAACATAATATACATTTTAAGTATATGCATTTTATTAGTTTACGAGCAATGTTCTGGTGGATTAACTTCCAGGAAGACAGCATCAGTAATAGGCTCAGTTTCGGGTTGTAGACAACCCTAAAGAAGAAGCGGTTGTTTAATTAAATTAATAAATTAATAAATACTTGAATTTGGTTATGACCCTCTGAATTTATCTAAAATAGTCAAACCTTAAATTAAATTTCGACTAAAGAAATCTATCTGAGAATCAAAAATTAAATTAATTAAGCTTGTCTTTCCAACAAATTTAACGTTAAAATTGAAAGAACTAAATTTGAAATTACAACATAGAAATCAACATATTGCTTCGATGATCAATGCCGTAAATTATTTTATAGCTAAATTAGAGCTCTGGAAATCATATATGGAGAAAGACAATTTTTCGCATTTTCCAAATTTAGAAATGGTAATTAAAAATTATTACTACGGAAAAGCTCCAACTCATTAATTTGCCAAACATTTCGATCCTTTATTGGAAGAATTTAATAATCGATTTGAAAAAGATCTGTAATTAAGAAGCATTTGTAATATTTTTCATTAACACTTTTGCTCAAATTGATGACGACGCTGCTAATAAAATTGCAACATATTTTGATATTTCAAATAAGGGATTCCGCGACATTTCATCCCCCGACAAAATATCCGAAGGACAAAATATCCCCCGACAAAATATCCCCAACAAAATATCCCCGGCAAAATATCTCATGACAAAATAACCCTTCCCCGCGTGAATCTTAAGAGTAATGCAAATCGACTCCGGTTCGGTTATATATATTCAGTTCGGCTCGGTTGGGTTCGTATAGCTCCTTTTCGGGCTGGTTTTTAGACGGTTCGGTTGTCGTCAGCCAACTGAACCGTCTAAATGCCAGCCCGAAAAGGAGCTATACGAACCCAACCGAGCCGAACTGAATATATATTAACCGAACCTCCGAAAGTTTAGTCAGGGCGGGGTGTGTTTCGGGCTCCCATTTTTTTCTAATCAAACACACATTGAAAACCGACCCAGCCAATCGTCGGGAGGGGTGTGTTTGGGGCTCCCATTTTTTCCTAATCAAACACACATTGAAAACCGAACAGCCAATCGTCGGGCGGGGTGTGTTTCGGGCTCCCACTTTTTTCTAATCAAACACACATTGTAAACCGAACCAGCCAATCGTCGGGCGGGGTGTGTTTGGTGCTCCCATTTTTTCCTAATCAAACACACATTGAAAACTGGACATCCAATCGTCGGGCGGGGTGTGTTTCGAGCTTCTATTTTTTTCTCATCAGCACACAGTCCATGTTGACTTAAATTCAAAAATAGCGATTGATTCTCATTTAACAGTCGAGGAATAACAATTTTACATTAGATATTTGACGCTTCGATTATTATTGGTAACCATTGCTGAAGACATGGAGGTATTGGCTTAAAATCAAAAATAACGATCGATTCTTATCTAATACTAGAGGAATAACCTTATTGCATTCCATTTTTGATGTTTTGACTATTAATCGCAACCTCTACTGAAAACGTAGAGGAATCGACTTAAAATCATAAAGACTAAATTCTTTTTTGGTAACCAACTCAAGTTTGAGTTGTTTGTCATAAAAGAATTTAGTCTTTTTAATTTTAAATCGATTTCTCCACGTTTTCAGTAGAGGTTGCCATTAATAGTCAAAACATCAAAAATGGAATGCAATAAGGTTATTCCTCTAGTATTAGACAAGAATCGATCGCTATTTTTGATTTTTACTCGATTCCTCTATGTCTTCAGCAATGGTTACCAATAAAAACCGAAACGTCAAAAATCCAATATAGAATGGTTATTCCTCAAGTACTAGATGAGAATCAATCGTTATTTTTGATTTTAACTCGATTCCTTTATGTCTTCAGCAATGGTTACCAATAAAACCCGAAACATCAAAAATCCAATATATAATGGTTATTCCTCAAGTACTAGATGAGAATCAATCGCTATTTTTGATTTTAATTCGATTCCTCTATGTCTTCAGCAATGGTTACCAATAAAAACCGAAACGTCAAAAATCCAATATAGAATGGTTATTCCTCAAGTACTATATGAGAATCAATCGCTATTTTTGATTTCAACTCGATTCCTCTATGTCTTCAGCAATGGTAACGGATAAGAAAACAATGCAATTGCTATGGCTATTTATAAAATTTCCTCCCAAATTTTTAGCATTTCACAGCGAGAAGCCTACCCATTCTTACTTAAGTTAGGTTAAATGATTCCTATATTAAAACGATCAAATGAATACATTTTAAGGAATTTAACCAACCGAACCGTCTAAATGCCAGCCAGAAAAGGAGCTATACGAACCCAACCGAGCCGAACTGAATATATATTAACCGAACCGGAGCCGATTTGCATTAATCATAAGATTCACGCGGGGAAGGGTTATTTTGTCATGAGATATTTATTTATTATTATTTATATTATATTTATATATTATTATCATCATATTTAAAAATTGGCTTTCAATCGGGAGTTTGGTGTACAGCGGGAAATACAGAAATTCTCCACGTTTTCAGTAGAGGTTGCCATTAATAGTCAAAACATCAAAAATGGAATGCAATAAGGTTATTCCTCTAGTATTAGACAAGAATCGATCGCTATTTTTGATTTTTACTCGATTCCTCTATGTCTTCAGCAATGGTTACCAATAAAAACCGAAACGTCAAAAATCCAATATAGAATGGTTATTCCTCAAGTACTAGATGAGAATCAATCGTTATTTTTGATTTTAACTCGATTCCTTTATGTCTTCAGCAATGGTTACCAATAAAACCCGAAACATCAAAAATCCAATATATAATGGTTATTCCTCAAGTACTAGATGAGAATCAATCGCTATTTTTGATTTTAATTCGATTCCTCTATGTCTTCAGCAATGGTTACCAATAAAAACCGAAACGTCAAAAATCCAATATAGAATGGTTATTCCTCAAGTACTATATGAGAATCAATCGCTATTTTTGATTTTAACTCGATTCCTCTATGTCTTCAGCAATGGTAACGGATAAGAAAACAATGCAATTGCTATGGCTATTTATAAAATTTCCTCCCAAATTTTTAGCATTTCACAGCGAGAAGCCTACCCATTCTTACTTAAGTTAGGTTAAATGATTCCTATATTAAAACGATCAAATGAATACATTTTAAGGAATTTAACCAACCGAACCGTCTAAATGCCAGCCAGAAAAGGAGCTATACGAACCCAACCGAGCCGAACTGAATATATATTAACCGAACCGGAGCCGATTTGCATTAATCATAAGATTCACGCGGGGAAGGGTTATTTTGTCATGAGATATTTATTTATTATTATTTATATTATATTTATATATTATTATCATCATATTTAAAAATTGGCTTTCAATCGGGAGTTTGGTGTACAGCGGGAAATACAGAAATTAAGGGGACCAAAAGTCCGAAAATTGAAAATCTACAAACGTTAAAATAATACTCGAATCTTATTAAGCAATATCAAAGAAATCCAGTTTTGTATGAGGGGACTATCTCCGAGATAGTGCGGTTGATACAGTGATTATGCGTATGTTATTCGGCCGCGTGTTATTCCCATGGTTTTGTGTTCACGTTTTCAATGTTAACCATGTGTTCCAACAGCATTTCTTAAGCAGATTTCGAATTTGTATTTGTTTTTTGGTTTTGAAGCATTGGAAGACGAGAATTGAATATTCAAATGAGCTACTTTTTACACTGTTGACCTACAAAAATTATAGGGAGAGGTAGGGAAAAAATTTTTTTGCACATATCTTCATTAGTATACCTATGGCATGTACTTTCACCCACCTTCATCACTTTTTGCTACAATGCGCTACCTGGGGCAATAAGGTACTTAGAATTCTCTAAATTTAAGTTTTAATACAAAATAACACGAGATTTTTGTAAATTTCCAGATTTGCCCCTCCTCCCCCTAGGAGTTCCTTTCCAGTTTTTTTTTAATATTGTCAGAAATGGATTCAGAAGGCTTAAAAACATATATTTTCATATCAGACACGATATTTTTGAAAATTTTCAGGTTTTCCCCTCCTCACAGGGGTCAATTTTGAAAATTGGGTTAAAATGAGATGAAAATGGACTCAGCGCTATTGAAGAATTTTATCAGAATTTTGGTGCCCTAAATGTTCTAAAATTCCCACTGTGCCGAACTTTTATATTTCAGAAATACTAAATGCCCGACTACTAAAAAAGGTTTCCGACCCCTGCTCTGGAGTTTGCAGCGTACTCACACTTTTTTCATCAAGCACTTTACTTGACCACCTTAGATATTGGTTCTCTTTTATTAATAGATTTCGAAAGAAACTTCCTTTTTTCATCATAAAATCTGGTTCGTGAAAATATAATATTTTTTTAAATTCCTAACGCTATTTAAACTATTAACTGAAATGTAAACAAAACACAAATAAAAGGTGATATAACTTGAATTTTCTCTAGGAGCGTTTTTTCTATTTTTTCTTTTCATTTTTTTTCTGACCTTAGCGCTTGTTACCAGGTCTCTCTGATCGCAACTAGATTCAACCTCGATCTGTCTGTCAAAGGCTACTTGCACGGTCAGCCAATTAAACGCCAAAGCAGACTTTCTTAATGAATAAGGAAGTTTGTTTAGAATAATCCTAGAGATAATAATAAAAAAATATCTATTGATTTTTTTGTTTGGAAAGTTTATATATATATAATATCAACTTTTTATAAATTTAAATCATTTTTTAATCAATTAAGAGCATTTAAGAATTTAATTTTAATGCCATTTTTATTTTGGAATCAGTAGAGCATTGAAGTCTGGACAATTTATTATCAATTGGTTTCAAATTTAGTAATTTTTTTAAATTTTTTAAAAAACGAGGACATGGTAAAAAAAATATTTAAAGGATTTAGTTGGTCGAGAGAAGAAGAGATAGTTACTATATATAAATGATGCATATTGATTATAATTATTTATTGAACACGAATAAATAATACAATAAAACTAGAACGTTTCGATCGACTTATTCTGCGATCGTTCTTATGTATGCGTGGTCCTTATTTTGGGTATTTTCAAATTTTTACGATGAGAGATAAATTTTTTATTCCGGCCAAAGTAATGGTTCAAAAAATTTGAAACTCTGTAGACTTTATCCTTATATTAGTAGCTAGTAGAAGAGATAGTTACCTATATATAAATGATGCATATTGATTATAATTATTTATTGAACACGAAAAGATAATACAATAAAACTAGAACGTTTCGATCGACTTATTCTGAGATCGTTCTTAAGTATGAGCATGGTCATTATTTTGGCTATTTTCAAATTTTTACGATGGGAGATAAATTTTTATTCCGGTCAAAGTAATAGTTCAAAAAATTTGAAACTCTGTAGACTTTATCCTTAGATTAGTAGCTATCCTTCAGAATTTTTACAGATTTTTAGCTATTATAATTTTGGAGTCTCTGACATACTAACACTAAAATATTGCAGTATTTTATCTAGCTGTAACTCCAAAATCATAATAGCTAAATTCTGTAAAAATTCTGAGGTATAGGTACTATTATAAGGATAAAGTCTATAGAGTTTCAAATTTTTTGAACCATTGCTTTGGCCGAAATAAAAAATTGATATTTCCAAATATCCCATCTTATTTATATGAGAAACTGTGCGGCACAAGTTAAAATTGAGAAGAGACTTGAAACTTAAGGGATATTTTTTTTAATTTATTTTGAACGATATGAGCCTCTGGGAGCATAAATATTCAAAAAATACCCAAAATAACGACCACATTCCCCGATTTTCAAACCGTTTGTGTTTAAGAGCAGAAAATCAAAAATCCCGTATTTTTCGGTTCAGGGGTCAAATTTCGGAGATATTTCAACAATAGACTTATGTACCCAAATTGAGTGCTAAAACTTAAAAACTCGAGGAGATAGAACACTTTAAAAATTTACCCTAAAATGACTATATCTCCATTTTAGAGGCAAATAGAACAAAATACCCAAGTTTTTTTTTCGTATTTTAATGTTCACCTTTCTAAACTAAAACCATATTTAAATCTTTTTTAGTTTGAAAAAAATCTTGAAAAACTGCAAAAACATTTTGGAGCCCTTTCTCCCCTTTAGAGTTCGAATTACAAAAAATTTCTCTTATCACTCCCATAAACTGTAGAAAGAATATACACTCCAAATTTAATCTCTCTAGATTTAGCGGTTTGGGCTGTGGGTAGATAAATGAACGAAAGGTCACCTTCTCTTTTTATATATATATTTATATATAAAGAAGATATTAAAAAATATAAATCTTTAACAAAACAATCTAGAACACGTTTATTTTCAACCAAACGTTTAGGGAGAATTTCTCCCTTTCAATGGTAAATTTTCAAAAAAAAAGGTTCCTTCCTCTAAAGTTTAGAAAGCAACACTCAAAATTCTAAATTTTAGAGAAAGCAACTTTATTTTTTTATTTTTGGAAAATTTACCATTGAAAAGGGGAGATATTCTCCCGAAACGTTTGGTTGAAAATAAATGTGTTCTAGATTGTTTTGATATAGATTTGTATTTTTTAATATTTTATATACTTACATCTTACAATAAATAATTTTTTCTTTATAAAGAGAATATTTTGATTTGCATCAAGATAAGGAAAACCTCATTGGATGGTAATTAAACTTGTTATTTTAATAGTCTAAAGAACTATTACTGAACTAAGCCTTGTCTGTATTATATGGAAACCTTCAAAAAATTTGGAATACGGTAACTTCAATTAACGTAAGCTTTGTTATATAATTAACGCCTATCTTTTCTTTAGGTAAACCTCTAATAGTAATGTAGGTAAATAAAAAAAATTTGAAATTCTTATCTGTTCAAACAAATATTGCATTAAATTTGCAAACATTTCGCACTTCAAGACGGTCAAATAAGAAATATATCGTTACAACACATTCGTAATTAGTTTATCCTTATGTCATTTAGAGACTAGAAGTTATCTTGCAGGTTCCAGAAATTCATGATATATAATTCTTCAAAATCTAGCTCATTATACTATATACCTTCAATTTTGATTCAAACCTTAAATAAATCTGAGCTTTTACATTTTAAGGGTTCTAAAAGAAGGGTTGACTCATTTTTTTTATAATAGAAATATAATTTTTTAAAAAACTACTGTAGATCTTATTAAGAGTTGCTTTAAAAAATGTAAAGCCTATTATACCCTACTTTGAAAAAAATAGCTTATACATCTTTAGTTCCGAATTCATATTGTAAAACCAAGTAGGTATTCCTAATGTTTCCTTATATTTCCCCACATTGACTTATAGGTATTGTGGTTCTTATATTTTCATCACTTAAATAAATTTTTCATCATTTAAATTTTAAATAAATAAAAAAAAACAAAAAAAAAAAAAACAACATCAGGCAAGCCAATGACCGACCTTCGCATGTACAAGCCTCTGAATTTAATGTTCTCTTAAGTAAAGTATACTTGGAGGAAAAAGTGAAAACATTTTCAAGAGTGGGAACTCTCATTGCGAATTTCGGTGATTATGCATTTTTTTAGTTATTTATTTTTTTTTTTTTTTTTTTTTTTAGAAAACTAAAACAGATTGCAAAGGTACGACTTTTTTATTACGATTCAATTTTTTCTAAATTTCTACATTTTCAAACTGGAATTTTACTAAAGCAAGAAAGCCCGAAATATAATCACGGAAATTCGAACTTTTTGGATTAGACAGAATAAATCATACTTGAAAAGAAATTGATTCATGTTTTAGACTTTTCTATAATATATATATATATCATCATCATTGAGTATACAGTCCTAAGACTGGTTTGATGCAACAATCCGTCTCCACTCGACTCTGTCCCCCGCCAGCCGTTTAACCTCTCTAAATGTCTGGCATCCCATATCCCCAATTATTTGGTTGAAATATTCTAATCTGGTTCTTCCCCTTCCCTTTTCTTTCCCACCTCCCCCTCCAAGATATCCCTAAGCAGTCCCCCATGTCTCAGTGTGTGCCCCATCATCTGACCTCTTCTCTTCTTCAGACTCTTCCACAAGGTTCTTCTTTCTCCGATTCTTCCAAGAACTTCTTCATTTGTAATTTTATCCATCCATTTGATATTCGTCATTCTTCTGTAGCACCACATTTCGAAAGCCTCTAATCTCTTTCTCTCCGCTTCTCTAATTGTCCAGGTTTCACACCCGTACATGGCTATGCTCCATACATATGTCTTCAATAGCAACTTCCTGTTTGCTAAGCTGATTGAGGAGGAGCATAGTAGTTTTTGTTTTGAATTAAACCCCATTTTTGCTTGGGCAATTCTTGATTTAATTTCGTTTTCGCTCCTCCCATCCCATGTTATTTTACTTCCTAGGTAGCGGAATTCCTTAACTCCTTCTAGGTTTTCTTGGTTAATTTTGATGCATTCCTGTCTCGTTTGTTCTTTTTTTGTACATACTAGGAACTTGGTTTTATTCTTGTTTATTTTCATTTTGATTTCTTCTATTAGGATTTGGTTAATTCCATTCAAGGCGTCCTCTAATTCTTTTTATTGCTTCCTAGAAGGGCAATGTCATCGGCAAATCTTAACATAGCGATCTTTTGACCTTGGATTTCTATACCTGTATCAATTTTGTCTTTGAATTCTTTAATCGCTTCTTCTATGTATAAGTTGAAAATCATGGGTGACAGCACACATCCTTGTCTTACACCTTTTTTTATTTTGGCTTCTCTTTGTTCATCACCAATATTTATAATTGCCGTCTGGTTTTGATATAGATTGTAGATTAGTCTTCTCTCTCTGAATTTTATTCCCGCCTGTTTTAATATTTTAAACATAATTTCCCAATTGACGTTATCGAATGCTTTTTCTAGGTCTATGAATCCGATGTAGACAGATTCTTCCCTGATAAAAGCCCTTTCTATTATTAGTCTAAGAGAGAGAATTGCTTCTCGGGTGCCTCTGTTTCTTCTAAAGCCGAACTGGTCTTCCCCCAGATTTTCTTCAACTCTTTGTTCTATTCTTCTTTGGATTATTTTGGTTAGGATTTTGGAGGCATGTGAGGTTAGGCTAATGGTCCTGAAATTTTCACATTTATCCGCGCCTGTCTTTTTGGGAAGTGTGACTATTTTGTTTTTTTCGAAATCTTTTGGGATGATTCCCAATTTATAGATTTTGCTAATTAGTTCAAAAAAGTTTGTCACGTGCCTTTTCTCCAGAGTTCTTTAGGATTTCAGCTTGTATATTGTCTATTCCGGGTGCTCTATTATTTTTTAGTTCCTTCAAAGCTGTCTCGAATTCTGACCTGAGTATGGGGTCTCCTAATTCGTTTTCGTCCACAGATTCTTCTTCTTCTATTGGGTTCATTGTTTTTTCTTCTCCATAGAGTTCTTCTAGGTGTTCCTTCCATCTATTTGCCTGTTCGTTTTCGTTTAGAATAATGTGGTCTCCTTTATCTCTTATGTTCTTGCTTTTTGGCTTGTCTTCTTGGAAATTTCTTTTTATTGCCCTATAGGCTACATCAACTTTTCCCAATACTAGATTTTCGTTGACTTCTTTACATTTTTCTTGAATCATTTTTTCTTTTGCTTTTCTACATTCTCTTATAACTTTCCATCTTAATTTTTTATATGTTTCTTTCCCTTCTTCGTCTTTTCTGTTCTTAAATTTTCTTCGTTCGTCAATCAGTTGCCGTATTTCGTCTGTTACCCATGGCTTTTTAATTTCGTTTTTCTTTGATTTAAGGACTTCGTTGGCTGTTTCAGTCAGGCTTGATTTCATAGCATTCCATTCTTGTTCGATTTCTTCTTCTTTGTTATTTGTGGGTGTTTTTTCTTCCAGTTTCTTATTCATTACGTTTTCGAAAAGTTTTTGGGTTTCCTTATTTTTTAATTTAGATATATCCCAGTTTTTTCGCGACCCTCCCTTTTTTATTAGTTTTTTAAATTTTAGTTGGCATTTCATCGCAATTAGATTGTGATCACTAAAATATATATATATATATAAATATAAAACAACACCGCTTTCCCTAAACGTTATATATATAAATTTATAGGTAAATATGCATTCGTTTAGCTTACTGATTGGTGGAATATATAGTCCACAAGCTTTAGCCCGTGCCCAAGGGGCACATATCAATTTAATAGTTTTGATATTCGTTTGTCGTTTGTAATTTTTGGAACTGAAAATCCTTTGCATATATGTATATAATATATAGTAGTGGCCTTACAATATTTAGCGGTAATATTTTTAAGTCGGATTCAGATAACCAACAATTTAATATAATAAGTATATATAGTATTTTATTTGTCTAATTAGAAATTTTGAACCAATTATTTTACATTATTTAATGTATACATTGTATTTGAGCTTTGACTTTGGAGATTACTTCTCCACCATCGACTGTACTTGATCATCTTTTTAGTCCTTGTTTTTAATAAGAGGAAAAAACTAATTAAATAAAAAAACCTCTTTTCCGATAATTATTCCAATACCATATTGCATTCTTCCATCTCCTATCACCTGTCCCTCCCAATCCCTTGTCTAATTAGAAATTGCTAATATATTTTATAAATTCTATTATATTAAACTGTTTGTGAGTTTTAAAAAAAATTAAATTTAAATTTGTAGAACAAATCAATTAGAGTTTTCTTATTAGAACTTGGAATAAGAAGATTAAAAAGAAAATTGTAGTCGGTGAACATATCCTCCTGGGACTAAAAGTTCACTTTTTATGAATCACACCGGTTACTTGACCCCTCAGGAGTATATGTTTCAAATTTCAAGTAAAACGGTTAAACCGTTTAAACTGGAGGTCGGTGAACACAGATATAGAATCCCAAAAGTTATTACTGGTTTATTAATTTTATATATATAAGTACTCCATGATTTTAGCTCTAAAACATTATAATTTTACATTCTTAAATTTACTCAAAACCATTACTAAAATTTATTATTACAACAATAATTTTTTAAAGAAATATTTGAGGTCTACCATTTTTACTAAAAAAGTAAAATAAATAAATAAGAAAAAAACAATTTTCTTAAAATTTCATTGTTTTATATTCAATTTTTCTATAAATAAACAATAAACAAATAAATATATAGATTTATACATTTTTCGTAATTTCCAATTGACTAGTAAAAGTTCAATGAAAGTAGAGAGTCAATAAGAGATTTCTTTAATAATAGAAGAAATTCATTCTAATTATTTTATCTTTTAAAGCTCAACGAATCATTTTGCCTGGAGGGATCAAAACTGTTGACTCATATAGTCAAAAAAAGTTGTTCTTAATTAATTTTTACAAGAAAAAATTGTTAAATAAAACATCAACATGTCACCGTTTATTTAGAAGCCAAATAGTTAAAAAAAATCTAAAAGAAATAAACATTTGTCACTTGATATTCGATTAAAATTAAAAAAATATCCAGGAAAATGTTTTTACCACATTTACTTATATAATAATTGTATGCAAAAAATCAAATTGACTGTATTACTTATGTAAATTAATTTTTTGTATTCATGAATTAATTTGGGATTAAATAAAAAAAATGTGGGAGCTGGAAGTTTTTTTTATGAAAAAATATGTTTGGGCTTTAATTGAAGAAAGTATTAAGAAAAATAAAATTACAAATAAAATACTAATTATCTTTATAGATTTATTTATAAATGTATCCGGTAAACAGCTGGAATATTGATAAAAAAAGATGCAATGCCCCCCTTCGGCCCCCTGGACTTAGTAGTGGGTTTTAAGATAATTTTAATGAATTTTATTTGTCATGAACTATTACTGGGTTTTAAAATAATAATTATAATTAGTGTTGTTATCATTATTCTATTTTTTTTTTTACTTTCACATTTATATTCATAGAATATAGTGGGGAAGTATTGCGATGGCATGTCTGGGGTCAGGAGACTCTTTTAGAGCTTATTTTTTTTTTGTTATCAACCTGGTCTAATTAACTATATACCTATTACTTACAAGGAGATTGATCTTAAAAATTTCCTGAAGAAGTTGAAAAATATAAGACGAAACGTTGCAATTTTTAAAAATTTAACTTCCAATTATTTCAAAGTTCAAGCTCCCAATAACCAGCTTATATAAGAAAAATCATTTAAATTTGCAAATTTTAATAAATTTTATTTGTCATGAACTATTAGTGGGTTTCAAAATTAAAAAATCACGTCGTCGCGCAAGCCGATTATAATAAGTATAGATAAATGTCATATATTCCGTTTACCATGGTGAGCTGTACTATAAGTTAAGAATTTTCTAGCTAAGCTACCACAGATCGAAATCCTGTGCGTTGTATGTATAAACTCCTCAAAATTGTCAAACGTACAAAACATTTTTGTTTATGTTCTTTATGAATATATCCGGTTTTCTAGATTTATTTTACAAAATTAGTACTTGATAGACATTAATATGTATATAGGGAAATTAAATTTCTAGTTCTAGATGATGTCATAGATCCCTACTTTTCTGTAAAATCGGAAAAACTGGTTTCAAAGTTATAGTTCTTGGATGAAAATCTTCCACTATCTTTCTTTAATATTCTTTGTAAATTTTATTAAGAATTATTAACAAAAACTTTTGTCCCCTAGTCCAATTTGGGAGCATATTAAAACCATCAAAATCAATGATTCCCACTCGAAGTAACTACTAATTAAAGACTTGAAATTGAATACGAGAGATATGGTCTTCTATCTCCACTATAAACGTAAGAATTATATAAGTTGAAATTTCACTAGTAAGAAACAATGAAATTGCTAAACATTTTAATAAAGCAAAACTCTTTATTTAGAGTTGAAACTTTATTAAAATCACACATAATTAATTATAATTATTTATTGAACACGAATAAATAATCCAATAAAACTACGACGTTCTGCTAGACTTATTCTGCGACCGTTCTCAAGTATGAGCATCCACTCAGACGCAGAATAAATAGAAACGTCATGGTTTTATTGTATTATTTATTCGTGTTCATTAAATATTTATAATTAATTATGTGTGATTTTAATAAAATTTTAACTATTAATAAAATTAATCACAAAAAATAAAAGCTTCAACAGCTTCATTACTAATAAACTATTTATTTATTTTAATTTTAGAAACAAGTATGAAAAATCCAACAGAACAAGTATAATATTATCTTAATGTCGAGAAGTGTTAGAGGAAGTACAAGTCGAGAATAATATGTGGATTCTGAGACGCAATCGATGTCTCCAATAAATATTACCTGAGATTTCAAATGCCCTTGAAGACTCTAGTTCTTATATTTTTTGTGCGATTACACCATAACAACATATTTTTTTTTCTTTATTCAATTTTGGTCTTAGACAATTGTTTTGATTTGATTAACAATTATTACTTAAGTAGCGATTCAAAATATTTTTTTGAATAATTTTAAAAATCCGCTTTGAGGACCTCAGGGAACAAAGCAAGATACAATAGCCGACTGGGTAGGCGATTGAAGAAACAGCTGGTCCGATCATGTTGAGAGGATGCCTGCCAATCATTTACCGAAAATCGTCCGCGACAACCGTCCACAAGGAACAAGAAGCAGAGCAAGGCCAAAAAAACAAGACATCAATCTTTTGACACTGGCTAATTAATAAATTGGAAGAACAGGCGAAAGCCTAATTAAGTATATGAACAAAAAAATCTTCAGAAATTATTTTATTTTGAGATTTATTTATTGAAAAATGAAAGATTTTTAAAATTACTTACAGGACTAGGATTGACCTAAACCCTATAGACAAGTACCTTTTAGCCATGGGACTATATATAACCAACTAGCACTTGTTTACTCTTATTCTTCTTGAGTGCTTATGAACTACCATATGTGGAAGGTTCTGTATCGTTCGATTACCCACACTCAAGCTATATTGTATTATCTAAATGTCTTAGTTGGGAAATATTTTTTTGGAGCATTTTAAATAATATTAAATTAAAAACAATTGGTATAACTATCCAGCCAGGGGATATTGTCTAAAAAAGAACCCTTAATTTTTTCAAATTTTATTTTATACTTCTCTTCTTTTTGTAAATTTCATCGAATTCGGCATCTTAGAATTTTTTCCAAATTTATTGTAACATTATATTTTTTATGACAGTATGAAAATATTCATGTTTTGAAATTTTAAGGATTGGCATATATTCACCATATCCATAGACCTCACGCCACTGATTGGTATAGTATATTAATATGTAACGTTTTTAAATATTTTTCGAGATCCATCATATAATTATCTTAATAACACTGCTCGACAAAAATTAAATAAAAATGTGTCCCCGTAAACCTTTTGAAATTTTAAGGATTGGCCGTATTCACCACATCCATAGACCGCACGCCACTGATTGGTATATTAATATGTAACGTTTTTAAATATTTTTCGAGACTCATCATATAATTGTCTTAATAGCACTGCTCGACAAAAATTAAATAAAAATTTGTCCCCGTAAACCTAACAATGGATTCTAGTAGAGAGTTTTATACCCTGATGATTATCATGCAATTTCCCAATTTTTTACAGAACGTCACAGTTTCGAGATAGTATAGGTTCAAAAACCGGCGAAAAAGGCCATTTTGACATATTTTCGAGTCCCATTAAATATTAAAGAGCAATACTTGAAATAAAAATATTTTGTTGGCGTAATAGAAAACAGCTTCCTCTTTGATTTTCAAACTACCACTTGTTTGTAGCTCAATTAGGACTGAAGACACCAGCACATTTGAACGCCATTTTTTAAAAGAACTTTATTTCAAATAATTTAGTAAAATTAGAAAATTTAAATTATTAATCTATAACCCACTACTGAGTCCAGGGGGTGTAGCTCCTGGCCAGCAAGATGCTCCACCTAAGGCGGGATTCACAGCTGGTACTAACATAATTATTAAGTATATTAAGATCGTGCAAAAAATTTGATTTAACCTATATTTTTGTAATAAATTTAATAAATTATATCTACTCTTATTAAACGAGCAAAAATTGTATATTGATTTATATTTTTATTTATTTATTTATATATACATATATATATATATATATATATATTATTATATATATATTTGTATCTTGGTTCTATTTTGAAAATGTGCCCTACCGATTTTGATGAAACAAAATCTATTAACAAGTTTTGAGGATAAGAAAAGGATCTGGTTAGGTCTGGACCTCATCAAAATTCATCTTAATTGATTTTTTCTTAATTAAAGTAATTATTGATAGATGAAAATCTCAATAAAAAAATGATTTGCCGCATGTCAGATTAGAACCTGAGACCTCTTGCATCAGAAGCATAGATTTTACCAGTAGACCATAGAACTATTTTAAAAATCTTTGCTTTTTGCTTTTACTAAAATGAATATTTTTGAATTAGACTTTATTATAAGTGTGGAAATAATTGAATATATTATATATATAGCTATGTATTTTATAAATAGAATTTATTGAATAAATTGCGGCGCGGCAAATTTGAAATATGTATAATTAAATTTTTCATTAAATTGAAAGATTGTCACAAATATAATAAAACAATAATTTTAATAACTATTAGAATTATTTAATTGATAACTAGTTATCAATTAAATAATTCTAATAGTTATTAAAATTATTGTTTTATTATATTTGTGACAAAACCAACCCTTCAATTTAATGAAAATTTAAATCAAGTCACTTAAGTTCTGGAAGAAATTTAATGTATAATTAAATTAAGCTGAAAGAAACACAACAATTAATATACTATATATATGTGAAGAAAAAGTTACCGAGCATCTTTCGGTGCCTCCAGATACTACTAATTAAATACACACTATCCCTATACTCTTATCTACATATAAGTATATTATTTCTTATACTATAATTTATTTATTTATTTTTCAACTTGGTGTCTTAAGTTGCCCAGCTCCCTTGCCCTTCGCCAATAGAAATAAGCTATATCTTAAAATATGTTAATAAAGTCTAATTGCAAAAAGAAGTTAAGAAGGGGCAGCTGTTCCTGCACCTGGCTTCTTCACGAACAGTAAGCCAGCATTCCCACAACAAAAAGAAGAAAAGCATGCTTCAGCAGACACCCTTCGAAAGCACTTCCCTTGCACTCGACTCACTCACTGGTGGCCTATTTCCGCTCTTGAGTTCTAGATTATGTTTTTATTTCTAAAGATGTATTTTTAAAGCTGCTCTTGATAATCCAGATATTTCGTTACTAAATTACTCGGCAAGCCCGAGAGACACTCTTATAAAAATTGTAAATTTACTATATTATAATAGAAATAGATAGTCAATTTACAAGATTGCGTATAGTAAAAAAAATACTAAATTTATATTGATAAAATCACATTAATTCATTGCGAAAATACAAAAATAAATTTTAACTTTACTTTTTTCTTGTATTAATTAGATACTTATTATTAAAAAAATATGTTGTAAGATTACAATACTCCTATATAATATTAATAAAAAGTTTCGAGGCCGGACTTCCCATTTTTTATAGTAAAATTGCATATGAAATTTTTAACAGTTCACGCTCAAAATTTGTTTTTTCTTATTCTGTTTAAAATCTCTGAAATGTGGGAAAACCCATTTTTACCCATGATTTTTCTTCTGTCTACATGTGTGTATCTGTCTGGATTTTCATATCTAAGATAAATTCAGAAAGAAAATTTGTAGAAAGTTAATGAAGAAAACTGATTAGATTTTGGACACTCTAGCTTTAAAAGTTCTGATTCAAAAATTTTATTAAATTAATCTATTTATTTATTTAAAGCCTACTAATAGCTTATTACAAAATTATTATTGCCCTAAATTCTGCTGATGATGGAAAGTCTTGGAATATTACTGAGAGAGGTGACTTCTTTTTTAAAACTCTGGAGAAGGAGGGAAAAACATCCGAAACGTCGGCTTTTGAAAACATTAAATAAATTTGTCTAATTAAATGACATTTTGTTAGTTATAATTTCTCTTATTTAAATCTGGTCTGCCTATTGCATATTAAAATTAAATATTAATATAGTGAGCAAGATTGATAAGTCACTTAAGTAAAATTGGCACGTTCTGATGACCCACTTGACTTTACCATACATCCTGGCCCCTCTCTTATATTTAATAAAATTATTTATAATCATGTAGGGGGGGTATATAGTTTGTGCATTTTTAGTTTTCCGGGGCCCACTGATTATATATACAAAATTTGGTTGAATTTGGTTCATGGGCATAGATTTTCATTTCCCCCCCCCCTCTCCCTTTTTGGGCGGCTAGTTTTTGAATTTTTAGGCCCACGGATTATGTATACGAATTTTGGTTGAGTTTGGTAGAAGGTCTAAATTTTTATTTTTGGCCCCACCCCCACCATTTGGGTGGTTAGTTTTTGCATTTTTAGTCTTCTGGGGGCCCACGGATTATGTATACAAAATTTGGTTGAGTTTGCTTCAAGGGCCTAGATATTCATTTTTGACCCTACACCCAGTGGTCCAAGGGACTAGATTTTCATTCCCCCCCCTCATTTTGGGTGGTTAGTTTTTGCATTTTTAGACTTCTGGGGACCACGGAATATGTATACAAAATTTGGTTGCTTCTGGAGAGCGTACCCAGTCTTGAAAATGAGTTCACTTTTTTCTCCATTGTATATTATTTCTATTCTGTTATTTATTTTTAGTTTTTAGAAGATTTCTTAGTTTAATTAACTCATTCTAAGCTCAATTCACATTTACAGATTGTCATTTGCAATGATTTTGGAAAAGATATCACTTCGCCTGTCTTCCACGTGTATAGAGTAATAAAATCAAATTTAAATGTTGAATGAAAATGAAATTGTTCTAAATTCTAGAAGATGTAAATAAAGAACATGAAGGAAATAAAACTGAAAGAAAACTACAGAATCACTTGTTTAAATTTGTTTATAAAACTTTATTATAATAATAAAATCAGGCTTGACTTAAATAAGCGATTAAATGATTAGTGATTTGCCGAAACTTTTATTGACCGGTGAATTTGGAAAGAAGAACGGAATGCGGATTGGATGATTTTTATTCCTAAATCCGCAAGCACGATTTGAAAATAAGATTTCACTCACTTTCAATGAATTCAGTTGGCAGTAGTTGTTTTGATGCTAATTTTTTCAAGAAAAAGGCTGATAGAAATTTTTCACGATTTCGGCAAGTGGCGTGCGTTCCGGGCGTGTCCCGGATCCCCAAATTAGGGCCTGGAGGAAGCAATTAATCTAGCCCGCGGATGATAGTTAGTGAAGTGTTGACCATTACATGTTTCACCTTCATCAGGCCTTAGCTGAGCTGTATGTTTATCTGTTGATTATAATATTAATCGCAAGAAAGAAGAGAGGGACTAATTATGCAGGTTTCCCGCGCGTGGCTTGTCGTCTTGTGGGCTATCATTAGTCCTGATGGGATCCACCGGTAAAACTGTACAGATGCAGAAGCGGCTTTCTGCAATTACAGAAGAACTCCGCATCTATGTGTATGTTTACGAAGATTACGTCCTAAGTGCTTCGTTTCTTAAGCATAGACAATTGTGAGTCAAGTTGGAAATTTTATGATTATGGTGTCATATTCCATCGCAATATGCTGGTATTTGGAAAAATTGTCATATCTACCATTTCATATAATGAGTACCTGCTCATTTAATATAATAAGATAAGATATTTGTGTGTGAATGGGTTGTTATCATGTGAGATATAATAATACTAATAATAATAATATCTATATTGTTAGAAGAGGCGACTGTGGGTCAGTGGCTAGAGTGTTGGGTCGCTGACTCGGAGATCGCTGGTTCGAGACCGAGTCTCGGCAGATAGATATTTGCAGTCGCCTCCTCTTGGAAAGTAATGGCAACCTACCAAGAGTATAATTGCCAAGTGACCTCTCCAAATTAGCCGTTCGGAACCGGCGTTAAAAAGTAGGTCCCATATATCTGAGCAAAACAACTAAAGACACTCAGCACAGGTATATGTGGAGAGGCGTCGACACCCGTTTCGGGTATGGCACTCGAAGAAGATATTGTTAGAGTTCGTGGCTGTGATGAAACTGTGTTAGATGAAGGAGGAGGTATCAGCCAAAGATGGAATCACTGGGTTCAATAAAACACCTTTAATAAAACGTTTCGGCCTGAATTTATTTGGCCATCTTCAGTTAATTAGGAGTTAAACACAAAATGCGGTACACATATGTGAAGGAACCAAGCCTTGTCAAGAATAAAATTTTTAGCTTCATGTAAACTTATAACGTGCCTGGACCCAAAAGTTTCAGAATGAAAGTAATCATTACTACTTCATGAAGCTAAAATTTTTATTTTTTATTTGGTTCGATCACAATTAATTGAAGATGGCCAAATAAATTCATGCCGAAACGTTTTATTAAAGGTGTTTTATTGAACCCAGTGATTCCATTCTTTGGTTGATACCTCTTCCTTCATCTATTAATAATAATAATATCTCAGTAAATAGGCTTTCAGAAAAAATTCCATGTTTCAATAAATAACAAAGTAGGGAGGTAAATACCTTTTATAATCCTATAAAATTTTCTTCGTATTGAAAATATTGTTTCAAAATAACGAAAAACCAAAATTTTTCGAAATTTCAAAACAACTAAAGATTTCGAACTTCTTTAAGAAAGTTTTTAGTGAGCATCAAAATGGGAAGGATTAAATTAACAAAGTCATGCATAAGGATATAAGCCTAGAAAGTTCAAAAACAATTACAAGTATCAGTAAGGGGCCGCCCATAAATCACGTCCCGCAGTAAGGGGGGGGGCATCTCAGATTTGTGAGAAAATGTGGCAGGGGGTCCCGGGGATCTTAAAAATTGTGATATCACAAAAGTCAAATTAAAAAATTTAAAAACTTTTCAAATATATTTTTTAGATTTCAGGTTATTATTATTCCAACCTGAAAATGTTGGTAAAATAAATCAAGAAAAAAAATTATAAGCAAGCAATTTTTAGCAAAAACACAACAATTTTCTACAATGATTAAATTATAGGATTGAAGGAGACAATAAAAGAGTGTTTCTTCTGCTGGAATTATAAATTGTATTTATAACGAGACTATAGTTTTGAGGACTTTGCCCTCTTCATCAGTCTCCATTCATACATTAATTCCTGTTATTGTAATAGACTGATGAAGAGGGCAAAGGCCTCGAAACTATAATCTCGTTATAAATACAATTTATAATTCCAGCAGAAAACACATTCTTTTATTGTCTCCTTCAATATATAAAAATTCTGCTACTCTCGGCAAAAAACTTTCAATTTAAATTATATGGTATAAAAGTAATAGTGTGACGTCACAATACAGGGTGGGGGCTCAATGAAAATGTGACAGCAGTGGGACACATGAGAGAGGAGAGTCTAAAAATCTTGAAATTCGTGTGAGGTAATTTATGGACGGGCCCAGCATCAATTTTAAAATCAATTAAAATGACTGGATTGGCTCGATCTATATTTATATTTTCAGCTGAAAACGGCTTCGAAAGAAACCGAAACCACGTGAATTAACTAAAAAAGATAATGAATTTTCTTATTTTACCAATTCGAAACAATTCTTTAGTTCTTTAGTTCATTTACAAGCAGTTATCTATATTATCACACGAACTTAGCCAAAAGATCATGTGTAATTTCTAATAAAACGCTAATTAAAGCTTTTTACTAAGTATATCTAATAAGTCAACGAAAAAATCGACAAAAAATGTTTCACTTATTAAAAATAAATAAATGAAAATAATTAAAATATATATGGTATCAATTAATCATAGATACTTTCATTTTACTCGTTTCCTTCAATGAGCAGATTAAAGCAAGGTTGCGAGAATTTTAAAAATCAATTAATTATTCAGGAAGCATCGCATGAGAGTCAATATTTAATCTAATTCCACTTAAGAGTTCCAATTCATTAATGAACTTTCTTTTCCCAGAATGACGTCCCAAAGGAAGAAGCTTCTCTTTCATTTACACTTAGATCCACCAAAAACAGCCAGACACCAACAGGAGAAATTAAGGATAGTGTTTCTCTTCTCCTAGAACTAATGAAATAGTACATGGTGTCGTTAATGGAACATTCATCGGCTTGATTACAAGAAGATATTGTTAACAAATAGTAGCTCTAAACAGAAAACTGAAATTATATTTAAACAATTTGTGAGAGCTAGAATTTACTGTAATTAATTCTCCATATCTAGTCGTTCTACAATTTGACAATAATTTTTTAGAACGGTTTTCAATCTGTGGGGCGCAAAAATAAAAAAATAAATTATGTGTAAATCTCATCCACAATGTTATTTGTATTATATATAGAAGCCAAAAAAATTCCGTCCCGCGAGAACAAAGTCTAAATAAAATCATAAAATAAAAATTACAAAATAGTAATCAACTATTATTATTTTTTAAATTATTTAAAATTTAATTAACGCTCATTAAGTAATGTTATTAGAGAGCGCCTGATGATGCAACCGGCAACACAAAATGTTCTTTTGAATGCATATCCTAACTCTACGGTCAAAACGAAAAATTAAAATACTTAATTAATTAGAACAGGAACGAGGCCTGATGAATCCAGTGGAAGATGGAATCCTTTGATTGATGGTTATTTTTCAAAAATAAAAAATCTTCATCATGGTTGTTGATTTTTTTATTTGTTCATGAAACGTTTCGACTTCAACTTGATGCCATCTTCAGTCCATGTCAAATATTTAAGTACTTTTAGATGTTATAATACAATTGAATTTGTTTTAGGTTATAAACCAACTTGACATGATAACAATGGTACAAGTTGATATATTGTGCGAGTTAAGGTTAGACGACGGATGGAATAGTGAAAGATTTGAAAATTACAAGGTTATGTGTTATAAGTACAATTGAACGCATAACCTTGTAATTTTCAAATCTTTTCACCTATTCCATCCGTCGTCTAACCTTAACTCGCACAATATATCAACTTGTACCATTGTTATCATGTCAAGTTGGTTTATAACCTAAAACAAATTCAATTGTATTATAACATCTAAAAGTACTTAAATATTTGACATGGACTGAAGATGGCATCAAGTTGAAGTCGAAACGTTTCATGAACAAATAAAAAAATCAACAACCATGATGAAGATTTTTTATTTTTAAAAAATAACCATCAATCAAAGGATTCCATCTTCCACCGGATTCATCAAGCCTCGTTCCTATTCTAATTAAATAATATTGAATAATAAGTACTTTTTTAAATAAAATACTTAAGTCCAAAATACTGAATAAAAAACTAAAAAAAAATTATGTGGTCACAATACCAAGGATGCGCTGACACCCAACACATGCTTCATTTCTCGGCACCAAGGCTATCTCTTATTTCCACTCTATTGAATCACTTTCCCTTTATTATAACAAACAGATACGATGGTAAAGAAGTTTCACTTCAAAAAAATTAATAAAAGTCGAAAAAACTATAGTAACATCTATTCAATTAATTTAAGCAGCTACAATGATTTTAACAATTAATGGGAAAGACATGTGTGTATAGTAAAGGTTCATTTTAATTAAATCCCACATACTTAATTAATTATAACTATTTATTGAAAAGATAAAAAGGAATAATACAATAATTTTGTTTGTTGTTTATGTAGTTTAATAAATAGATATGATTAATTATGTGGGATTTAAATAAAAATTTAATTTTCAATAAATTGAATCACAAAAATATAAGCTTTAACAGCTATATATCTAATTAATATTATACTGCAGAAATCAATAAAGAGAAAAAGTTCGACCACCTATAATATTGCTTCCTATGTCTGTTTTGGCAGGGTTTTTAGAAGGGTTCGTGGCCGAACGAAATCGATATTGAAGAAGAATGTTAAAAATTTATTTGATTGAATTTAATGTAAAAAATGACATTACTTTCTGATTCTCCTACTTCATCCTCCCTCCTCTAATACCTTACATGAAGTATTTTAACAATTGGCCATCCGATCTCGCTTAAGACATTTTAATAATAAGATTTAAAAATCAATCTATTTTCTCATATAATACATTTGCATTCTATCAAAAAGAATAGAAAGATTTAAAAAGTAAATTTTTTTGCAGATTTCTATTAGGATTTGTAGATTATTAATGCAAAAAGAGTTAAGTTAGTGAAAACGAGGTTTATAGGATAAGAGGGTTCTTGGAATTTAATCAAAACACTATTCATAGAAATAGAGGAAGATGTTATTGGTACTAGTATCCATAAAGGAATCGAGAGCCAATGTGACACTGGATGGCTTCTTTGAGGATCTTTTCTGCTTTTATTAATCCCAAAACTTTTAAAATCTTCAATTTTTCAAAACTCGGTCTCACAGTTATCTTTAAATACAATCCAAGCTAGAACTCTTTTTTTCGAGTACAAGAATTAATTGTTTTTTTCATATTTATTTTTAACAAGAGAGACATCATTTGTGAGTATGTAATATGTAATCATCAGTACAGATTGGACAAATTTATAATAAAAACTACTTTTTTCTTTCTAAATATTGAATCAACACCCGTTTTTAAATAAATGTAAATTTTAGTTTAATAGACCGCTTTTTTCGGAGGTATATGGTACAGACTCGGCCATATGTCGGCTCCAGACTTTGATTTAAATTTTTGATCAGTAAAGCTTGACCTTAAGGAAATGGTTTCTTCAAGTGTAAAATAGATTCTGATCCAGTAAGCGGGAAAATGGAATTATTCTTCGATAATCTCTTCACCCCCATGAGAGAGCTAACTACAGATAATTTATTACTTATACCTACATATATATATGGAGAAAAAACACTGTTCTAAGGCTGGAATTGACATCAAATACTTTCTGCGACCATCCATTCACACCCTGGGAGTGGCAACTGCCCTTAATTTACAATTCTTCTTTAAGATATATGTTTTTTTTTGTTTTTTTAGTTTCTCCTTCTATAAATAAAGGAATTTATAATATCCGCTTAGCGCAATTAATTTCCTCTCGAAAAAACAACTCCTCAAGAACTGTAAATTAAAGATTATGCTTCCCTTTAGATGTAAATAAATTAATGGATCGTCACAGAAGAAGAAGATGATGTTTAATGTGATTTCAAAGCTAATGCAGTCGATTTCTGTGGAACAACAAAAAATAATTCCCTTAAATGTAACGTTAAATTAAGAATAGTTATTTCCCTAGGGGGTGAAGGGATGATCGCAGAAATTGCTTAATGTCATTTCAAATTCAATAGAATTAGCCCGGAGATAGAAAAAAATTGTGAGAAATACGCTTTAAAAAATAACCCTTTCCCCAGAGAAGGGTATTCCTGATATACAATTGATCTAAGGTTTTGAAAAACATTATTCTGTAATTTTTTACTTTAAAATTAAATAAATAAATACTTTTTTAAAGTCTCACTAGATGTGCTTTGACAGTTAGAAGCGCTATAGTAATAAACTTAAAAAAAATAAATTTCAAATTATTTAGAGGAAATGTATTTTTTATTTTATTTTCTGCATTTTTGAACCTAAAGTTCTAAAACTAGAGAGCCCAAAATCTAATCGAACTTCTAGGATTTTCCGTTCTTAAGTTATCCGGACAGAAACAGACACACACACTCACACAAATTAAATTATGGTGGAAAATGTCTTTGCTTAACATTACAAACATTTTGAACACTAGGATAATATCAAAAGAATTGGGTGAATTTATAATACTAACATTATATCAGGTCGGCAGCAGGCGAGCTAAAATTAATGACAATTAGCATAATTAACATCAGTTCCTCAAAAGTTAATTATTTTAAATGTAGATCAATCTACGGGAGAAATGGGAGATCTAACAAGGAAATAATTCAAACCCATTGGGTTAAATCATTCAGTTTTCCTCTAAATCACCTGAAGATTTCAACTTCTCCAAAGTGATCTTTTTTTGATGATTTTTGTACCTATCGGCGTTTAGAAACGGCTAGACATAAATTTTTTTAAAAATTCCCCAAACTCACTCATTTCCCCCTTATTAACGATAATAAGAAGGAATTTGATATCTCAAGTATTTTTGAAATTATAAGGTATGGAATCTTCAGTGTGTCTGACTATGATTTGACCGAGTTTCTTACTTTTGTACAAAAAAAATATAAATATTGAAATATTAGGGGTGAATACTTACGTCGAGAAAAGCACCAAATTTAGCATTTTTGACAAAAAATATGTTTTAGTTTCAAAGGATAGGTGAAAGTAAAATAGATCTATATATGTATATACATTCAGGAAAATATTATTTATTGCACAAAATCTACATACATATATGGTATTTATGGACAAACTACTTCAAGTATCGGTTCAGTGTTAATTGTCTTTTAGCCCTTTTCTCTTGATCATTTTTTTAGCCCCCTCTGTGTCTGCACTGGCAATTTTACCCATTATTTTGATGTGTTGTAGTTTAGAACGGCCTTTAAACTGTTCAAACCATGCGTGGCTTGCAGTAAATGTGTTGTTATCAGTACTATCACCATTTATACGTTCAACATCGGAACTAAGTTACCTCCCCCCACACACACACACCACCAAAACAGCACCCCTCGCCTTGTGTAAACTAAGGAACCGAAATTTATTATAAATAAGATTAAAGTAATTTTTGGAGAAGGATGGATAAGTGAAATCGAGTGGATATTGACGAGGCAGTCCAAAAAAAGAAGAAAATTTATACTATCTTTTATTCATAAACCGACGTTTAGGAGGCTATTCCTTTCTTCTTCAGGATCTTCTCATGATGGCCAAATCCCATTTTAATTGATTACAGAGCCCTGAAGAAGGAGGTAATGGCCTCTGAAACGTCGGTTTATGAATAAAAAGAAAGTATAAATTATCTTCTTCTTTTTTTGGACTGCCTCATCAATATCCACTCAATTTTATTATAAATATTCGTCGTAACTCGAGATCTGCCTGTACTTAGTTTCTCTAAATTAAAAAAAGAGAGGAAAAACTATTTGAGGAGGGTAGGTATATAAAATGTGATAATTATAGATGTAAATAAAGAAATGTAAAACCATATATTATGTCTAATAGCAATAATAACCAAGTGAACTTTCATCACTTGCTCTTTTTACTCGATGACTATTTCCTTTAATTCCTTTTCAAACGCATCATTTTTTCTCAATTAGACTATCAAATCTTAAAGCGAAAGTGATTTAAATATCCCTAAGTCATTATATTATTCTTTTTTTTTCTATTATACTGCATGGGACACAAATTCATAATCTTTCTTCTCTCAATAATAAATAATATGCATCTATAAAATATCTACTGGTAATTGTATATAAAATATTCATGTGAATATAATACCCTTTAATTATATTATTAAATCTTTGAAAATGAAAATGTATTAAGCGGAAAATTACTAGAAGTTATGAAAGTAGATTTACTTCTCATGAGACTAATTTTTTTTTTCATAAGAAATTCACAAAATGACAAAAATGATAGCTATATAAAGAATAAAATAAAAAGATTTCTAACATCTGAGAATATGAGGATGGTCAACAAAGAGTAGTTCATAGAAATACATAATATAATGGAACTAAATGGAAAGTCTCATGTTTAACGTATTTTGATCATGCTAACAGATAATAAACTTTATATACCATTTTGGAATATTCTTTATAACTTCCTTGATGTCTTTTATTTTGATAAAATGCAAATTCACATATTTCATAAAATAGAAGGTGCAGGTTGGCTTTTAGAATGCTAATATATTTAGAATTATGCAAAAGTCTATTAAATTAAATTTTATTATTATTTAATAAAATTTCATAAATTCAATTGAAGATGAGATTGTAAATAAGAACATGATCAACGGATCGTATATTGTAAAGCTTGAGGTAGAACGATATGATATAGTATCTGTTCAGGGACGCGCCGACCATATATGCAAGGTCGTGCGGTACACGACGGCGCCAAAGCCTTAAAGGCGCGAACAAGCCACCATTGACCATGATATAGGCTATATTATACTGATCAAATGTATAAATTTTAAAGAATTTTAAAAAAGTACTATCTTACTCTAACGTATAGTACTTTAAAATATAACTTTACTAAAAGCTTTATATAACATTTTTTGAGGTACTCATGGTACTTAATTAGAATATTAAATTTCATCAAAATTGGTCAAGTCATTTTCAAGATATTTAGAAAAAACTAAAAAAGTACTGGAATAAAGTAGGTACTAATGTTTGCCAGCTGATAAGTACCAAAAACTAATAATCATTTCATTTTGTTAAAGTAATGTTAGATTTTCAATTTCATTTCAATCGGTTGAACGGTGTGGAAATAAAACTTTGATTGAGACCATGGGTTCCGTAGTCTTTATCTGAGGACTCTTTGAAGTCGCGCTTGGCGAGAGACCGATCCAATACGTTATCTGCTTCGCATTGGATAATGTAAAAATTGGAAAATAGCTTGCGCCTTTTTTTTAGGTTAGTCATATCCTTAACTGATTTGACAATTTTTTTCTTTTTTTTTTTTTTTTTTAAATATTTTATTTCAGAACATTCAATATTAAATTGATCAATTCCACCATCTTACTTTTTTAAATTAAATTTAATTCGTATTCTCATTTTTTCATCTTCTAAAATACATAATATATATATTTTTAAATAAACTTCATTTTATTAATATTATATAATCTACTATTACACGGTTTCTAAACATTAATTGTTCAATAATAATTCTATAATAAACTCAACCAATATCTTATTTTAAATCTTATATATTACATTAACTTTTTTCACTCAGTACTTCCATTTTAAATATATACGTATATATGATTTTTAAATAAACTTCTTTTTATTAATATCATTTTCTATTATTACACGGTCCTATAAATATTAATCGTTCTATAATAATTATATAATAATCTCTATACATAATAATCTTATAATTTAAAATATATCTATTATAAAATCTAGTATCTAAATTAATAACAAATAATTCTTCTCCACACTAACAACATCAACTAGTTTTAATTAATTTAAGACTTAATCTAGCAATTTATTAAATAGCTCATAATTTTCCCCTTACTAACAAATCAATCCAAGTGGTAGATTTAAACCTTTTCAAATCGCCCGGTGGAAAACCACTCGTCCAATTTCTAAGAGCATCACTGATATTGAATATATTCAAAAATATATCCAAGTTCGGAGTTTTAATTGGTTTACTCGGCTCTCTTATCTTTACTTTTCTTGTCACCCTTTTCATTTCCACCTCAAACTCTCCTTACTAATGACATCAATTAAAATCAATTTCTGCAACATTCGCGGTCTATCTCGCAATTCGAATTTACACGACGTATTTCAACATCTCGAACATGAAAAACCTGCTCTTTTAGGCCTATCCGAAACTATAATTGACGTAAATAAATCTAACTGTCGTGACTACCAATTCGAAAACTATACACTTCATTCAAAATTTCGAAAAAAGGAGGGGTCTGCTGTTATATTAGAAAGGACATCCCTAGTAGGCGTTTAACTAATCTAGAATCCAATGAATTCGATGCCATATGGATCAAAATCACGTTAGGCCATTCAACTAAATTCTTCTGCATAATATATTTGCCCCCAAAGACCCCAGATACAAACAATTTTTTGACTACCTCCTTGAGTGCCATTGCAATATCCTGAAAGAATTTCCATCTTCTGAAATATCTTTCCTAGGTGACTTTAACGTCCACAACAAAAATTGGCTAAAATTTTCTAGCCATAATTCCCCCGCAGGCTCCGACGCTGAAATCTTCTCTACGGCGTGTGTGGCCTCACATACAAATTATTAACGGCCCCACAAGAATCCCAGACAAAGCCAATGAAAAATCCAATCTTCTCGATCTTTTCATCACTTCCCACCCTTCGTCCTATGAAGCAAAAATTTCGGCCCCTTTAGGTAAATCTGACCACAATCTGATAAAAATTAAAACCTCCGCCAATTTGCCAAAACCCCGTCACCCCACTCCAACCCCAGAAAAATATGGCTAGTCGATAACGATAACATTAATTGGAATTGACATGCGTAACTTTTTTTGCCGCTTACCAGTGGAATGAACTCTGCATCAGAGATAAAAACGCTTCAGAATTCGCAGACGCCCTTAACGAGGCAACTTCAAATAGGCTTAGAAACCTATATCCCCTCAAAATTGATTAAAGGGAACAAGGATTCTAAGCCTTGATTTGGTAGACAATGCGCAGATTCCGTCCGTGAAAAAACAAATCTTTTTCAGAAATGGCAACTTTCACAGCTAGAATGTGACCGAGTTGCATTTACCAAGTCGCGAAGCTCATGCAAAAAATCATCTCTGAGGCAAAGAAATCATTCGACCAGAGGATAGCTGACCGTCTCGCATCTTGCCCCAATGGAAAACGGGCCTTTTTCTCGTTACACAAGGCAATAAATAGAAATTTCGCGTCCCCCTCACTTCCGCCCCTCTTTTCACCCAAATGGTTCAGTAGCCACAAACCCCCCGCTGAAAAAGCCGAATCACTAGCATCCTATTTCGCAACTAACTCGCACTTTAGATGACAAAGGGCTTAACCCGCCCACTTTATACCCCCCAAACCAACCTCATGGGCAAAATAATTTTCAGGCCCCAAATAATCATAAAAGCCATTAATAAATTAAATTCCAAACTGCCGCAGGCCCGGATAACATCCCACCAATTTCATTAAAAAATGCGCCCCTGAACTTGCCCCTATCTTATCCAAGCTATTCCAACTCTCTTACGAGTCGGGCATATTCCCCAAAAGCTGGAAAATAGCCAGAGTAACACCTATGTCCTACAAAAGGAGACACATCACAAATCTCTAATTACAGGCCTATCTCGATCACCTCTGTTCTTTCCAAATTAATGGAATTAGTCATAAACCAACACGTCCTTCATCACTTAGAAAACAATAAATTAATTCACGATAGGCAATATGGATTCAGACAAAATCGTTCCACAGGCGACATCTTAACCTATGTCACCCACACCTTGAACAATACTCTAGAGGCCGGAAAAGAAACCCTCGCTGTAGCCCTTGATATCTCCAAAGCTTTTGACCAGGTTTGGCACAAAAATCTTCTGCCAAACTACCAGCCTTTGGATTCACACCAACACTTCGCAAATGGATTGAAAGCTTTCTGACAAACCGAAGTATAAAAGTTGTGGTGGATGGAACATCTTCTGAATCGTTCTCCACAAACTCTGGTGTTCCCCAAGGCTCTGTAATCTCCTCCACACTCTTCCTTATTTATATAAACGACCTTATTGATCAAACGGCAAACCCCACTCATTGTTACGCCGACGATAGCACTCTACACGGCAAACCCTCTCTCCCGAATAATCGAATCAATATTGCCTCCTCAATTACTCTCGACCTAGACAAACTGAATAAATGGGGCTCTCAAAATTTAGTTAACTTCAATTCAAACAAGACTCAATGTTGTCTAATTTCTAGGCGCGAAAATAGAGATTTCCCTGATATTCACTTCGATTCGAATACCCTGAAAATGTGTGACAGCCTATCCATGTTGGGCGTCTCTGTCGCATCTGACCTGTCTTGGAATGAACACATCTCCTCTGTGGCGAAATCTGCAGCAAGGAAGATTGGCTTCTTATTCAGGTCCAAGCGATTTTACAAACCCCCACAACTTCTCACCATCTACAAGGCCCAAATCCGCCCCTGTCTCGAATACGGCTCTCATCTGTGGAGAGGAGCCTCAAAATATTCTCTTGCTACCCTTGATGCAATTCAGAAACGAGCCGTCAGGCTAATTGACGATTCTACCCTCACCGACTCCCTCGACTCGCTGGCTCATCGAAGAGATGTCTCCGCCCTTTTCCCTTTTCTATAGATACTATCACGGCAGGTGCTCTGATGAGATAAAATCAATAATTCCCCCCAAAGCATGCTTTGCACGCAGCACACGTTTTGCCGACTCCCAACACTCTTTCGCGGTCAAATTAGAAAAGTGCCGGACCACTTCATTCGCGAATTCATATATCCCCATGACTTCAAGGAACTGGAACTCTCTCCCAGCCTCTATCTTTCCCAGCACCTATGATCTTCAAACCTTCAAAACCAGGGTGCATAGACACCTACGTCTACACCCTCTCACTTAAACAACTTTCCCTTCTCTTCGGTAATGCAAGGGTCTTTCGAGATCCATAGGGGCTACATCTTTACTGGTGCACCCCTTCTTGCATTCGATTGCATTAAAAAAAAAAATTTAGTTGTCTAAATAACAGGGGCTCCTATTAGACGAGGCGTGGCTTTTAAATGATCGGCTGATGCTGCTACTGGCAAACAGCAAGCGTGCCGCGAGAGATTTGAACATAATTGTGTCTGATGATTGTGATGGATTCATTCCAAGGTCCACTACATAAGGCCTTACATCCAGGAAATAAACTCATATGGGCTTACTTATTCAATATTTCCGGATCATATTGAGTTTTCTACATAAATCACTTTGAAATTATTCCGAACGCCTAGCAGGCAGGCAAAGTATTGAATTCACGCAAAACTTTATTTTTGTGTTTAAAAATGTCTGAAACATGGAGAAAAATCATTTCCATCATGATTTTTGTCTGTCAGTGTGTCTGAATAGAATTTGGTCGCTGAAAAAGGGCGCGAATAAAATAAGCTCCATTCCTTTTTAGCGCTGCCTTAATACAAGGATGTTAATAAATACAAGTCCAGACCTGTTTCGAACTAGTAATGAATAATTTATTAATTTCTATTATTCAAGGAACTTGACTCTAGGTAAGAAAATATTAAAACGAAATAAATATCATATTTAGATATTTATCATTTAAAATTATTAATTCAGCGAAACTCGGAACAGCGTACCGAGTCTTAAGAAAGTTTCACTTTTTCCTACAATTTAATATTAGTATATTAGTTCTTTTTACGTTCAGGGAAAGATTCAAACCATACTTAAAGTCTTACCATGTATAGGATAAAATCTGTAAGTTGTATAATTTTTTGATTTCAAAATTTAATTATAATTGAAATAGTGAATGTACAAACATTCCACGATCCTAGCATAAATAAGTGGATTACTGATTAACAGACTAGAGGAAGAAAAATTAGTCGAAAACAATTTTTCATGATTTCACTTGAGCTTGCTTGTTAAAATATGCAAATAAGTATCAAGTGATCGAAGAGTAGTTAAGTATTTAAACTTTGAACCTTTCTATATACTGGTTCCCAGTAGCCACTTTTATTCAAGTTCTTGATGAGAGAAATTCCTTAAAATTATGATGTAGACTCTAGTGGATTTCTCCCATTATTTTTGTCACTTGATATTAAAACAAATAAATAAATAAACACAAATGGTTTTATTTTGATTAGTTATATCCATCGATTAAATTATTAAAGTTGTTATAGGGAAATATGGACTATATCTTTTATGCAGATAGCTTATATTTTATTGCAAACGTTTTGTCAACTTTATTGACTTCTTTCAGGGCTCAAATAGTTAACTTATATTGTCATTTTTATAATTATTCTATTATAAAAATGACAAATATGCAGGGAGGTTAAAGTTGACAAAACATTGACAATAAAATATAAATTATCTGCATAAAAGATATAATCCTTATTTCCCTATAACAAATTTAATAATAAATGGTTTTAATAAGTATTGTACTCTAATCAAAATGATTGTTAAATGTCAAGATTAAGCTAAATTGTTAACTAGCTACTAGCTGGTTTTATTATTTTTTTAATTAAAAAATATTCTTCCAATCAAGGTGAAAATTTTCAATCTAAGATAAATTTGAAATAAAAATATATTTAAAATAAAAAAACACATGATTTCATTTCAAAATATATATATCTTTGATTGACTAAAATATTTCCATACTCACATGACTAAATAATAGTATTCACATTTGCACATTGGCACTTATTTTATTTAAATTTCAAGTTAAAAGTGATTCAGTTTTTATTTTAGACATATGATTTATCCATTTATAACATTTGTCCAATGCTGAAGAAAAAATTATGTTCTAGTTTTTAGTGAATTTTGGAATAAAAGGGTGATTTTTTTTAAATACATTTTGATAAATTTTTTATTTTATACGTTTCTTGATATTTGAATGACTGGGAAAAAGAAATAGTATCATTATATAGAAAATATTCTGACAAATAAAAGACCTTTCTCATAAGACGAGATTTCATGCTAATGTTTATCTTTTTGCTTTAACATACAGTGTATTTTTTTCGAAAAATCTCAAAAACGGCTGAAACTATTTTAATAATAAAAATTGAGCAAAGCTATGGCGTTTTGGTCTACAAAAAAGCTCTAATGACTGAACATAGAAAAAATAATATTTTATGAGATTTTAGTTATTTTGTCAAAAAGTCTGTTAGTAGGTTAGTGAGTTGTCATTTTTTTAGGGTTCCAAAATTGTGGGTGGGGGGTTCAAAAAATAGAACTATTACTATAAGTCCTAGACCTTTTGATCGATTTGTACAAAACTTCGTATATACACTCTATATAACCCTATGAAAATATGAAATTTATAGTGACCAAAAAGAGGGGGGAGGGGGTAAAAATATTTTCAAACAAAAATAGAAGAAAGCTGATATTTCTAATAGGAGAGTCTCATAATTACAAGGAGATATTATTAATTGTCCAAAATTAAGAGGGGTGTTGGAGGGGTTCTTAATAATAATTATAAATTATTTTATTAAATATTAAATATGATTGGGCCATTGGGTGAATGACCACATTAGCTTATTAATTATTCTTTATAGTTTTAATTATATTTTTTCTATAAATTTCTAGAAATTATGAAATACTGTCATAACAACTACGTAAATATTCAACATTTTGAGACTTTTGACTCACTAGAGATGTGGGTCAAAATTCGATTACAAGATTCTACCCAAACAGATAAAGTATCAATGGTAAAGAAGAATAAAAAAACATGATTGTTTACAAAATTCATACATTATATTTATCATAATAATACAAATTTTTGAACATCTCCTTCCTCAGCCCCCTCTACCTCCCCCCAAAAGAACTAACCCAAAAATTGTAATTAGAAATTTTTCTGCTAAGTAAATATTGAGGTAAATAGAGCTTAAGTTACCTTATCAAAGCCTCCTCAACACAATTTAATTCAGGTGAGGCTGCGAACAAAGGAATTCGATAACAAATATACTTTCTCTAATGATCCCGAGCACTAGCATCAAGGCTTAACAGCTTAAATGTGTGGTAAATGGCTGTTTGTACTGTGGGGGGCATTTCTTGCGAGTGGGCCTCACAGCTTCCCACTTTGCTCGCCTACCATCCCCCCAGCACAGCCTTGGCTTAACAAAAAGAACAAGTTCAAGAGCTACAAGCGCCCAATGTGCGCGATTAAAAAGTACTCGCCCTAGATTGCCTATCTTATACAAACATCTTGCCTGAACCTAATAAGGCTCATCATGCTGGTTTAGCTTTTGCGGAATTATTTAAGGCTTTCCAACTTTTTCTTCTTCTATTTCAAACAAAATACAAGCTTCTATTTATTTTTTTATGAACTCCTAAAAAGGTTCGAAATACGCGTGAGTCACGATGGCAATCACTTTCAGAATTAGTAAGCATCTCTCCTTAAACGCAGTTCATTGAAGAAACTAAATCAATTGAATACAAGTCATCTTAATAAAAACAAATTCCATTATGATGATAGAGATCACAAAAGAACTTGATAATGCTTTATTTATAGTGATCATCCGAGAAAGATTACAATAAATAATTAATCAACTGGGGTGGACACCACACGACTTTTAAAATAGTTTCTCTTATTTGAAACGATCATACAAATTTTCTTCATTCAAATTACTTCAATTTGTGTTTGAGAAAACCGGAAAAAGGCGGAAATTACAAAATACCAAAAATCTTGAAGTAAACAACAACTTCAAAATCTTCTTCTAGCTTCTAGATAGCTTAAGTTTCAAATCTCAAACCTCTGCGACTTACCGTTTACGAGATATGAACGATTAAAGTATTTATTTTACGACACCCCTATTTTACACACTTTTCCTTTATTACGATCGAATTAAAATTTATACACGACTAACAACTTATGACCCTTGATAAGTACAGCAATTTTTAAAAAAATCGATAAAGCCGTTTTTGAGAAAATTACTAAAAACGAAAAATCTTTCATGTAAATGTCAATTTTCGGTGTTCCAATTTCAACCAAAAGCTTGCTGTACTCGTTCTAGCCTACATGGAGCTTAAGTTTCGAATTTCGTAGATCTGAGACTTCCGGTTGCGAAACGCAGGGGGTACATACTTATGCACTGACCAATTTTTGGTCACTTTTTGGCCTCTGGGGAGCACAATATCCGGTTTTATGTTCTAAATCCGGTTTCAAATTATAAAGGGCATTGATTCCTTCGAGCTAGAAGTCACAAAGTGAAATATGTTTATTTCAACTCTGAGATAGAAGCTCTCAAAGAGTCAAGACCCCGGCAAGACATCGCAATACTTCACATTATATCCTATATCATTACATGATATAAAGAATTATACAGAAAGTAAAAATGTAAAAAGATGGACTTGACCTCTAATATCGCTTGATAGGTTTGTGTTGAAATGCATGTTTATCTTGATCAAGAATCCTTTCTTATTGATTTGCATAAATATTTGATCCCACCCTTTAGAATGTGGTATAGAC
Organism: Forficula auricularia; assembly: GCA_024734495.1. NCBI lineage: Eukaryota > Metazoa > Arthropoda > Insecta > Dermaptera > Forficulidae > Forficula > Forficula auricularia. The sequence goes on along the minus strand of JALMQS010000069.1, from coordinate 3,767,689 downwards.
TTCACGTAGATATTAAATAGTTAGAGATATTCATTTCCTATTAAAGTTCATTGAAAAAGCTTGACATAGTACAAAAAAATAAACTAATAAAAATCAAAATATTAATTATATAGTTATGGTTTCCCTCCTTAAATTGATCAAGAATTTTATTAATTAAATGGATTCATTAATGAAGTCAAAAAACAAAATCTAAGTTGCTGATGAAGTGAGAATAAATCAACGATACGTTCAACACTGATTAATTTTTGTTTTTAAAAAATTATTTTGTCCACATCCCTATGAATCTTTGCTTAAATTTAATATTAAGTTTTTTATTGAAATAAAATAATATTAATTATACAAATTTCGATCTGGCAATTTTTACAGGTATTGTTTCAGTTGCTCACAAAGAAACTAAACGCTTGCACTTGTTTTTTAGCTTCCAAGACCTGTAGAATAGAATGTTTTCAACTAGCCAAGGTCGTTGGTTAAAAAACTTTTAGAGAAGTTAATTTATGTGAATGAATCATATAAAATAGGTGATAGTATTATTGTGAGTAGTTATTTATCAGATTTATCCTTATAAATAGATACATGAAAATATAATTTAGTGTGATATCGTCAGATAATAATCAAAATATGTAGCTGTTACGTCACTTTGTACTTATGAAAATTTAGAGAGTGTAATTTCACGATGATCTATAAAAGCTTGAAATCAAAGTTGTCAAAGTTTACCAATTAAATTTAAAAAAAAAGGTTTTGAAATTTTTCAGAATATTATTTGTAGACTTTGGTTTTGAAGGAGTAAAGTTTAAACATTTGAATTAAAACTATGAAATTTGTTAGATGTACCCAAGGTCGTAGAATTTGCGCCCTCAAAACTTATTTTATAGGAAGATAAAAAAATAAAATAACTTTAAAGGTGCTTTTAGGCTGTATCGTAATCAAGTGCAAGTTAGTGTTTTGATTTTAAGTAAGTACTCAATGTGTCCGCCCCCCCCCCCAAAGGCTGTGGGTCAAGTGCACTCCCTTGAGGTTTGGGGCTATTCATAAAATACGTCACTCAACATTTCGTTTTTTTGGACCCCCTCATCACGCTGCGTCACATTTTCTGGAACCCCCTACAAATATATTGTCACAAAAGCTAGACCCCACCTATAAGCGATTTGTTGCCGACAAGTTAAGAAAAAAATTCAAATAAAATTGATTAAGTGCGAACCTTACATTTACGCTACGACGCTGGATATACTTACTTAATTCCATGCCAATTCTTTTGCTCTCTCTTTATCTCTTGTAACTTCAAAAATAACTAATGAATTCTTACAAATTTCGGCTGTCACTGCACAGGCTAGAATATCACGGGAAGATGGTTGATTTCTCTGACATTTATTAGAGACTGAAACTACGTACCAGGTCTCCAACATTTCGGAGTTCTACATCTTTAATACTTCAAAAATCAAGTCTTTAAATTTCTTCACCTCAACTAATGAATACTACTTTTATCACATTTTAAAAGATTTTTCTATCTTTTATTTGTATAATTATGGAAAATCAGAGTAGCGAACTCCCTTGAAAATTTTCATTTTTGTATTTTTTGATTGTTCATTCTTAGAAATATCAAATACAATCATAATTTTTTTTAAGACTACAAGTTGATCTGACAGAGGTTGTGTACCTTCTGGCTTCTAGGGGTATCAAAAAAAATATGATTACACTATTAAAAAAAATTTTTACTATATGCTTACAATACAAATAGATATGAAATTTACAATATTAAAATTTGAATTTTTATTCAAATCAAACAAAATTAATTATAATTATTTATTGAACACGAAGAAATAATACAATAAAACTACGACGTTTCGATCGACTTATTTTTAACTTTTGTTAACCTATAATCGGAGTGGGTGCTCATACTTGAGATCGATCGGAGAATAAGTCGAGTCGTAGTTTTATTTTATTATTTGTTCGTGTTCAATAAATAATTATAATTAATTATGTGTGATTTAAATAACAATTCAAATTTTAATCAAATTAATCACAAAAATAAAAGCTTCAACAGCTTCATTACTAATTTACAAGATTGCTTATAGTAAAAAAAATACTATATTATATTAATAAAATCACATTCATTGCAAAAATACAAAAATAAATTGTAAATTTACTTTTTTCTTCTATTAATTAGATTCGTATTAATAAAAAATGTTGTAAGATTACAATACTTGTAGATATGTAATATTACTAAAAAGCTTTGAGGCCGGACTTCCCATTTATTATAGTAAAATTAGATAACAGTGAATCTTTACAAATTTGTCATACGACTTAGAAACAGTAGTCAAATGAACAGAGATTTACATAATTCACTTCCACAGTAGCATTCTATTTTTAGCACAGGCCAGGCCGAATTTGAGAATTTTGTAAAATTATAAAAAATTTCATCCTAGACAATAAGAAAACAATCAAGATTAATTACATGGGGGGACAATATTAAGAAAATCAATAGCATCGAAGAGAAAGTGAATAAAAGAGATAACGATAAATTTATAAAATATTTAGATCACTTTTATGTCACCGAGCGCCAATAAACATGAAACTCTACCTACACAAGAATTGAAACAGGAGAGTTAAGCTGGTGATAGCTATCAGAATTTAATTTCATATCCAAGTGATATAATAATAATAATCATTGAGAATCAGCACAGTAAAATCAGAAATAAATTTATCAAGCAATGAAAGTATTTTTTTCTACTTTGGAATATTACTTTTATTTTAATTTTAGGGATTTTCGTTCTTGCATTTTGCAATTAAATGTGATCAAGGAGTGTCAAAGTATTGAATTTTCAATTTTATATATATTAATTTATATATTATTTCCGAGGAGAAAATCATTATCAACAAATCAGTAATGAAGCTGTTGAAGCTTTTATTTTTGTGGTTAATTTGATTAAAATTTGAATTTTTATTAAAATCACACATAATTAATTATAATTATTTATTGAACACAAATAAATAATAGAATAAAACTGCGACGTTTCGATCGACTTATTCTGCGATTTTATATTTAACCTAAAATCAGAGTGGGTGGTCATTAGGGTGGTCATTATTTTTAATATTTTCGAATTTTTACGCAGACAGGAGGTCATATGGTTAGATATAAATCAAAATAAATATCCCCCAAGTTTCAAGCCCCTATCTCAATTTTAACATGTGGCGCACAGAGATGCAAGTTTCCCATCTAATAACATGGGGTTTTTGGCATTGAACGATCAATTTTTTATTCCGGCCAAAGTAATGGTTCAAAAAATTTGAAACTCTGTAGACTTTATACTTATAATAGTAGCTATCCCTCAGAATTTTTACATATTTTTAGCTATTATAATTTTGGAGTCTTTAACTTACTAATACTAAGATATAGCAGTATTTTATTTAGATAAAACTCCAAAATTATAATAGCTAAAAATCTATACAAATTCTGAAGGATGGTTAGTATTATAAGGATGAAGTCTACACAGTTTCAAATTTTTTATAAATAAATAAAAAATTGATCGTTCAATGCTAAAAACCCCATGTTATTTAGATGGGAAACTTACATCGATATGCGGCACAGTTTAAAATTGAGATAGAGACTTGAAACTGGGGGATTTTTTTTTATTTATTTCGACCCATATGACCCACCGTCAGGGTAAAAATTCGAAAATACCCAAAATAAGGGCCACCCTAGTGCTCATACTTGAGAATGTTTGTAGAATAAGTCGATCGAAACGTCGTAGTTTTATTGTATTATTTATTCCTGTTTAATAAATAATTATAATTAATTATGTGTAATTTTACTAAAAGTTCAACTCTATTTTCAACAAATATTGAAAACTGCGAAAAAAATTGAATTGTCATACAAGAAGATCATGAACTGATATAGCCAATAAGTTGAAATTTGTCAGACAAGTTTGTATTAACAAATTGCATCCTCGTACTAAGTTTCAGATCAACGTCCAGTGGCAAAAAATTGCCAAATTACCAAAGTGTACTCAATCTTGAAAAAGCTTTCCCTTTTTCCTCCAGTTCTAAATTTAATTCAAAATAAATTAAGCTCGACGATATCGTAGTTAATTGACTGGACCACCCTGGATGCCCAAGAATAGTATAGATTAAGTTGAGGAGAAATCGCTTGGTGCAGAGACGGTGGCTATCTGGCTCTAGCTCTGTGCTGGAGTTCTCCAGTTGCCTTATGAACGTGACGTCAGGCGTGACCTGCGGTGACCCCTGGCAAGGCCGTACGGCCTCTTCAGGGGCCACAGGTGCCACGGCCCACGCCAATGGGAAACCTGCAGAGAAACCGCAAAACCCACTACTACTCTGTTTTACTTTTTTTTAAATGGTTTTTTCTATATTTGTTCTATTAGTCATCAGACTTCGGTGACTTTAATGCTTGGACGGATTCAATATCTTATGGTTTAGCCAAATAAGTTCTCTTCAATAGTACCATCAAGTAAACAGGTCAGCATGAAGGATTTTTGGTGTTTGTGTGTGTGTTTGGTTCAAAGGTTCCTTCAGATATATAATTATTCAATTTCATTCGTAACAGGGTTCCATCTCTTTCAATTTATTTTTTAAATAATAAAAAATATATTTTCAATTTAGATATTTGAAGCTGCGGTCACCGAGTGACCAGAAGATTAAATTCGCCCAAAAAATATATAATTTTTTTTTCTTCTATTATTCTTCGTATTAGGGAAGTGGAAAAATTATTTTGAGTCTGGATTCTGATAGATCGCTAGCACAAAAAGAGAAGATATTAAGAGTGTGTGTGTGCTCTGGAGTCAAAATGAATGTATTTCCAAAATGTAAAGGTAGTTTTATTCATTGCTTTTTAGTTTTAGAGCTTTCAGATGAAAAATCCAGTGGCGTAGCGTAGGTTTATACCCCACGGGGCAGATGTCAAATTTGCCGCCCTCTCTCCCATTCACACATAGAATTTTCAAACCTTAAAATTTTTAGAAACTAGAAAAAATATTTAATGGAAAACAAATTTATAATTTTTATAAATTTATTAATAAAAATATTCTTCTATTTTTAAGTTATAAAAATGTGTGTCGTCAATTAAAAATGTTATATTAGAAATAAAAATAAAATACATTTTCAAAATTAAAATTTAATTTTCGTAGTCTTACTCACAGAAAAAATTGTTGATTTTTTATCTTAAAGACGCGCACATAAGCTCGAAGTTATAAAGCTTTTTATAATTTTTTCGAAAATCTGCCGCCCGAGGCAAGTATTCCCCCCTGGCTACGCTACTGGAAAAATCGAACTATAAAAGAAGCTTTTGAACCGAAATTTATCGTAATAAGCTGACGTGTTCTGATGTGGCCATCCACTTGACTTTACCATACAACCTGGCCCCTCACTTATATTTAATATTTAATAAAATTATTTATAATCATGTAGGGGAAGGGGGTTAGTTTTTGCTTTTTAGACTTCTGGGATCCCACTGATTATGTATACAAAATTTAGCTTTGTTTGGTCAAATGGCCAAGATTTTAATTTTTTGGCCATGCACCCCCCCCCCCCCATTTTGGGAGGTTAGTTTTTGAAATTTTTAGACTTCTGGGGGTCCACTGATTATGTATAGAAAATTTGGTTGAGTTTAGTCAAATGACCAAGATTTTTAATTTTTAACCCCCCTCCACCCCCCTTAATTTTGGGTCGATATGCACCAAAATTTAATCAGCTCTTAATCTCAATGGACCAAAACTACGTGTGAAATTTGGTTTCGATATTCACATTAGTTTTTGGGCTAGCTCGTCCACAAAATTTGGTAACGCTCAGACTAACAGACAGACTAAAAAAAATTATTATCTCGAAAATATAATTTTTTCGATGTTCACTTATTAGGGCTTTTTTGAAGAGCGAAATGCCATGGTTTCGCTCAATTTTTTTAATCAAATTAGTTTCAGCCGTTTTTTAGATATTTCGAAAATAAGAAGGAAAAAAACCACTTTTTTCATGCACGATTACAATACTTGACCATACCCTGTATGGTAAAGTAAAAATTTGTATCAAGTTGCAACTTTATATGAAGTTTTTTTTTAATGAAATCGAATGCAAGTAGGGGTCCCCGCATCAGGAAGATATAGCCCCTATGGATCTCGAGAGACCCTTGCATTACCGAAGAGAAGAGGAAATTGATCAATCGAAATGATAGAGGCGTAGGTGTTTTAGGTTTCTAGCTCAAACCGTTCACTGACAAAACAATAAATTGTCAAATCATCGAAATTCACAGTGTACCGTTTTGAAAATGTTTTCATTTTTTTTACTTAAATTGATTTGAACTTATAGCAAACAAAGAAACCTGGACAACAAATTTCAGCTTTCAGTGATTTTAAAAAGAGCTAAATTAATTTGAAAATTTGGTTTTTTTATATATATAATTCCCCTCTCTCCAACCCCGGAATTCCCGTGTAAATTTCATATTCTCTATGAATACTTGAGATTAAAATATTATTTGGTTAATTTAGAATAAAATTAGATTCTAGTTGATGTTTTTTAAAATAAAAAAAAGACTACATAAAAATAAGTATATGTTGTGAAACTACACTGTGAATCTTCAATATTAATTTGTTATAATGTTTCTCCTATACACACACCGTATTCCTTAATTAATATTTTATTTGCTTGTAGTAGAACCATGGTAACTAAAGAATAATATTATATTAACGTTAATATTTTGTATGTTGCGATTATCACGGAAATCCTCCAAATCCTTGGTAAAAAAATTGAATGCCAGTTGATGTTGAGGTTGCTGCATAACTAGCAGGCGTTTTTGGCATCTTATTTTTTAATAAAAATTTATAATTTTTATAAATTTATTAATAAAAATAATCTTCTATTTTTAGGTTATAAAAATGTGTGTCGTCATTTAAAAATGTTATTGTTTAATTTTTATGTTTAATTTTTTCATAATAAATATTGTTTAAAAACGCCTGATAATAATTATGCACCAACCCATTGTATTTTTCATATAAATATTTGATTTCTGTAATTAATTTTACCATGTGAATCGAATAGTACAACTTTCGAAAATTATTCTCCTTTTTCAAGATCACCATAATTAAACTAAATGGTAATTAATTATAATTATAGCATTTTGAGGTAGAAAATACTGTAGAATCCCGAAATATCGTATCTTGAAGGGGACAAAGGATAAGTACGATATATCGACATGTTCGCTATGTCGAGATTATGATATATCGATGGTAAAAATTAAAAATACTGATATATCGAAAGATTTTTTTTTTTATAAACATATACATTCATACATATTTATAGATAAAAAATAGTGTATTTTGAATTCTACATTATTTTTAATTGTTTAGTAAATTAAAACTACATAAACATGTACATATTTTTATAAACATTATTTTTTTGAAAATATTGATCTATTGGGGATTATTATACGAATTAACGAGATTTTCCCAAAACACGACTCTAATTAAACGGAAATACAAATTATGAGACGTTTTGTCGATCTTAAAGAGGAAAAAAAATACATTATACCGAGGGGACTAAAATGCATTGTTTTATATGAATTAACAAGGACCTGCACTTTCTTACGATTTATTGGGTTATACGATATATCGGGATTCTACTGTATATTATATTTTTTTAGTTAAATTCAAAAATTATTCTAATCAATATTCTTCCTTAAAAAGTATATTTTGAAAAATCTTCGCATTCCAAACGAATGATTTTGTTTCGTAAATTTGTTGATCCTATAATTTCTCGTGATTAGAATTCTCTTCCTGCTTTCTTGAATTCTATAACAATAGATTTATTAAAACCAAGGTCCAGAAATAACTTCAACTCCAGTCAAACACTTCACCATTCCTTCTCTTTCTTTCAAGTACCTATGCATCAAGAGTCAATTTTTATTGGTCTTGCACCTTCATGCATCCGTATCATTAAAAAAATCAATGCTTTATTTCCCTGTTGGCTTACTTTTAATATTTTTAGTTTCCCCAATCGAATGAGAAATCTATTACCTTATTATGTTCCCACTTATAATCTCCAATATGAACTTCTAGTAAATTTCGTCATCAATCATTATAAAGAAAAGAAAAATAATGTCAATGAACCGAAATAACATGATTTTTTTCTTTTATTTCGCTTATTCTTTGTTGGTTCGTTGAAATCATTCAACACTCACTGATGTTGGATCAAATCACAAAGAAAAAAACAAGAAATAATAAACAAAACCACAATAAAAAATTAATCTAATTGTTATACTACGGTTTTTTATATAAACGATTTTTAGTTTTAGGAATCAATTGTAATGACATACTTTGAAATAAACCAGATTAAAAAATATTAAAATATGATGGAAATATATTTCTACAAACAAAAAAATACAATTCAAAAATAAAATTGGCATTTTGCATGCTACTTGTTTATTTTTTAGCGTAAAATTATAGCATATTTTCGAAGGATCTTTATAGAAAGTGAAGGTCAATGCGGAGATTCGAGAAATTTTTTATCAATGTATTTATATTTTCTTTGTAAGATTAATAACGAAATAAGACTTTTAATTTGGGAAGCATAAAGTAACTCAAAAACTTATGAATTTTTTTTTAATATTTATTTTTTTAAACAATTCTCAATCTCATTTTGGAGAAAATCTCTTTTTGTCATGGTATCCTAATCTCAGAACATTTAAATAAATCTCCATATAGAGAAACGGACTGAACTCTCTTGACGACTCCAGCGCCCATGGTGGGGAAAAATAACACTTTTCACGGGATTGTACCTATTTAACACTGAGCGCTACATGAAATAAATATATGATAATTATTAAAATAAAACATTTATTAAAAATGAATGGTGTCATTATTATTAAAAGTTGTTTTCAAACAATTATTATCCCCGATTTTTTTACTTTACCATACAGATTATGGTTAAGTATTGTAATCGTGCATGAAAAAAAAGTATTTTTTTGCTTCGTTTTATCGAAATATCTAAAAAAATGGCTTAAACTATTTTGATTAAAAAAATTGAGCAATACCATGGCGTTTTGGTCTATACAAAAGGTCTATGAGTAAACATCGAAAAAATTACATTTTTTGAGATATTAATAGTTTTGCCAAAATGTCTGTTAGTTAGTATTTACGAACGTTCCGAATTTTGTGTACTCTCTAACTCAAAAACTAGTGTGAATATCAAAAAGAAAAATCTAGTCCCTTGGACTAAACTCAAACAAATTTTATATACATAATGCCTAGACATAGTCACGTAAAGTAAAAAAATCGGGGATAATAATTGTTTGAAAACCACTTGTAATAATAATGACAATAAAAAAAAGCAAAAATTAAATGTTTTTTTAACGAGTTTATAACATAATTCACATAAATGTATATCTACAAATGGAGTATCAATCACCTGAAACCTTATAGAATCGTCGACAGAGGGGGGGGGCACCAGTGTTTAGTCCGTTTCTCTATAAAAAGAGGTAATTAATTTTGAGGGTTTTTTTGGTTAAAAAGCATTTATTCAAAGAAAATACTGTACATTGCGATTTCTAGCCCTTTACAGGATCCTGTTACGATGTCTACCTCCTACCATTTAGGTAACACTCGCCCATTATCCAAACCTGGCCGGGCCATATATGAAGAATTGTTTTTCATCAGGTATTTCAAAATATATTTTAAATCGCATTAGAGTAATTAAAAGAAATTAAGTTCCCTATAATTACCTATATGAAGAATAACATATTAAATAATAATAGTAAATTTCTTTTTCTTCTTATTCTTCTATATAGGTGCGAACACCTGTTTCTCTAACATATACTCAGTCATCAGGGTCATAATTCTCTTTCCATCTTTTCTTCGGTCTTCCACGGAATCTGACCCCTTCGGGACGGTTTTTTGCCAATATTTTGGGGAGACGGTCGTCTTGCATTCTATCTAAATGGGCAGCCCAGCATCTTCTTCTTACATGAACCCAATCGACTATGTCCTGAAGGCCGCTTATTTGCCTAAGGTGTTAGCTGCGGATTTTATCATGCAGGGTCTTCGAATGGATGGCTCTTACAACTCTCATCTCAGTTGTCCGGAGAAGCTGTTTTGTAACGGTTGTGTCTGCCCTGGACTCAGACCCATCTGTTATTATCGGGCGTACACAGGTCTTATATATCCGAATTTTACTTTCGGCAGACATAAACTTATTTTTCTAAACTAGATTGATAGACAGCCCGAAATTTTTCCTCCTTTGATGATTTGCGATTTTACTTCTTCCTTAAGATTTACTAGAAATCTGAACTCCCAGATAGTTCAAGCTTGGGACTTGTTCTGTTGGGCTGTTGTTGATGACTAAGTTACACCTAAGGGAATCTTTTGCAATCGCCATACATTTTGTCTTGGTGGTAGAGACTTGCATGTTAAGCCGTAACGGAATTTTCTGGTCCTCCAGGTTGGGGGTTTTATGTAGGGCTAGAAACCCGCATATCTAAATAAAAACCTGACGCTCACAGAACCAATAGAAAGATAGTAAATTTCAATTAATAATATAGATTTAAACAAATTAATTAAGCGAAAAGAAACGCAAATATCAGACAGAAAAAAAGAAATAGCCATCGATATTTGTTTGTTATTTTAAAATAAAATGTGAAATATTGTTTGGTTTATGTGACGGAATGTATTTGATTTTCATGATGTTTTTCTACTCCCCTGTTTTTTAGTTATGATATTATGTTAGTCATAAAAGGTATAAATAAAAATCAAGCCTTGAATAAGTGCTGTAAAGTAGCCCTTGATATCAGTTGATAATGGTACTATGTTACAATCATAAAATTGTGCCACTCTAAATATTATGATTTTAATTGCGAAGGGTGTCTGTGCCTCTAAGGCGCTCCCTGGGGACGGATATAGCAACTAATGGAATGAGGCAGAGGGTTCGTCAATTTGATCGTCTATATTTAAAATTGCTCAAAGGAGTACTGCTCGGTACTAAAGGCACTATAAGTCGTAGACCATTATCTGTCTTTATCGGAATAGGGTGGGCTATCGTAGGGAAAATAAATTTACAGGCGATCTTAAATAATCATTAACAAGGCTGAAGGGGAGTGTCATCCATTGAGACAAGTGTTGGTGGCGACTTGATCGCCATTATGTAGATTACAAAATAATCATAATGTACTCTTGCTTATTAAATTGACAAATCGTGTTTAACATAGATCACATAACAATTCTAAAAGTTGCAAGAGAATATATGGTATTTTATACGATCTAAAAAATAATGTCCTTTCGCAATAAAACAACAGGGCGTTCTCAATAGCTGCTACTTATTTTTATTCTACATATTGTACGATATCCTATTAGAATTATTTCCATTCTATATTGATTTTTTTGTTTTCAATACTTGGCAATTAAAAATATATAAAGTCTGACATCTTAATTAATGCAATATCCACCTTTCAATATTAAATATTCCTATTCACGTTCTTAAATGACCTTGCGTTGCTTAATATTATTTTTCAATTCGAGTCATATGATATTTTCTACTTTCACCTCAAACGGCGAGACTTTTTTTTTAGAAAAAAAGAAATTATATGTTTTTAAAATATATATAAACAAGTATTTTCTTGTAGGATTGGTTTTAAATCAGATTTTCAGTAGAAAATAAATAATTTTTAATCAGAGATTTCTTTCTTTTGACAGCATACAAGTTTTTTTAATTAAATGATGTTATTATTTAGTAAGGATTCAGGGCGAATTATTAGAAAAAAAAGTAATGAAAAAGGATTGCCAAATTATTGTTGATGACTTACTATTCTCTATTTGATTATGATTTGATAGTTCAAGTATATATAAGTAATTGATAAGAAATTTTTTTTATTTAATTAAAATGATTAAGCCAGATATTTCTAATTTTCTATTATATTTTCGTTGAAAGAATATTTTTGTTAATATTCACATAAACTCAAAGAGAAAATTTTAAATTAATCACATTTAAATGTAAGCCATTATGATTAATTCTTTAATTAAATTTATCAAATGTTTAGAAATTCATTTACGATATTGGCGAAAATCAAAGGCACTATTTAACTTGAAAGTAAATGAATTAAATTCGAACCCGCTTATAAAGAGCCTAGATCTAACGAGAACCCGGATTTTACGAGGAAATCGGAAAAACTTGGTTGGTACAATATTAAATTAAAAACATCAAAAACGAACCTGATATATCGAGAAAACATTCGCGCTACTATGTTTATAATTGATTATAAATTATAATTTTTATAATTTCATTATGGGTCAAAAATATTTTTTTCATGTTGTAAAAATACACTTTGGGGTGGTCTGGTTCCACGTCCCACCACTCATGGACTGGGGTGAATATATTATGTTTATAATTGATTATAAATTATAATTTTTATAATTTCATTGTGGGTCAAAAATATTTTTTTTCATGTTGTAAAAATACACTTTGGGGTGGTCTGATTCCACGTCCCACCACTCAAATGGTCTGGGGTGAATATATTATGTTTGTAATTGACTATAAATTATATTTTTTATAATTTCATTGTGGGTCAAAAATATTTTTTAACACATATTTTTTACCTCACTCTCACCATGCGCAGTATCTGGTCCACCTGCTACAGCCAGCTAGACTTGCCATTCCGTGTACAACTATCATAGACGGTGTATTGCGCATTATTGCTAGTTGAATCAAATCCGTAGTCAAAATGTGTCACCAGATCTTAGACTATTAGAGAGGTCACACCAGTCGTGATTTTCCTTAATACCTATCAAATAAAATATAGGTAGGTATATGTAAATTATTTACAAGCTATTTTTTTCATGTCCCAAATATTCAAGATTTTAATTAATTTGGAAAATCAATGTGAAGTAAGTAAATAGCAAAATGTGTTCAAGCTTAAGAGTTAGTGTGTGAATGTCTGGGTTTTGTAAAAATTCAAAAAAATCATGATTTACTTATTTTCTATAGAAAAATCTTAATTTAAAAACAATTCTTCTTCTACTTTCCGAGTGTTAGTGATTTACTATGGAGAGTATCATTTCTATAATAATTTACCTTGGATTTGTCATAGGGGTGGTTTCCCATTTTCAGATTTAGTGAGGCTCCATGGATTTTTGACCGAGATTAAAATTGTACTGACGTGCTTAAGTGCTTAAGTGCTTTAGCTACTGTTCTACGAATCCCTTTTAAAACATTTGAACTTTTAAATTAGCTGATAAAATGATTTTCAAATTTGTTGTGTGGGAGGATATATATATTGTTCACAATTTAGAAAAATATTAAAATGATTGTTGTAAATATGGATGGACTTGGGAAGGTTGCGTTCGCTCGGTTCTCAAATTATAAATATATATATATATATAAAATTCACATACCACTGAGTCATTCATCATGATTTCTCGCAAGGAACTTTAAATTTGGCAGGTAGTTACATTCGTAGATATCAAAGGATTTTTTAAAATTCGAATCCTAAGAGAATGCAATAAGATTGTTGTTTTTTATCTATTTTCAATATTTGTTTCCAAGATATCATTATCTATCTATATCTATTATATTCTTAATAATAATCGGGTTGAGACGAAGTCGACGTGATTTTTTTAATTTTAAAACCCACTATTAGTTGATGACAAATAAAATTTATTTATTAGTTGAATAAAAGATTTCACTGTCGATGGTAACAGAATTGTTTTTATTTTAGGTTAAAAATAAAATGAGAGAGTCTTCTGTTTAATTAATTAAAAATTATTTTATTTAAAAAACAGAAGACTCTCTCATTTTATTTTTAACCTAAAATTTATTTAAATTATTAATTTAAAACCAACTACGGAGTGCAGGGGGTGTAGCCCGCCGAAGAATATATTCCAAAATATATCAAATTTTCAGCGGATGTTTCTCAGCTAATGATGTATTTCAGAATATCAATAATATTCATAGGGTCAAAAAATGAAGGACCAAACTCAAATAAATTTTTTAACAGCCTTTTTTAAAAATAATGTTTTTAGACAGGAAAAAAGGGAGACTAACTAACATGAGGCCCGTCGAAGGCGGGCGTCTTAGCTACTAAATATATAATTTAAAGTTATGTAAATAAATTTATATATTAGTCCAAGAGCTGGTGACACATTTTGACTACGGATTTGACCCAACTAGAAATAATGCGTAATAGTACCATCTATGATAGTTGTACAAGGAATGGCCAGTCTGGCTGGCTGTAGCAGGTGGACCAGGTACTGCGCCTGGTGTGAGTGCGGTAAAAAATGCATATAGTATGTGTTAAAAAATATTTTTGACCCACAATGAAATTATAAAAATTATAATTTATAGTCAATTATAAACATAATATATTCACCCCCAGACCATCTGAGTGGTGGGACGTGGAACCAGACCACCCAAAGTTTACAATATAAAAAAAATAGCATCATGCTATTTTTTTCATGTTGTAAAAATACATTTATAATTGAAGAAAGACTGATGATGAAGACCAAGTCTTCGAAACTATAGTCTCAAACAAATAAATAATATATATACAGATATATCATCTCGATATATATGTGTGTATGTTTATTTGCATCAAGCAGAGGACAACCTCTTTGTTTCTCTTTGTGTAAAAATACACTTTGGGTGGTCTGGTTCCACGTCTCACCACTCAAATGGTCTGGGGTGAATATATTATGTTTATAATTGACCATAAATTATAATTTTTATAATTTCATTGTGGGTCAAAAATATTTTTTAACACATACTATATGCATTTTTTACCTCACTCACACCATACGCAGTACCTGGTCCACCTGCTACAGCCAGCCAGACTGGCCATTCCTTGTACAACTATCATAGACGGTACTATTACGCATTACTTCTAGTTGGGTCAAATCCGTAGTCAAAATGTGTCACCAGCTCTTGGACTATATAGGTATATACATTACTTTGAAAATATTTCAAATAATTAGATACATATTGCGATTCCAGCTCTATACAACGACTGTTTGTTCAGGCAGCTTAAAAATTAGTGGGATTCCCTTATCATTCATCTCTATGAAGAATACTTAAACACTTTAAGAAAGACATTCTTAGAACACCACACAACATCCATATAATAAACTACATAATATAGCACTCATCACATTGCACAAAATATAGGAATAGTGGAAAAACAGACAAAGAAACTTAATGGTGCTTCGAGTCGGATGCATTTCGAATAATTTAACGAAATTTCCACTGATTCTAGGAATTTTTAGCAGATAGTCACACACCTTAACTACAGGTTTAAATGGGTTATAGCCCGGGGGCGCGACAGACTTTTTGGACGGCAATTTTGCTTGCACTCAAATCAGTTTGATGCCTGGAGCTAGGAAACTAAATATTTAAGTTATACATATCGTCGGATTAGAGTGTAAACCTGCTAAATCCATGTTTTATTATATATGACATATTAATACTGTTGGAAAGAAAAAGAGATGCAGCATCGTCCAAGTAAAACTGCTACTAAAAATTACGATCGTAAATTGTAGAAAAAAAAATGTGAAAATTGTTTTTTCCAAAACAACAATATTAAATTTTGTTTGTTTGTTTGTTTGTAAAATTTCCTTGTTGTGAGTTATCAGATTTACTCTCTTAGCGACGATATAATAATTTACTTCTGTTTTTTGTTCATATAATTTGTTTTTGTTCATGTAGGTTATTTGAATTTTATATTTTTCTTTGTTTATTGGTGATATACTGACTTTTTCTAGCTCCGAAACCTTTGTAAAACATCATCGATCACCCCACAATCGCTTCAACCTCCCGTGTATATTTTCTTATGAAAAGTGACGCATATAATTATTGTTAGTAACCCATGTGAGCCAAAAATCTTAGGACGGTCCTGGTCACATTTCATACAATTTTCGAGTTCCGTTTTGGAAATAACTAAACAGATAATTTTTACTTTTACACATTAAACATTTTCTGGTTTGGAATTTAGTGACTTTTATGAATCTAGATAGTACTTAAAAGAATTTCAAACTCTAGAAAAGTAATTTGATTCCTTAGAGGGAAATATTTAAAAAAATGTGCATTAGTCCTCAGCCTCACTCCTTTGTTTCTTTTTTGAATAATACATTATTTAAAATTCTTTTGATCGGCGAGAAGATATATAAGTATTTTTACAATATTCTGAGTTTGTTGGAATTTCCATTTTAATAGAGTTGAAAGATTTTATCGAAAATGACTTGGTTTTACAACATTCTCATAAAATGTAATACATTCAAATATTATAATAGGATATTTCACGACTATGTGGCTAGTGTCACGATTAAATTTCAAGTAAAGATTGCGAACTAATGCCCGTCGGGGATAAAAGGTTAGCCTATCAATAAAGACATATATAACTGGATGAAAAGTGGGGACGCGAGAATTGCATTTAACATTAGGAGTTAAGATTTTATTTCAAAATTTTGGCTTATATTCATGTTATTGTAAATTTTATAAAGAAATACAATAAAATTGGAGTAATTTTTGGAGATGGACTGATAAGTGAATTAAGTGGATATCGATGAGGCAGTTCAAAAAAAGAAGAAGATAATTTACACTATCTTTATTCATAAAACCGTCGCTTCGGAGGCTATTTCCTCCTTCTTCAGGGTTTTGAAGTCAGTGAAGGAAATCCAATGAGACATTCCCCTCTGTCTCCTCTTTCAGTGGCAGAAACAATAATATTTATATTGTATTTCATTCTCAGCAGAATTACTACATTATAATTCCGCTGAGAATGAAGAATACAATATATTATTGTTACTGCCACTGAAAGAGGAGACAGAGGAATGCGGCATGGATTTCCTTCACTGACTTTTCAAAACCCTGAAAAGGAGGGAATAGCTTCCGAAACGTCGGTTTTATGAATAAAGATAGTGTAAATTATCTTCTTCTTTTTTTGGATTGCCTCATCGATATCCACTTAAGAAATTTAATGTTCTAAATCTAAATGATCTATCTATCTATACATACTTATAATAATCAGTTTGCGTAACGATGTGAATTTTTAATTTTAAAATCCACTAATAGTTGATGACAAATATTTTTTTTTTAATTTTTCCACAGCTAGGGAAGGGGGGTTCTTTTTTTGTGAAATCAAAATTTCAACGAAATTTCATTTCAAATATATTTTTTAAACTAAAGATGTAGTTTTTACTTAGAAAGGTTAATTATAAAAATACAAAAATACGAATATGAGAATTTTGCTTTATTCCCTCTCACCTCAAAAAATACCCATTTTGGGTTGAATTTTTAAATTTTAGCCTGCTAGATAAATAATAATAAATAATCATAATAATATTTTAGTAGCGCAAATAATTCAGTTCTTTTAGTTTAGTTATTTGTTTTTATTTATTTTTACATTAAATATAATTATTTAGGAGTGAATTAAAGAAATTTGTCGCATACAATAAAACACTCTTTTTAGTACAATTTATACCTAATAAAATTCTTCCACGGACATATCCGCCATTTCGTTATTAATTAAAGCTTTAATGGAAACAATTTTGTGTGAATGTAGCTAACCTATCACATAAATGGCGCGCAAAATAAGTGAGTTTAACACGCCTGTAGTTGAACTTTCGACTACGAACCAATTTTAATCAGGATCAAATCTCGATAGTCAAAAATGCAATACGTGGCAAGAAATTCAAGGTAAGGCAACGAGAAACCACCTAGGTGAACAATTTGTTAAGAAAAATTACTCTAGAGAGTTTATTTTTCATATTAATAGAATACTTGAAACACAGTGTAGCACTCAAAAACAAAGAAGAAGAAATATCCATATCGGTTTTTTGAAGGTTATTTTTTATGCTTAAATCACAAAACGCATAAGTGAGGGTCAAGATGAGAGCCTGTGGGTTTCTCTCCAAATCGTGCACATTTCTTACGTGACGTGAGAACAACTATACTCACGATAAAAATTCGTTTATCAGTGAATAATACGTATAATGATTTTATTATAAGTTCAAATATATTAATTTATTATTCTTGTATATGAAGTAGAATTGACCAGATCGTGAAACTAACTAGTTTCCTCCTATTTTAGTGTCGATAGAACGTTAAATATAAAGATTTGTAATTTTGCTTTTTGATTATTATGTAAATCTAACTATAAATTAACTATTTATTATAATAAATGAATCACTTATTCTATCATTTACTGTTAATTATTTTTTAAAATAATAATAATAATAATTAAAAATAATGTATACACGATTACAATTTTTTATTAAGTATTTGAATTTAAATAGTAATTGACGTTTGATGTTAAACATGTTTAGCTTGTAGAAATGATATGTGAATTTTAAAATTTGCAATTAAATTGAAAAAAAGTACATGTCTTTGCATAGATTACAGCTAATAATAGTATTTGCCCTTGAGTGAATTCAATAATATGAGTGGCCAATGAAGATGAGCTGTTGTGTATGACTGAGAGTAGCCACTTTTATATGTCTGTAGAAGTTAGTTTACCAAGGCCCCAGGTCCTCAAATAATAGCTCATTCGTCTTTTGTTTTTTAAATTTTTCGTATAGAATAATTAACATATCTAAGTGTAATTTATTGTAAAAGTAATGTGAATATCAAGGCGGAAATAGGTTCCATTTAAGCTAAATCCAATGACGTTCGGTTTGGTTCTATTCGGCTTAAGCACAAATTTTTGGAAATTTTTTAAAACTTATTATTTAATTAAATTAAAAATTGAATAAGGAGAATTTTATCAAAGATCTTAGTAGATTATTAGGTATATATTATATGTCAGAAGGTTTCGTCCCCTCAGGAGTCGAAAACAAGTGCTAACTTGCTATCCGGGCAGTTTGCCTAAACCTAGAGACAAATTTCCCCTGGCAATTCCTGAGGGGGCGAAACCTTCTGACATATAATATATAGATAATCTACTAAGATCTTTGATAAAATTGTCCTTATTCAATTTCACATTTAATTAAAAAAAAAAAAAAAAAAAAAACAGACATTCCGTTGAATTGATAACCTCCTCCTTTTTTCAAAATCGGTTAAAAATACAGGTAATAAGCCCGACATTGTTCTTTTTGGGAAAAAAATGCATCTTTTTTTTCAAAAATAAGACACTCAAATTTTTATATTAAATGAAATATAAACTTAAGTATTCTAAAATTTTAGAAACTATTTCAGCAAATACAACTAATCGATTGAGAGATATCGAAAATTTAAAATTTATCGAACTTTTTAACGTCAACAAATTTAATTTCTTATTTAAATCACTTCAGCTGTCTTATGGAAAATACTTTGATATTATCAGGTTGAAAAGTGAATTAATTTACATGTACCTACTCGACGCCTAACTTTCATTTAAAATATATAAGCTGCTTAAAAGACTTAATTGTGAAATATGATCTAAAAGACGTTTTAGCACAATTATTTGATTTAGTTTTTTTGGACAGCATCCCCTGGTTGAAAAATCACGGCACGATTTAAATAAAAATTCAAATTTTAAATAGTTTTTATGATAATAATTTCCTCATAAAACAATGATTCAGCCTAAATCATAATAAGTAGATGTAGAATGCATATGGTAACTTAAAAGGAAAAAAGAAAAATTGATAGAAAATAATTAAACTATCACTATATGATCAAACTGTAATATCTATTAAAAAAATATTCATCAATAATGGCCAGCCAGGATACGAAACACGATTTGTTGAAAGCAGCTGCTCAACAAGACCTAGTTTCATTTTTATTATTATTATTATTAATGTCTGAGCTATTTTTATTTACTTAATTAGTTAAATTTTTATCAAATATTTAGCAATTTCAAAAATTAAATTAAATTTAATGAAGATTTGTCCTTTTAGGTGAAATTAGATAATGAATTAAAATTCTCAAGTGTTTTCCATGTAATTTCGGTTTTTGTTTAACTGATAACGATGAAACAAAAAAGTCAGCAGAATAGGTCGGGACAGGCCCTTTCATACAGAGAGACGGCTGCATCAGGCGGTACCGTAAATAGGGCATAAGGAGCGAAATTAAAATAAAATTTGAACATTTCATTAATTAAAAATCTTTACGCAACGATTTTCTATCTTATTCTGATATAGATCTATACAATTTATGATTTATCACATGGCTCTGCCTATAAGAGCTTTCGGTACGCTAGAAAATTATTGTACCAGTTTCCAGTTAATATTTTCGGTCGAAAATGAATCAGATATAATTGGAAATGTTCTTTATAAAGAATTACTTGATATATCCCGAATACTACCATATTCTATGAAACATTTGTATGTTTTTAATTACACTGCAAAAATTAAACAAAAATTTGTTTTACCATACACCCTGATTATCATGCACTTTCCCGATTTTTTTACAACACGTCAGAGTTTTGAGATATTATAGGTCAAAACGAGGAAAAATACCATTTTGACCTATTATCGATTCCTATTAGATATTAAACAACAATATTAGAACTCGAGTTATAACTAAAAAACTAAAACTACGTGATTATAAAGGATAAAAACATAGATAAAAACATATGATCTTAGTTTTTTTTATTTATAACTAGAATTCTAATTGAGCTAAAAAAGTGGCAATTTGAAAATCAAACAGGAAGCTGTCTAGTACGACATTAACAAAATATTTTGATTGCAAATATTGCCGTTTAATATCTAATGGGATCGAAAATAGGTCAAAATGGCCTTTTTCGTCGTTTTGACAGATAATATCTCAAAACTCTGTAACCTGTTGTAACAAATCGGGAAATTACATGATAATCAGCGTATAAAACTCTACTGGAATCCATTGTTAGGTTTACGGTTAGAAATTTTTGCCGATCAGTGTTATTTATGACAAAATAACATAATTACTTTGTTTCCGAATATTGTTGTAGCTTTGAGAATTTTATTAACAGTTTCTGTACTCTATAGCTAGAGGATAATGAAGTTTTTCCAAATTAAAATTCATAAAACACTACTTATTAAGTTCGAAAAGCCAAACAAAACTTAGAAATCTGTCATTAATTTCTACCGAAACTACATTGACTGCCAATCTAGGCTACACAACCCTAATTAACGAATTTGCTAAAGTTAAAGTTAGAAGGGTAAAACTGTAGTAGATTGTTTTATAGTTGATAGTTAATATCATTATTTTAAAGTAGTTTACATAGTATTTTTGAAATAAAAATATTATAGTATTCGTAAATTTTGTGCATTTTTTTTTAAATCACAACCAAAGGTTATGTTAAAGAAAAAACATTTAAGAGACGGCATTTTGAAAACTTTCACTATACTGAGAGAATATACGACACGCCCCTGGGCCCTTTCATTACCGAAAAGAAGAAAGTGTTCAGGGCAAGGTGGAGTGTACTTATGTGCACTAAGGTGGTCCTTATTTTGGGTATTTTCGAATTTTTACGCTGAGAGAGGCTCATATGTTTCGAAATAAATAAAAAAAAAATATCTCCCAAGTTTCAAGTCTCTATCTCAAATTTAACCATCTAAATAACATTGATTTTTTGGCATTGAAGGATCAATTTTTTTATTCCGGCCGGCCAAAGTAATGGTTCAAAAAATTTGAAACTCTGTAGACTTTATCCTTATAATAGTAGCTATTCCTCAGGATTTTTACATATTTTAGCTATTATAATTTTGGAGTTTATAACTTACTAACACTAAGATATAGCAGTATTTTATCTAGCTGTAACTCCAAAATTGTAATAGATAAAAATATGTAAAAATTCTGAGAATACCTACTATTTTAAGGATAAAGTGTACAGAGTTTAATATTTTTTGAACCATTGCTTTGGCCGGAAAAAAATTGATATTTCAATGCCAAAAACCCCATGTTATTTAGATGGGAAACTTGCATCTCTGTTCAAGGTTAAAATTAAGATAGACTTGACTTGGCGGATAATTTTTTTATTTATTTCGAACCATATATCTCTGTGAGCGTAACATTTCAAAAATATCCAAAATAAGGTCCACATTAATGTGCACTGATGGACTGAAGATTTTAAAAATATTTGAAAAAAAGAAAGCCAGATGGAGTCCCAGTCATGGGGATAAACGATTGATGAATTAAATGGTCTTCTCCAATTGGAGTGCGTAGGGAATCAGGGAAAGTAGATTATTTAAGTAAAATATTTATAATTTGCCAACTGCTCTTAATTCTTTTAAATTTATAGTTCACTGTGTATATAAATATCGAACCAAGTTGTATATTTATTAACGATGTCGATCCATATCACCTTTAGTGCTCGCGGACCTTTCAAAATCAAAGAATCGATTAGTTAATAATTTATGTTATATAATGTCTTAACTAGATTTAAGTTATCATGATTATATTCTTATTAGTGGATTTCTTTAAATAATATTCTAATTTTCGTGACTCTCTACAAATTAGAAACACAAAAGAGAGATTGCTTTTATTGATATTTCCATTTTTTAAAATGAACTAGAACTAATCTTTGCAAAAAATTGCACGTTTTAGCAAATCAATCATATATTAGACATTCGAATTTTTCTGAGCTTACCAAAGAAAATCAAGTTCATATACAAGATTACTTCTTTAACGATGGAGATAAATAAAAAAGCTTTCAAAAGTAAAAGAATTGATTTATCATCAGCATATAGAATTGGTACGATTTTCTCATTTACTATTATAGTATAGGAAATAGACATTTTAAGAATTAGTTTCATTCTGAAAATCAAAATTCTACTTCTAAAACCATTATTGGTAAAAGGTAAGTACCTACGGTGTTGGCGCCATGTGGTAGAAATTGAAACTAACGCAATTGGCACAGGAATTATTTGACGGATTATAGTGGTGTTTCACACCTCTTTGTGAAACACCACTATAATCCGTCAAATAATTCCTGTGTTTAATATGTTTCATTATAAACCAACACCGATTTCCCTAAACGTTAACGCAATTGGGTTGTTGTCACTAATGTCATAAGCGTAATCAAAGAATATTAAACTTTTATTCGATTATTTAAACATTATTAGATATTATATGTACTTAGTTATTTTTATTTTTGTATTTTTTCTATTAAAAAAATAATAATTCAAATTACGATGGAAAATACCGTTGATACTTCGGGAGCACGATTTCCTCCAAAAATAAATAATAGTAAAGTGTTTTTCTGTGTTTATGAATGCCGTAGTAAATCATGTAGAAATCAACAAGTTCGGTTTCATTATTTTCCAAAACAAAATGAAAATTTTGTTAGAACTAATAATGCTTTTGTAATTTATAAAAAAACCGTAGAAAAATGTGGCAACGAGTAATAAGAATAATGTTACTACTCAAATTCCACTTAATTATAAATATTATTTAATAAATAGATTTGGTTTTTGTTTATATGTAAATTAAACACTGATCAATCAGCTGTCAGGAAACCCAATTGTCCTAGTTCAAGCTTTCAGCACCAGTTGGCGTATCTGAAATTTCCAGTTACCAACCAATAGGGAAGAAGGGCTTCGTTTCTTTTCGTAATAAGTGTCAATAGAATCATGTCAGTTATTTCAATCCTTGTCTTTAAATGAAATAATCTCCGAACTGAAGAAATCGTCGACGGAAAAATAAGGTAACATATCCATCCATACAATTCCCACGAACTAAATGAAAAAGTCGTACTTTTTGTCCTCTGGACGAAACGCCGAGTAATTTTTGGCAAAACCGGCACGTATTAAAATTCGCGTGGGATAAAGTATAAAAGTTTTAAGTTTTAGAGTATGGACGTAAAGCTAGAAGAATGTAAATATTTTCTTTATTTTGATGTTTCTTTTCTCATTTTAAAAGTCCACTGGTTAAAATGAAATATACGTTTTTGAAAGCAGCGAATAACGATAATTAATTCATATAGAGTGAATAATAAAATAAAATTACCTTATTTTGAGAATACTCAATTCCGAACGCCATATATTCGGAATCGAATTGCTGATTCTTCAGGCTCCTAGAAAGACGTTGTGTAATTTGTGAAGGGGTTGTTCTGAAAGCAGAAAGAATTAAATTAGATTATAATGTAATAGGTTATAAATATGTTGATTATTTTAAATAACGTAAATTAAAAGCTTAAAAGAATTAAGTGATTAAATCACTCCTGACATTTGAAGCTACAAATTGGTAATTATTTGAATGGAAAACATCAGTGGAATTGAGTAATGTGTCATATTAAATTCTTAAATAAACTCCAAGTTGAAAATTTCAGAACAAAATGCAAAATGTATTATTAAACAAAAAAAAAAAATTGTCTGAAAATAATAGCCTGGTGTATAGGGAATAATTCAATTATTGAAGCAAGATGGTAATTTTCAGACAGATTTGCTTTGTTCATTCAATTAGAGAAAAAAAATAGCTATGAAATTATCTCTTTGCAAGGACGTGTCTTCTTAAGATTAGATAATAGTTTTCTAGAAACACAGTTCAACGATTTCTCTCTCTGATTCCATCTTTTGTCTTATAGTGACATTTAATTTAAAAAATGAATAAATGGGGGTTGCTATTATGACATGAGCGTTGCTAATGTTGTTTTTACAGATCTATCCGGGCCAAATGAGACAAGTTAATACTACCTATATTAACAGTTTGATTGCCGGACCTGCAGAAGGATCAGCTCAAGTTCAATGGCCCGGACTCTGGTTGAATATCAATGGCTAGTCAGGAGCGAGAGGTGCTTGTTGCCGCCTCTGCGATGTTGCTCACAGTAAGTGTTTTGATTGGCGAATTACTATTAGTAGTTGATTTAAAGAGAGGAGTTTTTTTTAATAAGAAAACCTCAATGTTAATTTGCTAATCAAACTTTGAATTGGACTTTGAAGATAAAGACAAGATACATAAATCAACTGGTTTGTTCACCACACGACTTTCACATTCTCACTTATTTGAAATCATCGCGACACTCCTAATTTACACCCCCTTCCTTTATTTCAATCGGATTAAGATTTATGCACGAATAATAGCTCAGGACAGTTTTTGAGAAAATAAAAAAAAAAAACGAAAAATGTTTCATGTCAATGTCTACTTTCGGTGTTCCGATTTAAGCCAAAAGCTTGCAGTACACTCCTTCTAGCCTATATCGAGCTTAAGTTTCAAATTTCGCAGCTCTGAAACTTATGGTTGCGAAACGAAGGGGTATATATGTACACTCGCACTGATCAATGGATTTTTGGCCCCTGGGAACACAATATTAGGTTTTATGTCCTAAATCCGGTTTCCAACTATTAAGGGCATCAATTCCTTCCACCTAGAAGTTACAAAATGAAATTAACTTTTTTGATTTCTGAGATAGAAGCACTCAAAGAGTCAGGACCTAGGCAGATGATCCCAATACTTCACTTGACTATATTCTATAGAATATAAATGTAAAAGTGAAAAGTGAAAAGAAAAATTACACAATAAAATATGGGCATTTTTAGAGTTGCGTAGTTATTAAGGACCCTTTAATTTCATCATGACTGTCCCTATGTCTATAAGAATTGTAAGAGCTACAATTTGACACCTGTGATACATAGGCATGGGCTTAAAATTTTGAGATGTCACATCTATAAGGTCGTCCATAATTACGTCACACAATAAAGGAGGAGGGGCATTTCAGATTTGTGACAGGGGGGCCGGTGATATTAAAAATTGTGATGTCACAAAAGTCAAATTAAAATTTTTTTTAATTTTCAAATATATTTTTTATATTTCAGTTTATACTAGTATAGTATTAGTGACTAATGTGTTAAATAATATGAATAAAAATAGAGTTAAACGTAAAATATATTAAATCCCTTTAGTTGAGTTTAATTTATAAAAAATTATTAAATTATAGGGTATAAAAGTGATATTCTGACGTCACAATACAGTGGGGGCTTAATGAAAATGTGACAGAATGTGACA
Organism: Forficula auricularia; assembly: GCA_024734495.1. Taxonomy (NCBI): domain Eukaryota; kingdom Metazoa; phylum Arthropoda; class Insecta; order Dermaptera; family Forficulidae; genus Forficula; species Forficula auricularia. Next base: position 3,741,820 of record JALMQS010000069.1, on the reverse strand, counting down.
CAGGGGGTCTAAAAATCTTAAAATTCGTTTGAAATAATTTATGGACGGCCCTTATAGCGAAATTGGAAAAAATGGAGATCTCCCCAATCATAGATTGCTGATGAAAAAAATAAATAAATAACCTCATCGAATAGGGTAGGTACTGTATACAAAGTCCCTAGCTTAGTGTTTTCATCCTCAGTTCTGTTAAATGTGTAAATATTAGAATTTCGCATTATAAGTCGCGAATGGGAGCAATCAGTTTAGTTCGCAGCTCCTTGGCGGCAGGTCGCTTTTTGAGTTCGTCAACTACTGAATCTTTTGATTTTTTATCATAGGTGGCCAGCTACTGGTGCAAAAATGTGCCTTAGAAAAAATTCATTACCCTTTGAGTGGTTCATTATTTTAAAATATAAATTTGTCTCCTTAATTAAGAAGAACCCCTTTAGAGATTAAAACAGCGATCACTTCATGATTTAAGCTTTAGCACAAAATAGATGGCAAAATGGCTCTCAAGTGGCCAACTACTGGTGCTATTACCTCAACGAGTTTCTTAGATTTTACAACCGACAAACAATTGAGTTGAAGAATAAGTCGCTGAAGAAGTCGCAAATGTAGTGACCACACTTCAGTCTTATTCAATATAAAACTCTGGATAAATAGTAATTTATTCATTCGATTTCCAAAGATCTTAAAATTGTTTTATTAAAGTTTTATATATTTAGACGGGGGGGGGGGGGGCACATTTACATTAGAGCCCAAAATTTCTAGATACACCAACCATTCAAATAAATAATTTGGGTAAAATTAAAAATTAAAAAAGAACAAAACTGTGTAATTAAGAATATAATTTTCTAACATGTTATACCTGAGATTTCTGACACAACAAAAGAGGTAATTAACAAACTCTTCTTCCTACATGCTAGCATAATGTTGATGAAAGATAATACTATTGTACCGGCAAACTAATTTGCTAAACGAGAAGAGTAATTCTGAAATTCAAATTACAGTCTGATGAATTGATGATATTCTCACTCGTTAACATAATAAAAAGTTTATTCAATTGGTCAAACAATTTTTTGTTAAATTATTGTTATTTTGCTTGTCCTTTAATATTTTTCCTAGCAAATTTCAATCACTTGATGTAAATATTCTTTTAGCGGAAATCAAAGGCTAATTAAAGAGGAAGTAAATAATTCATTGCTCTTATGGGAGAATTGAAATTGTTACCCCGATAACATTCTGCCACCAGAATAGGTGTGAATTCCATATTATATTACATGAAATTATTAATTCTATATATGGTACGTAGATGTCTCGTTTTATTGTGATTTTCGTCAATATTAAATGACTTGTCTGTAAACAAGTAATTATAATAGACTTTTTAATGAATAAATAAAAGTCAATATCATCATCAACATCATCAATTTTTTTAATGAGTAAATTCAGTAACTGTCCTGGAATGAAGACATTTCGTCTGTGGCGAAATCCGCACCAAGGAAAATTGACTTCTTATTCAGGTTCAGGCGATCTTTCACCCCTCTGCAGCTTCTCACTTTCTACAAGGCCCAAATCCGCCCCTGTCTCGAATACGGCTCTCCTCAGTGGAGAGAGGCCTCCAAGCATTCTCTTGCCACCATGGATGCAATTCAAAAACGAGAAAACCGGCTGACTATCTGATCCTTGCAGCCTCCCTCGATTCGCCAAGTCATCGAAGAAGAAGAGCTTTTCCTATTTTATAGATACTATCATGTCATGTGCTCTAAAGTCAGTAATTTCAAAGCCTGCTTTGCGTGTAGCAAGTGTTTCGCCGATTCCCAATACCTTTTCGCGATTAAATTGGAAAAGTGCCGGACCACTTCATTCGCCAATATTTTTATCCCCACAACTTCGAGTAGTTTCTCCCGGCCCCCGTCTCTCCCGTCACTTGTAGCCTTAAAACCCGGGTACACAAACACCTACGCCTACGCCTTCAACCCTTTCTCTTGATCTATTCCTCCTTCGCTTCGGTAATGCAACGACCTTTCGAGATTCATAGAGGTCGCATCTTCATGGCGCACCCCTTTTGCATTCGATTGCATAAAACAAACAAAAACTATGAATGTTACTACTATTTTATAATATGATTCAAGTTAAAAAATTAAAAATAAATCAAATACAATATACCAAGATTAATGTATGTACGAGAGTACAAGTAAATTTCCCTTATAGAATTCTAGATCAATTTAATTAGGTGCTTAGAAAGTGAATAATTGCAAACATTAACTTCCTTGACGTAAGACTAAATTGAATTTCCTTAATTTTATTAGGAGGGGTCATTGTTTCCCATTCATTTGTTCCAGACATTGAGAGGGTAGAAGAATGCAAGTTGGTAAATATTTGCTGTCTTGTTGAAGTTCAAAGCAGTTTAATCTAGACATTTCTCCAGCAATATATTTATCTTTCATCTCAAATTTGGTTATATTTGTATAGAAAGAAAATAAGAAGAGATCTGGATCAACATAAATTTATCCTTACCACAAGTAATCTGCTATATTTTCTAACCCATTTGCAAAGAAAATTAGGTTAAATAATTAATTAGCATAAATTAAGATAAAAGAAAAGCATCAAGAGAGGAACTTCACTGAATATGAACGCAGTCAGATTATGTTGGGGTTAAACTACCCCTCAAAATAAAAAGAAACAAAATATTTAACTTTTGAGAAATAAATTAGTGCTTCCGAAGCTCGCCTTCGCTACGCCCACTGGACTCCCTAGTAGGTTTTAAAATAATAATTTAAATTTCCTAATTTTAATAAACTATTATTGAGTTTTAAAATAAAAAATCATGTTGGCTTCGTCGCGGAAGCCGATTATAATAACTACAGATATAGATAAATAGATAGTTAATAATACATCTCAAGGGTTAGACCAACTGCCCTGATAGCATGTTTGGCGCTTGGGCTCCATCCTCAAGGAGTGAACCCTTATGACATCTAAATGTAACTATCTAACAACATCATTGCTACTGGCCTTCAATTTCTATTTTAATTAAATTTGAGGACCATCTGTGCTTCATTTTAAATTCAAAAAATTTCAAACTTAGATTAAAATATGGTCATAAGCTGATTCAGAATTTTACAATATAGTTTTTGTTAACTTGAGTGAAATTTTCTAGATGTACTTAAATATATAATATATCATACATGTCGGAAGAAATTCATCTCAATGCTAACTGCCCGGATTGCATGTGTGCCGGCGCTTGGGCTCGACCTTGGGGTGAACCGCGACCGAATATCGTGTACACCTACTTCCACTTCCACTTTCATTTCCAAGTAGAAGGATCAACAGATGTAGAGGCATTATCTAATGAATTCCAAAATAATTCCACATAATTCCAAAGACATGTACACCTAATTCCAATCGCGGTTCATCCCTCGGAGTGAACCCTTCTGACATCTAAATTAAACAACAATATCTTTGAGACTGACCTTTTAATTTCGTTTTGAATTATATTTATATATTTTGGAATAAATACTTCCAAAGAAATATATATTATATATATATATATATCTGAATCATCGGAAATTAAATAAAATTAAGCGTTCAAAAGATATTCATCATCAAACTTTCATGTGTACTGAAGTTTGATGATGAATATCTTTTGAACGCTTAATTTAATCGCCAAAACATAAGACACCCTTTTATAGAACAGTTAATTTCCTATAAAAATTTGTATTGTGAATTTTACAATAGCCATTTATTATTGAGTTATGAAATTCATAAACAAAAATGAAATTTGTCTTAAAATAATCAAACTTAAATCTTCAATTTCTTTCAAATGGTGAGGTTTACGGAAAAAATATAAGATACCTTTTTTGTAGAGCATTAAATTTTCTACGAAATTCTTCAAGAACATTTTTCTGTACAATCAATTAATGATGAGGTATAATTTTTTTTTCTATTGGACTGAGAAAAAAATAAAAAACTGCGATGCGGAGGATCTTCTTATTAAAATTAAGAGCTCATATTTAGAAATAATTTTTTTAAGGTGTCTAGCAACCTATTTTTCCGTGTCACTTGTAAAAAAAAAATAATGGATTTTTGACCCACCTAATATATATATACAGGTGTGCTTCAAAAAATGTATCACACACTTTGAACTTCCATAGAAAATTTATTTACCGTTCTACAAAGTTAAATTTCAGGAAAATAGAAAGCTGAAAGTCCAATGTAAATGAAACATAAATAACAAATGTTAATACTGTTCAAATTGGTGACCTGCAGCATCAATACAATTCTGAGTACGAGTCACCACTGATTCTGTACATCGTATCAAAACGTCCAATGAGATTTCTCTACACACTGCTTGAATCTCATTCCAAAGAATGTCTAGGTTACGTGGTTTACGTTTGTACACCTCATCTTTTACTGTGCCCCACAAGAAGAAATCCAGTGGTGTAAGGTCTGGAGAGCGTGCTGGAAACTCGATTGGCCCCCTGCGTCCTATCCACTGGCCCGACAAATTTTGATCCAGGTAAGCTACATTTTTTGAAGCACCCTGTATATACGGGAAATCAGTCAACTGTCAAATCAATTTTGAACAAAGTGCTTCAAAAAATGTAGCTTACCTGGATCAAAATTTGTCGGGCCAGTGGATAGGACGCAGGGGCCAATCGAGTTTCCAGCACGCTCTCCAGACCTTACACCACTGGATTTCTTCTTGTGGGGCACAGTAAAAGATGAGGTGTACAAACGTAAACCACGTAACCTAGACATTCTTTGGAATGAGATTCAAGCAGTGTGTAGAGAAATCTCATTGGACGTTTTGATACGATGTACAGAATCAGTGGTGACTCGTACTCAGAATTGTATTGATGCTGCAGGTCACCAATTTGAACAGTATTAACATTTGTTATTTATGTTTCATTTACATTGGACTTTCAGCTTTCTATTTTCCTGAAATTTAACTTTGTAGAACGGTAAATAAATTTTCTATGGAAGTTCAAAGTGTGTATACATTTTTTTGAAGCACCCTGTATATATATTAGCCCCCCCCCCCCCAGAACAAAATTCTGGTTGTGCCACTGAAATCTGGACTGCCTCATCCAAATCCTCCAAAAAATTATTTTATTTTTGAACATTTTTTTCTTTGTTTCTATTTCCAAATCAACATCAAAATTATCTTGATAGAAGTTCGCGAATTCGTTATCATGATAGTTAATGAGGATGTATTTTCATATTTTATATACAGTTATTCTTTAATTTTTCAAATAGAAATGAGATAAAAACTTTTATAAGTATTCTAAAAAAAATCTTAAAAAAATACTTATTACTTTATTTTATTTTTATAAATTTGAAATTTATAAGTAGACATTGATTAAAAAATATTTTGATTTCGGTGTTTTGATAAATTTTAGTGCCAATTTTTGGATAGTTTGATTGGTGTTGAAAAGAGAGCAATCGTAGGGCGCCACGGTTTGATGTTTTGACCATATGCGCCAGCTGCCCACACCCCCGACCTCGGCTGGACAGACGGACAGACCCCGACCCCCTCTGAGCGGGGAAGGGTCCAAGCCAGAGCATCCGCCAAGGTTATTCCTTCACAAACAGGTCGCATTCCTGGGGCCGAGATCCAACCGGCCACCAGCATCCAGCCCATCTTCTTAAGACTTGCTGCCTGCTTCCTTTAGGGAATTAATTTCTTCTACAAGACCAGCTGAACGGAACAGGCCTGTTAACACTCATGATTAACACTATTTGCAAGTAAACAACGAAAATCTCCGCAACAGCTGCTTTTTTTCACAATCTCATTTACGAGATTAAAATGAAATTATTGTACCACTGTAATATTAAGAAAACCTTCTAAAAAATGAGATTTTGGCATACTAAGAAATTATTTAAATCAACTAACGTAATATAATTAATAAAAAAGTCATAATTAGATTATTATCAGCTTTCAAATAATAATGAAAATTTTTTAGAGAAACTTATATTTGGAGACGCTTTTTCTTAAAGGTAAAATAAGAATTATTTTCAAATTACTTTAATTCAAATTAAATAATAAGATGTTTGTGCTTTTAAATGTAATGTAAATACTCTTGAGTATTTAAGGTAGTTGATTTTTATACATTATTATCATTAACAGGTGTTTGAAATAAATAATTAGTATTTTAGTTTTTTTTTTTTAATGCAATCGAATGCAAGAAGAGGTGCACCAGTAATGATGTAGCCCATATGGATCTCAAAAGACCCTTGCATTACCGAAGAGAAGGAAAGTTGATTAAGGAGAGGTGTAGACGTAGGTGTCTATGCACCCTGGTTTTGAAGGTTTGAAGATCATAGGTGCTGGGAAAGATAGAGGCTGGGAGAGAGTTCCAGTTCCTTGAAGTCATGGGGATATATGTATTCGCGAATGAAGTGGTCCGGCACTTTTCCAATTTGACCGCGGAAGAGTGTTGGGAGTCGGCAAAACGTGTGCTGCGTGCAAAGCATGCTTTGGGGGGAATTATTGATTTTATCTCATCAGAGCACCTGCCGTGATAGTATCTATAGAAAAGGGAAAGGGCAGAGACATTTCTTCGATGAGCCAGCGAGTCGAGGGAGTCGGTGAGGGTAGAATCGTCAATTAGCCTGACGGCTCGTTTCTGAATTGCATCCAGGGTAGCAAGAGAGTATTTTGAGGCTCCTCTCCATAGATGAGAGCCGTATTCGAGACAGGGGCGGATTTGGGCCTTGTAGATGGTGAGAAGTTGTGGGGGTTTGTAAAATCGCTTGGACCTGAATAAGAAGCCAATCTTCCTTGCTGCAGATTTCGCCACAGAGGAGATGTGTTCATTCCAAGACAGGTCAGATGCGACAGAGACGCCCAACATGGATAGGCTGTCACACATTTTTAGGGTATTCGAATCGAAGTGAATATCAGGGAAATCTTTATTTTCGCGTCTAGAAATTAGACAACATTGAGTCTTGTTTGAATTGAAGTTAACTAAATTTTGAGAGCCCCATTTATTCAGTTTGTCTAGGTCGAGAGTAATTGAGGAGGCAACGTTGATTCGATTATTCGGGAGTGAGGGTTTGCCGTGTAGAGTGCTATCGTCGGCGTAACAATGAGTGGGGTTTGCCGTTTGATCGAAAAGGTCGTTTATATAAATTAGGAAGAGTGTGGAGGAGATTACGGAGCCTTGGGGAACACCAGAGTTTGTGGAGAACGATTCAGATGATGTTCCATCCACCACAACTTTTATACTTCGGTTTGTCAGAAAGCCTTCTATCCATTTGCGAAGAGTTGGTGTGAATCCAAAGGCTGGCAGTTTGGCAAGAAGATTTTTGTGCCAAACCTGGTCAAAAGCTTTGGAGATATCAAGGGCTACAGTGAGGGTTTCTTTTCCGGCCTCTAGAGTATTGTTCCAGGTGTGGGTGACATAGGTTAAGATGTCGCCTGTAGAACGATTTTGTCTGAATCCATATTGCCTATCGTGAATTAATTTATTGTTTTCTAAGTGAGTTTAATGTTGCTTTAGTTTTTTATAACAAAGGCAAGAAGAGTTTCTTAATTATAATTAAATATGTATGTAAACTTTCCGATATCCCGTTTAGTGCAATGTATAGAGTCTGAAAAACTCTATCTTTGGAATTTAATATCTCCGGAAATATATTGTTCATAAATTTCGTTTTGCCACCAATCGATTCAGAAGTATTTAAATAATAATCATATTATTATAATCTGTCTAAATTTCAAAAAAAAATCCCAAGAAAACCAATATGGTGAAACAACTACCTTAAAGTTCAAATTTAAAATCAACAGCTTAAAAGGTATTTCAAAATTTAAATAATTTTCTAGTCAAAAAATTCATTAATTTCTTTTAGTGATAGTTAACTTGTTCAGAAGCTAATGCGTTTATGTCCAAAATTTTAAAAATTAGGTTTATTCTATTTTGTACAAATGGTTTTATATTTATTCCTTGCTTCGGTTTCCCTTGAGTAGGTCCTATTTTTTATTTCTTTTGAGTATGTTTTCTTATGGGGGGTGGGGGGGAGTGATTTAAAAGACATCAATTTTTATCGATTGTTGTTTTATGGACTTAACCAGATTGTCTTTTGAGCGACTCAAAAGAATAAGTGATTCCCAACAACTGTTCCAGAGTGTACTATCGTTCAAGCTTGTGAGAGTGCGGAGTTGAACGAGAATTTTAAAAGCAAAATTAATATAAGCTATCATGTGGACCAGTTAACTTTCACTTAATTAATTAATTTCTGTCCTTAAACTAAAAATTAACATTTAATTTACTTTTCAAATGAGAAAACAAATTAAAAGTCCTCTATATCTATCTATCTATATCTATACTATATAATAATTGACTTACGCCAAGTCCTTTTTGTGACAACGTGCGAAATACTGATTATCAGAGGGTGGGGGAAGCATCACCAGACACAATCATGTTCAAACCTGTCTCGGAACGCTCGCTGTTTGCCAGTAGCAGCATCAGTCGTTATTTAATAGTCACAGCTCGTATAATTGGAGCCCCTGCTATTTATACAACTAATTGTCAGATCAGTTAAGGGTATGGTATGTCTACCCAGCAAACAAAGGCGCGAAATAAGTGTGATTGTTTTTCTTTTAGTGCGTGTAGATGGATGGATGGAAGGATAGATAGCTTTATTTTCGTCGACGATTTTTTTCCACAACGTTCAACTGTTTGAAATGAAATTGAAAACCTAACATTACTTTAAAAAATGAAGCACTGATTAGTTTTTGGTTCATATCGGCCCACAAACATTCTTATAGTACTTTTTAAGTTTTTTCTAAATATCTTGAAAATGACTTAACCAATTTGATGAAATTTATTATTCTAATTAAGTACCTTGAGGACCACACAAAAGATTATATAAAAATTTTAGTAAAATTATATTTTAAAGTACTTTACCCTAGAGAAATATAGTACTTTTTGAAATTCTTTAAAATTTATTCATTTAATCGGTATACTAATATAGATCATGGTCAATAGTCGCCTGTCGGCGCCTTTATGGCATTGGCGCCGTCGTGTACCGAACGACTTTGAACATATATGGACGTCCCTGTGCTCATTAAAGGACACTGATTCGAAAAGAGTGGTTATTACTAAGACATTTAGTAACTAACCACCCTAGATTTAGTATGATGATTCTATAAGAACCAGTACTTTAAATGAGCCAAAGATATAGGATAATAGCAAGATGATTGATAGAATTTAATATAATAAAATAAAAAAAATATATAAAAAATTCTCATTCAGATTGAAGGTGAATTTTGACATATTGTGAAATTATTATTTTTCAAATAAAAGATCATTTAAAAAAAATGTTCCATTTTTTAAACGCTGATTTATCAGTACTTCCTATTCATTAACATAAGACAACAAAGTTTGCATCATATGTATATAAGAATTTATATCTAAAGTGAAATCAGCAAAAAATTACTCTTTTTTTTTAATTATACAACGCTATGTAGCTGTGAATCATTATTTTTTGGCTCGTGCACTCACTTATTAAGTCACATTTCAATTGAAGTTTCAATGCATGGAATATCCTAACCCACTAATTAAAGAACTTTCCCCCTTGGCTATATTGGAACGCTAATAACTTTTTACACTTTCTTTGTTTTTCTTCTTCCTTAAATAAAATAAAGATTCTTTCGCATTTCATGATAATTTATCTCTAAACGGAACCATCGTGATAACATCATATCCAGCTTATTACATTTTTTACAATTTTCGTTTCCTACATTCTATATTAATTTGAATAAATAATTTAGCCTTGAAGTAGGTTTTCCTATATCGAGACCTTATCGAATATGGTTGCAATTTTTATCAATCTTATACTCCTTCGAGCTTATCATTCTGACTTTTGGAACAATAAGACCCTTTCTAGGTTAAATTAAGACACCTTACAACTTGTCAATCAGATCCTTCCAAAAAGTTGTAAAATGCGTATGAGCCCTTAATTTGATCTCGAAAAGGCATGATTGTTCGAACTGTCGGATTGACAAGTTGAAAGATGTGTAGACAGTAATTGCCTTTATTTGACAAGGATCATGATTGTTTGAGAATCGCATATTTTGCGCAAATTAAGTGATTTAACCTGAGCACAAAAGCTTCAATAAAAAAAAATTGTATCGGATGTTCGAAAAAATTGCCATACAAGGCTAGGTAATATTATAGTTATCATCTTATAATACATATATTTTTGGGAAAGAATAAACAACTGGACAAATTAATTATAATATCACGGATCATTCTGATTATTTCCTTGCTACTCTTATGGTCTTCCTTATATTATTTTACTTTCACATATATCATGTAATGATATAGGATATAATGTGAAGTATTGCGATATCCTGCCGTGGTCCTGACAATTTGACAGCTTCTATCTCTAAGGTGAAGAATGTTAATTCCACTTTGTGAATTCTAGATGGAAGGAATCGATGCTTTTAATAGTTTGAAACCAGATTTAGAACATAAAACTGGACATTGCGGTAATCAGAGGCCAAAAAATGACTACAAATCCATTGGTCAGTGCGTACGTACGTATGTACACCCCTGCGTTTTGCAACTATAAGTCTCAAAACTACGAAATTCGAAACTTTACCTCGATATAGGCTAGAAAGAGTACAGCAAGTTTTTCGTTGAAATCGAAACACCGGAAGTTGGCATTTACATGAAGGATTTTTCGTTTTTTGTGATTTTCTCAAAAACGGCTTCAACGATATTTTTTTAATTGGTGTACTTATCAAGTGTCATAAGTTATTATTCGTGAATAAATTTTAATCCGATTGACTTAAAGAAAGAGGGTGTAATTTAGAAGTGTCGCAAAATAAATATTTTAATCGTTCATATCTCGTATTCGGTAAGGCACAGAGCTTTGAGATTTGAAACTTAAGCTCTCTATCTATAGGTTAGAAGAAGTGCCTTAAGATTTTGCTAAAATCGAAGAACCGGAAGTACCTACATCTTTACTTGAAGCTTTTTGGTATTTTGAAATTTCGTCTTTTTTCCGGTTTTCTCAAAACGCCTTGGAGTAAACACAAATTGAAGTTATTTGGATGAAGAAAATTGATATGATTTCTAATAAGAGAAAAACTAATGTGAAAGTCGTGTGGTATCAACACCATAATTAATACATCAAAAATCCAGCTACTAAGAATTCACTCTATAGACTTGCAAAAATCTTAATACTTAAATCCCTTGAGAATATTGATTTAAAGACAATATAATATATGAGTTGAATGGTTTTTTCTAAGTTAAACGATCATAATTCGAAAATTTTAATTATGTTTCTACTAAAATAATATATTTATCAATTTTAAAATTCCTTGATTGCAGTTTATATTTATGAATACAAGCAATATCCCTAAACCTGTACACTCACCGGCAAAAAAATGCAACACCTAATTTTTTTTATTTTGTATATTTTAATTTTATAATATTTATCTTTGAACAAATAAAATTCATTAATATAATTTCTAAGACAATTTTAAATATAAAAATTTTAATTTAAGTTTAAAAATGTATCTTAAAGTTTATTTTTTCAAAAAAGTTCTCATGTAAGTTTAAATTGTCACACTTAATTATCACAAATAATCACCAAGCGGATCATCTTTTAATGATTTTCCTCAACTGAAATCACAAAATTTAATTTTCAGGAAAAATTGTATTGATTAATCTAATTTAAGAAAATTTGATATTTTGAAACAATGTTAGAGATTTGTAATTAAATTATTAATAATATAGATTAAAAGTGTTTAAAGTTATTTAAAATTACTTTAAAAATGATATAAATGTTTTAAATTTGTTAAAAAATTGATATTATAAAAGTAAAACATTAAAAATTAAAAAAAATTAGGTGTTACGTTTTTTTTGCAGGTGAGTGTATTTTGTAAATTCAAAACCGAATTTTCGATCCATTGCATATTGATCCACTTATCATATAAAGATAAATCATGAATATATCCAGGGCAGTTCTATGTTAAATCAAACAATCGCATGCACGGAATTTTAAAAAATATAGAATTTATTTATTTTAAATAATTCCTAATTTTTATCTCTTTATGTAATTAGTATGTTTATAAAGAGATGGAGGCTTATAATCTTATAACGCACTTCTCTGAAAAATAGATAGCCTATTAATATCTCACCTGAGAAAAACTTATTACTACAGCATAATATGGGTAAGTGAAAGAAAAATGTTTGGTTAGTCATAATCTCATAATTATAGAATAGACTATATAGTTGATAAAAAATACCGAAAATCTTTAAGTAAACATGTGTACTTCTGGTATATTCTTCGATTTTATCCAAAATCTTCAATCTTTTTAACCTACCCGCCAAACGTACTAAGTAAGATCCGTCGAGTGCGATTCATAAAAGGTATATGTTTGGCACCGACTTCAAAAAGTAATTTCATGTTAATATTTCGTCGTTTAGTTGTAACTTAATAAGATAATAATTATTCTATACCTTTTAGTGTATTTTATTTGTTGCATTTAATTTTTTTGAAGTCGGTTTTATTTTTTTCTTAAAAATTGATTTAAAATATCTTATTTGTTGCAAGTTCCCGAATGAATGGAAATTAATTTGCCTATAAGTTAATTTCACCTTCAAACAGATGTATATTTTTTAATAATCATCCTATATAGCATATCCTAATGAGCTGATGAATAAATATTAGCGAAGGGTAATAATTTGATCGCAGAAATTTATTGCAAATGCTTGAGGGCGTGAGCCCCTCGTTCCATTCGCCAACTGAGGAGGGTCCGTAACAATGACGTCATTGTCAGTTGGTCGTGATAGAGCACGTCCCGGATGAATGAACCAAAAGAGATTCGGTCCTAAAAAGAAGAAAACGGAAGAGCTGCCATTGAACATATAAGGATAACAGGAAATAATGATAAACCAGTCAAGAAGCCCGCCTTTACAATGTGAGAACAAAATTGCATTCGATTGGGATTTGCTAAAACATAGTTATTAGCAAAGTCACTTTGTTTTCACTCCAAAATTGTACTAACTTCTCCTGTGCAAAGAAAAATTATTGATATTAAAAAAACCTCATTTCAATTTCTGAGCCAAGTTTATAAAAACATCGAATTGATTTGACAAGATTTTTTAAGTATAGATAAAGCATAATTATTTTTTATGATATAATAAATTTAAGGAAAAAAGTGATAGTTTTTTCAAGATTCGATATAATCCGTATCTGTCTGCAAATTTTGGTAATTTGGTAATTTTTTTCTCTAAGCTGTTTGAGCTATAAAGCTGAAACTTGGCACCGACACGCAGATTATTAAAATAAGCTTTTGTGAGAATTTATAGTTTATCAACTATGACCGTTCAAGAGTTTTTCATTTATTTTTTTTTTCTAAATTTTTATCGAAAGTTCTGAAGTTAGCTAGCACAAGTAAAAACAAAATGAAAGATTGATTAAATTATAAATTTTACTTTATCATAGTAATTATGATCAAGTATTTTAATCGTGCTTGAAAAAAATGTTGTTTTTTTAACTTAGTTTTTTTGAAAAATTGAGCAAAATCATGCCGTTTTGGTCGACAAAAAAGCTCTTATGAGTGAATATCGAAAAATTATATTTAACGAGATACTATATTAATGATTTTGTCAAAATGTCTGTTTGTATGTACTCGTTAGCAAAACTTGTGTACGCTCTAGCTCAAAAACTAGAGCGAATATCAAAACAAAATTTCACTTGTAGATTCTATATATTGAGATTAAGAGCTGATTAGATTTTGGTTAAAATTGAACCAAAGATTAAGGTGAAGAAACTATTAAAAAATTAACAACAAGAAAAATGAAATTCATTATAAAAGAGTGCTATAATAATAAAAAAAGAGAGTTATTTTTTTCGGAGGTGGAAATTGCGGGGGTGGGTTCAAAAAATAGAGCTATCAATATAACTCTAAGACCCTTTGCTCGATTTGTACAGAATTTTGCATACGAACCCTATAAGACTTCATGAAAATGACTCACTATGTGAAATTGATAGTGAGTCAAAAGAGAAGGGGGTGGAGGCTCAAAAATAATTTAAAATAATAAAATTTTCTAACAAAAATCGAAGAAACATGAAATTTACATGTAAAGAATCTCATTTATAAGGATACAAGTATATCATAAAATGCTAATGAGTCCAAAATTCAGAAGGGGAGAGGTTCTTTCGTAAATGATCATAAATTATTTTATTAAATACTCCCTCTGTCCAAAAATATGGTATACATTTTAATATTTTTTTTTTTTTTTTTACGAAAATATGTTACTTATACGCTATACATTTTCGAAGAAAATCAAATAAAAAAAAAAAAAAATAAAAAAAAAAAAAAAATATTAATTTTAATAACTAAATACAAATAGTTTTAGTGTAATACAAATTTAGTTAGAGTGAGATTTAGTCTTGTTGAACGCTTCTTCTGAACATATTATAGTACTTTTCTGCTAATCGACCCTCACGACTAAGTTTTATCTTATTTATATGAGGAATTTTATAGGTATTTCCCCCTCCTGTCAACATATTTGATTCCATACACGTTTGTAATGTTGTAAAAACGGTATTTGGGTTAAAACTTTCCATTGTGACATTACAGCGGTGGCTATTTTATTTTTCTTAAAAAAACTAATTTTTGGTCTTCAAATTCCAACTTAACTCAAAAGCAACGTCTGTCAAATATGCTAGGATATTTACCTATCAATGTAAACAATAACAATATAATGAGTATTTCTAGTTGCTTTCCAAACTCTAGATAATCTAAGATTTTTTTTCAAATGTATACCATATTTTCGAACAGAGGGAGTATTAAATATAAAAAAGGGGACAGGTTATGGTAAAGTCATATGGATGGCCACATAATGTTATTTCTGTTTAAATATTAATTAAAAATATGCCTATCATAATGATAATCTAATACACGTCTGTTATGTGTATATCTAATCAGTACCCTGGTTTTAGTGTGATGGTACGAAAAAGAAAGCAATATATACTCATAAACCTTGAAGATTATTAGTTGAAATTTTCACAGTTATGTTTAATTTCAAAAATTGTTTTTATTTTTGTATGAAATCCATCCATTTGTTCTCTGAATATTCGGATATTATTATTTGCAATAATTTCTTACAGTATATTAATAAATTAGACCAATAAATATTATCACATTAATTTTCGTAAAAATAATTCAACCCAGGGAGGTGGAGTAATGTATCCTCTGTTCCTATGCCGCTGGGCACAATTACACTCGCAAGTTGCTACTGATTGGACTGGACAGGGATGCAAAAGCCATTAAAAATAAAAAATCTTTGAGAACTCTAACTGTTTTAAAGTTTCGGATTTTAAACTTTTAATAAGTTCACACTTTCAGAGAAGTTAATGAAAATAAATTACGATTTAAATTTTTTACCGAATGATTTTCTTATTATTTTTTTTAACTTTATTGAATGATTATGTCATAAATGAGGCGTTCAAATGCAGAGTGGACCAACCAACAAATCTCATTTTCGCTGATAAACCTCTAAATAATAAGTAGGTTTTTGATAAAACTAAATAGACAGTGGTCCGAACTTAGTTTTTAAACGTCCTTCTAGATTACAGCACAGGTACCACTTTTGCCTAGAACCTTTATCTCTATTTTGATGGATTTCTCATAAAAAACCAAAAGTGGGATGGTCCACTCTGGTTTTGAACGCCTCAAATATAATTGAGCCTAAGGATTATGTAACCTAGTGACTTACTCAGAATAGCCTAATTTACAGACAATTTATCAATGTAATAGGAAAAAATACGAATTTAAAACATTTTTTTCACTCACAGGCAATAAATTTTGTTCAAATAGTTTAGCCAGAATTAAATTAAAAAATCTGCCATCAAATTTAACGTAGGTATACGAAATTTCACTTACTAATTCTTTACTAAGATAGCATTAAAATAATTAATTAAATAAATTTATTTTCTGTAATTGTTTTTCACCATCTAATATCTTTTTATTAACAAATAAGACGAGTATCTTCTGTTGATACAAAAAGCATTCTTGAGGAAGAAGATAAATCCTAAATAAAAACATAGCTATAAAAACTTTTACTTTCGAGTAAATGGCAGCGACCCCACATCAAGTAACCTCTTACCCCTTCTTTTCAGCTGCTGGAGAATAACTTGTAAGATCTTGATATCGAATAAGAAAGAGTTGCCTGTAGTTTTAGTTCTTTGTACATCCTATTAACTTGAAACTTTTCCATTGGACTAACATTTCAAGTTTTAATATTATACGATTATTGTAAATAAGTTACGAAATATCGTTTGAACGTGAGGTAATTTTATGTTTAATAAATACTTACAACTTAATATATATAGGGAATGGAAAAATATTATTTTTCAAGACTTGCTACGAAATTTATTTAAAGCCATTTCATGCTAGCGTTTTTTCATCTGATTTTTTCTCAGTTCAAGTTATAGCGTTAATTAAAGTAATTATTTCACTAAATGTTAGTCGAAAGATGGGTGTAAGAATTTATTATTTTGTATACGTAAATAAAATCAAAGATTTTGACATTATGTGAGTGAATGATCCGAGTTCGAAAGCTAAGACGTGGCCTAAATATGGAACATATAAAAACAAACTTCTCTACCAAATCACAGCTCATTATCAACAACCCTCCTAGAGCTTTCCATATCATATTCAATTTTTTTCTAATATTTTGAGATAATAATTAGAAAGTTCTAAAACTAGAGAGTCAACAATCTTATGAGTAGAATAGAAATAGATTGAATCATCAGAAAAACCTTTCGTTCTTGAGTTACAGTGGATAACGAATTACAGACATAAAAACAAAAATAAAATTATGTTTTAAAATTATTTTATTCAAATTTTTAGACATTTTTAAATTCGACAGTCAGTCCTCGACTTACGCGATTTAGAAAAAAAAAAATTAAATTTTATATAATAATAATATTTCTTCCTCCGAAAACAACCTCTATTATTCAACCAATGGATCAATTAATTAACATATATTTAATAAAGAAAAGAAAAGGGATAAAAGACAATTAACACTGGAGCGAAACTTGAAGTAATTCATCCATAAATAGATGTATGTAGATTCTGTTGTGTGGTATATGTCCAATAAACAATATTTTCTTGAGTATATATGTTGCAGTAAAAACCCGCTTTAGTTCTTACTAGTTAAAACGCGTTTCACTGAATACCTTTGTGGCAACTAGAATTTACTGATGTTGGTTGAGTTTGGTTTAAAGGTCTAGAATCTTCATTTTTGACCTTCCGCCTAATTTTGGATGTGTATTTTCAAAAATTTTTAAATGTCAAAAAAAGAAGCAAAGTTGTAGAGGATGTAATTTTTGACATTTTCGTTTAAAATTTTTTGAAAATAAACACCCAAAATGAGGCTGTAGGTCAAAATGAAGATACTAGACCTTTGAAACAAAATCAACTAACATCAATCAATTCTAGTTGCCATAAAGGTATTCAGTGAACGCGTTTTAACTAGTAAGAACCCGTTCTTACTAAAACGGGTTTTTACTGCAACATATATATATATATATAGATCTATTTTACTGTAGGGCGCGACTTCCGCCCGACCTGAAAAGGGGTCTTAATTAAGGACGAAACAATGTAGTACAATAAATTTGTAATTAAAAACAATGGTGTTTAATTTCATGGTAGATCAATTAGTACAAATTATATAAAACCAATTCGATTTGAAGTTACAATTGAAATAATACGAGCTAGTTAATATACTAGTAAAAATATAAATAATTTTGAAGAACAAATTTAACTAAGACTATAGGTTGTTAAGCAATTACAAACTAGACTAAACTTAAAGTTACAAACTAACATACTTCGAAATATTTTCTGATCAGACTTATCATTAATTAAACGTTTCGGCCGAACTACTCACGCACTTCCAACTTCTCTGGTCACAATCTGTCCACACGAGTAGAGCTCCTGCCCAGCTCGCTAGCGGCTCACGCTCGCAGGGCGCCTCGGCGCCCTTCAATGACGCCGATCCTCGCACAGCTGGCAGGACAGCCCTCTTGCCCTCCGCCAGCATTGGCTACATCGATCTTCACTTAGCTCGTCCAGCCGCCTCTCGGCCCTCCACAGGGCACGGCTGTCCCTCAGCACTCCCACGGACAGGCCCTCGCGTGCCTGTCCTTCGCCATCCTCGTGGTCGGCTCGTCGACGCTCCTCTCCGCCCGTTTGGTCACACAGCCACGGGACGGTCACATCGCTCTTCTTAGACAGCCCGTAGGCTCCCCCAGCCCGCAAGCTGGCCGTGTCCCCGAGACACCGGCTACCGCCCGCAGGGCGGCATCCTGGTCCTTAGCACATCACCGAACACATACACGATGTACCTGCACACAGTTCGCAGCCCCTGCACACACTCGCGTTAACACTGTCTTTCACATAACGCGTACCTACACACGCCTGCGGCACACACCTGTACCCGCCCGGGGGTAGTCACACAGTCCCTCGCACGCGTTCACATCTGCCCCCGCTCGCAGGGGCGGCCGGCTGGCCACCCCCCAGCCGTTATGTCTGTCGTGCCAGCCTCAGGACGACTCTCCCGCGTCGGCCGTTAGTTCCGCGTCCTCGCTGTCACCCACACATTTACATCTTTGCGTGGGAGACACACCGACAGCGACTTCCTCTTTTCCACGCACTCACACTCTCGTATCCGTTGGTCACTTCATACACAGACAGGCCCGCCTCCTTCTCGCGTCTCTTCTTCTCTTGCCCAGGGTAGCGTCTGTCTCTCTCCCACTCCCTTGTACGGGAGCTAATATTCACTATACTGGATCTAGGCACGGCGCCAACCTGTCTCGCTGTTAACTCAGCAGTTTACTGAGGCTACTCTCTATTCCAACAAATTAGACTTTCTTTAACTTAACAAATAAATTACAGGCTAAGTATTCGCTAAGGGCCGTAGCCCCCTTACATTACTTTCACCTATCCTTTGAAACTAAAACATAATTTTTGATAAAAATGCTCAATTTTGTGTTTTCCTCGACTTAGGCGAAAACCTTTGGAACCAATTAATCGCGTAATTCGAGGACTTACTGTATTAATATTTTTTTATTTTTTTAATTTTCAGCAAACTCAAAATTCCCTAGTCAAGAGGCGTTTCTAATTTGATTTCTTAGCATACTTATATTTTGTTTTTAAAAATAAATCAACTGGTGTGTTCACCAGTCGACTTTCACATTTTCATTTATTTGAAGTCATCGCGACACTAATAATTTACACCCACTTCCTTTATTTCGTTTTTTTTCTTTATTTTCTCAAAAACGGCTCTAACGATTTTTTTTTAAATTAGTGTATTTATCAAGTGTCATGAGATAATAGTTGTGTAAAATTTTTAATCCGATTGAATTAAAGGAAGGGGTTGTAAATTAGGAGTGTCGTAAAATAAATATTTTAATCATTAATAGCTCGTCTTCGGAAAGTCGCAGCTTGAAATTTGAAACTTAAGCTATCTAGAGACTACAAGAAGTATAACAAGATTTTGGATAAAATAGAAAAACCGGAAGTTGATGTATACGTAAGTAATCATGTACCCCCCTGCGTTTCGCAACCATAAGTCTCAGAGATACGAAAATCGAAACTTAAGCTTGATAAAGGCTAGAAGGAGAACATCAAGCGCCCTGGGTGTCCCCAAAACTACATTAAACAAAATGACACTCAGGGCGATGCTAGGTTCCCTTTTTAACTTCTCAAGCTATATGAGGCGGACTTTACGGACGGGGCCCGGCCTTAGTTAATAAGAATAATAATTTTAAATTTAATGTGCAATGCTGGGCCGGCCTTCCCCGACAAATGACCTTCCTGCGGTGGCCAGCTCATTTTAGAATAGTTTATATATTTTTTAGCATTAAATGATAATTTTTGTTTTTTGTTTAACACTATTGTATTTATTTATTATTTTTTTTGTTCTCTCTTATTGTGTTAATCGCATTGCACAGTTGTGGGGCACTGTTGGTGCTCCCAACACTCTGGCCGCTGTTCTAGAGATATCAGATCTATCGGTGCTCATATATGCATTAGTTTAATTATTAGCCACAACATCTGGCGCTTTGTTTGGACGGCTGATAAGGTGTTTATTCATGTTTATTTGTAAAAAATCTGTTTTCTCTTTTGTAAAGGGCTGCCCCCCTCTGCGTGGCGCATTAAATCAGTCAATTGAAATCGGAAGACCGGAAGTGGACATTTACATGAAAGATTTTTCGTTTTTTTTTTTATTTTCTCAAAAACGGCTTCAACGATTTTAAATTAGTGTATTTATTAAGTGTCTTGATGAAATTCGTTAAGTATAAAAAGAAGCTCTATAATTTCGCATTTATAGTATCATCTGTCGTATATTTAGATAAATGCAAGTTTTTATATTTGGACAACTTTTTTCTGAAGAAATAAGATTGCAAATTCAATTAATGCCCTTTAATTTAATCCCCTCCCCTCCCCTCCCCCAGTCAAATTCAGAAACACGTCCCATGATGTGATTTGATGTTGTTTCCTTCATTTTGTCCTATTATTCGAAGTTGGAAAATACAATTGATCTCTAATCATTGAGATGACAAGAACATATGTATACCTAGACAATAAAAGAGAATTTTGATGAATAAATTTTCTCTTAAGTAAAAACTCCTGCTCACCAAGAAACGAGAGTTGGGACAAGATGCTCGCGTTTCGGAAGCTCAACTACTACACATCACTTTCGCTATAGGGTTTCACTCAACATGGTGGAAACAGAAGACATTAAATAAGTTAAAGAAGAAAGTTATTTGGTTTAACAAAAACTAAATAACAAAAAATATAAAATCCGATGACAGCATTAAAGTTCATTTCATTTTCATTTCCAATTCTATAAGAGAAGGAAATGGCTACTTATTTGTTCTAGAGCTAATGAGAAAATCTTAAAGGTGGAGATTCAATTTTCAATATTCTATCTATATATATATAAAAATAAGGTTTTGTCTCTACATTAGCCTCAAATTTTGGATGCACACGTTTTAAGCAAAGTTATCAAAGAAAAAACACCTTCAACAAAATTCCTGTATGTCTGTCTATCCGGGCTCTTTTGTGTAGAGTGGGCATAAAAACGGCTGGAGATATTCTTATGAAATTTTGTATTTGGATCAGATGTCTTCTAACTTAAAATCTGAGCTATAGAATTTGATATTTTGACCCCTAAAGGGGGTTTTGGTGGGTAAATAATAGAAATTATAAAATAACATCTATACTATTAACTATCAAATTTTGTCAGAAGCAAAGTTGTAGAGGATGTGATTTCTGACGTGTTTTGTTTAAAAAAATCTCCCAAAAACCCACCCAAAAAAGGGAATGGTCAAAAAAATTCTACCCCTTCAACCAAAGTCAACCAAAATTTGTATACAAAATCTGTAAGCCCCCAGAAGACTAGAAATGCAAAAACTTGACACCCAAAATGGAGGGGGGTCAAAAAATGGAAAATGGTTTCGCAATTGGCATAAAAACGTCTGGAGATGCAGGGGGGTGGACCCAGGGAGTAGAACCTTATGACTAGCAAAAGGTCAGCCGAAGGCGGATTTTGTAACTAGTAACTAATATAATTAAATTTTCTACATTAAATAAAATACATTTTATCTATTTATTGTTTTTCCCTTGCATATAATGAGTTAAATGAGAATGAATTTATGAAGATTATAATAAGCCGGCCAAGTGTTAGTTAGAGTTAGACGTCATTCTAAGGATTATGGACCTTATAAATTCCAAAATAATTGAAATATCAAATTCGTTTTTATATATGTTGTTGATAAAGATAGAATAATACAATTGTTGGAATTTTTCATAATTTTAAGTTAAGCAATTTTGAAAATCTGATCGGTACAAAAATCAGATAAAAATGCCCAATTTGGAGGGTTTCTTTCGTAGTATTTTAAAATTTTAAAACGGAATGAATTATAAAGTCTAATTTTATTTAAGAAATCCTTACAGGAATACTTTACATCCCGTAATAAAAAAAATAATTTATATTTTTTACTCCTAAAAAATTTGATCATTTCCAAAATAACCATTTGAATAAAATTTTAATTAAAAAAAATATTTATATAATTTACCATAAATTTCCTTAAACATAATGGAAAAATAACCTTAAAATTATAATTTTTAATTTTAGATACAAGTATCAATATGAGCCGTCCATAAATTACGTCACACGAATTTCAAGAATTTCTGACCCCCCTCCCCCTGGGGTGGGTTTTATTTAGCCCCCCCCCCCTGTATGGTGACGTCACACTATCACTTTTATACCCTATAATTTAATAATTGTAGAATTTTTTTACAAAATATTTTAACAACATTTTCGGGTTGGAATAATAATAACCTGAAATATAAAAAGTTTATTTGACAATTTTTAAAATTTTTTAATTTGACTATTGTGACATCAGAATTTTTAAGATCCCTAGGCCCCCTGTCACATTTTGTCACAAATCTGATATGCACCTAAGCACATTTGCTGGGGCCGTCCATAGATTACCTCACATAGTAATAGAGGAGGGAGCATCTCAGATTTGAGAGAAAAATATGACAGGGGGGCCTGGGGATCTTAAAAATTGTGATGTCACAAAATTTAAAGTATTGCACGCGCTTGTCCATGGGCTGAAGAAAAATAATATATTTTTTAATAATAATAAAAATTGATTTATAATGTAATAATAATACCATAATAATAGTGAATAATGTGTTAAATCGTTAAATGAAATGAAAAAAAAAAATTAAATTAAGGTTAAAATATAATATTAAATCACTTTAGTTGCTTTTAATTTATTAAAAAATTTCTACTATTATTAGATTATACTGTATAAAATTGATAGTGTGACGTCACAATCCAGGAGGGCTCAATGAAAATGTGACAGAATGTGACACAGGGGGGTCTAAAAATCTTGAAATTCGTGTGACGTAATTTATGGACGGCCCCTTAGGAGAAAGATAAATTTAATGATCTTTAAAAATAAAACTAAATCAATTTTATCTTATGAGATATAATAGAAGTAGGTTAAATATTTTTTATATAAAAATATTTTTGTTTCAAACGTTTTTCTGTAATGCTTCATTTTTTTGGGAGAGCCTGCTAGGGCGGCCACCCGCAGAGATCAGGTATAAGGTTCTGTCGAAAGAATGGCCAACAGAAACTAGTAATTAATAGATATAAAAAAAAATGTTTTTTTTCCAGAAGACATTCAATTTTTTTTGTTAATTTCGTAAATGACATATAGTAATTCAAAAGAAGAGTTATAGCAATAAGATAAAAATTTTCTTTTCTCTGATCAAATCAAATCTTTATTAAATTTTCTTTGAAATCACGAAAGATTATGAAAGAAATGCCAATTAATATTTTTTTTTCTTTTTAAAGAAATTCACAATAGTATTTACAATGAAGCCGGATCCTTTAGAAAAATGCATTGGGGCAAGGGCCGATGATATGTATTGATAAAAAGGCTAAAGGAGAGAGAGCTAGAGCCGGCCGGATTTGTGCAACGTTAACCCTGGCCTATCTTGATCCCTACTTCGACATGCTTTGAAAAATATTCACTTGCGATTTACTAATATCACACTCTAAAACCCCTTTGCCCCTTTTTCACGATTCTTTTTGATTTCTATCTAAAAAAAATTAAATAAACTTATTAAATTAGATTTATTACCAAAAAAGATTAGTTTGATTGACTTTTCGTGATTTTTATTTTTTGCCTTGTTAGAAAATGAGAAATATTTTTAAAAAAATGAAGAAATAGTTTTTTATTGAAATAATCCCATCTAGAAAAACAATAAATTAGGTTTTCTAAAAAAAGAATGATCAAAACTGGAACATGATATTTTTAATAATAAATATATTATCTAAAGAAAAATTATGGGGTAAAATTATTTTAATTATGAATATACTTAATTATAATAAGCTAATTTTGTGTTTCCATACATTTTTTTTTCTTTACCATACAGGGTATGGTCGAGTATTGTAGTCGTGCATGAAAAAGTAGTTTTTTGCTTTATTTTTTCAAAATATCTCAAAAACGGCTGAAATTATTTTGATAAAAAAAATTGAGCAAAATCATGGCGTTTTGGTCTACAAAAAAGCTCTAATGACTGACTATAGAAAATGTTATGTTTTACGAGATATGAATTATTTTGTCAAAATGTCTGTTAGTACGTTAGTTAGTACGTTACCAAATTTTGTGTACGTTCTAGCTCAAGAACTAGTGGGAATATCAAAAGGAAATTTTACATGTAGTTTTGGTGCATTGAGATTAAGAGCTGATTAGATTTTGGTTCAAATCGAACCCAAAATTTAAAGGGGGGAGGGCGGGGGTTTAAAAAATTAAAATTATAAAATTTTCAAACTAAAAAAAAAAAGAAAAATTGAATTTATCCTAAAATGGTCCTATAATAAAAAAATAGTCATTATTTTTTGGGGAGATCAAAAGTGGTGGGTGTTAAAGAATAGATAATCCTAGACCCTTTAATCGATGTGTACGAAATTTCGAAAATGCAATTATACACCCTTATACGATATTACGGATATGACTCTTCATGTGAAATTAATATCTCTTAAAAAATCAAATTTTACGGTGTTTACTGTATAATCCTTTTTTGTAGATAAATATATATCTCTCTCATTTTATTTTTAACCTAAAATAAATATATAGATATTATAGTTAAACACTCTAAAATTCAAGTTTCCATAAATAATATTCGATCGATTTAGCTAGAAAAAAAATTTAAAATTCTTGGCATTATTATCATTAATGTCTATATTTGATGAATTTGTTACCTCACCTTTAAAGGAACTTTAGAAATATTTAGCATTGAATGAACGAACATCACAGCAAATAAATAGGCATATTTAATAGAATTAACTATACCTACTATTAAATTACTAATGAAGCTTTTATTCTTGTGATTAATTTTTAGTGAAATCACACATAATTAATTATAACTATTTATTGAATACGAATAAATATAATACAATAAAACTACGACGTTTCGATCGACTTATTCACCCACTCCGATTTTAGGTTAACCTAAAATCGGAGTGGGTGCTCATGATCATACTTGAGAACGATCGCAGAATAAGTCGATCAAAACGTCGTAGTTTTATTTATTCGGGTTCAATAAATAAGTATAATTATGTGTGATTTCATTAAAAATTCAAATATTAATCAAATTAATTGTGATTATTTATTTTATATTTACGTATTCCTTTATCCATCCAAAAGCGCCGATAAAAATGGATTAGCTGTCACCAGAATATTTAAAGGCTCCTATTTATTACAATTATTAAATATCAA
Organism: Forficula auricularia; assembly: GCA_024734495.1. Classification (NCBI taxonomy): domain Eukaryota; kingdom Metazoa; phylum Arthropoda; class Insecta; order Dermaptera; family Forficulidae; genus Forficula; species Forficula auricularia. The sequence goes on along the minus strand of JALMQS010000069.1, from coordinate 3,716,506 downwards.
ACAAGCCTATTGATATTTTTACATTTTTTTTTTCAATTGAATGGTTATCTCGCAAAGATAGATGAGTTTAAAGAGCATACAAACGAAGATCCTATTTAGGACAACGGAAAGCCTACCCTTCAGGCGTTTTCAATCAATTAACGTCAAATAAAAACGAATTTAAAACTTATTTCTTTCAGTTAATACACGTAATAAATATTGTTAAAACCCTTTTAGCCAGAATACTTTTAAAAACTCTCGTCATCGAATTAAACGAATACGAAATTTTACTTACTAACTCTTAAATAGGCTCATAAGAACTGGAAAGGAAATTAGTAAAGTTATATGTCTAATGTGTACTACTCACAGCAGATTTTCTATTCTGAATAATTTCAAATGAAATCATTAATATAAAAGGCCTATTTCATTATATATTCTTGTCTATATTCGTTTGGGTTGTTAATTGTAAGCATGTTTTTAAGTAATTTTCGATTAAACATTCACTTGACAACGATTCGGAAATTACGTGCCCCAATATCACATTATACATGTGTAAATGTTTTTCAAAAAAATACCAAATTAGTAGCTCTGGCTCAAAATTGAACCCTCACAATCACATTATCTTTCACTCATGAATTCAGATAGGTAATTATATTTTATCTTTCTTAAAAATAATGACGTTTTGACATTGGGACTATAATAACTTGACCATAAAAGCTTCAAATAAATATAGTATATAACGTTACAATAAATCTGTTTAATTTAAAGTTAAATTGTTGTTTTTATGTACCTATACCTAATGTTAAGAGAGAGGGCTCTTAACTCGTTCATTTCTTCTGCTAGATATACTGTTTTAATTAACTCTAATCACATGTGAGTAGGTATTATAGAGCAGAAATATCATATATTTAATAGAAATTTATTTTTACTTTATTTTTAAAATGAATTAGTCAGTGAATTAGGCAGAATATGTGTGAAAACATCTCAATATAAGATATTTTTCAAAGTTGAAATTCAAAATGTCTTTTTCCCTTATTATTATTATTATTTATTTTTTTATGTAATTGGTATTTTTATGTCATTGTCATTCATATTTATGAAATTAAGTGTTGTAGAAAACGAGATTTTTTTTTTAGTACTAAGACAAGATGCATGAATTTGAATAATGAATTATCTATAGCAGACACTTTGCATTATTTGAAACCAATACATAATATCTACAATATTGAATTAATGAAGCTGTTGAAGTTTTTATTTTTGTGTTTAATTTGATTAAAATTTGAATTTATTATTATTTAAATCACCCATAATTATATAATTATAATTATTTATTGAAGTCGAATAAATAATACAATAGTTTTATTATATTATTTATTCGTATTCAATAAATAATTATAATTAATTATGGGTGATTTAAATAAAAATTCAAAAATTATAATATTGAAATTTATTCGCTTTTATTATATAAACGAGATTGTTTTTTAACCTATTTTCATATAATTTTTTTTAAATAACCAGTATTTAGTAAATTTAAATTTTTTTAAGGGAGAACGATTATATGTGTGAGTTTTTAAGTATAGAACTCTCTATTTGTTTAGAATCACAACCTACTTGTTCGGTTGGTCTTTAGTAATCAACTCCCTCCTTCTACATTAAAGAAATCTTTATATACTTGAGATGTACCACTTACCATATTAAGCGTTGACCTGAAGATAATAGTGAACTTTTTCCAATAGAAAAACCATAAACAATACGCGTATTCAACTTGTCACAACATGAAAATAATAATAAAAATTCGATTGATTTCAATTAACCGCAAAACAAAAGCCGGTAAGGTGTTCGTTGAAATCACCACGAAAAGAAACTGGACGGATATAAACCACCTCGAATCGAGGTTTCTGCGCGACTGCCGAGACGGACGGCTCGCAGACTCCTGTCTCAGACACCGGCGAAACTATCTCTATTACGCATGCGCACCGATCATCGAGCGTGCATTCCGCCGCCACAGCTTATGTTGTTTTTGTAAATAACAAACATTTTAAAATTCAACAAATTTTTCAATTTCGAATCAGTAGTGATCAATTCGTTTTTGTTTAATTAATTTGAAGATGACAATGTATAAATCACTAAAATCATTCTAGAATAATATATGATATGACATTCTAGTTATAAGAGTAAAAAATTCGTATAATTTTATTTATTTTTACTTTCACAAATATATTCTATTAGGGTACAATGGGAAGTATAGCGATTCCCTGTCTGGGGCCTGTCATTTTGAGAGCTTCTATCTCCAATGGGAAAAAAGTTAATTTCACTTTGTGGCTTCTAGGTGGAAGGAATCTATGCTCTTAATAGTTTAAAGTCGGATTTAGAATATACAACCAGAAATTGTGGCCTCCAGAGGCCAAAAAAGGCCAAAAATCCATTGGTCCGTGTGTACGCATGTATGTACATCACTTACGTTTCGCAACCATAAGTCTTAGATCTACGAATTTCGAAACTTTAGCTTGATATAGACTAGAAGGAGTAAGCTTTTGGTTGAACAGGAACACAGAATGTTGAGATTTACGTGAAAGATTTTTAGTTTTTTATTTATTTTTTTTTTTTTTCAAAAACGACTAACGATTTTTTTTTTAAATTATTTTACTTATCAAATGTCAAAAGCTGTAAATTTCACTACAAAGGAAATGTGTCCATTCCAAGAGAGGTCACAGACGTCCAATAAAAAAAAACCTATAACTAATCTTAGGGTATTTGAATCATAGAGAATGTCACTTAAATTTTTATTTGACATTTTTAAGCCCAGAAATCAAAAAGCGATTCGTTTAATAATTGACAATTGGCTAAAAAATGAGATTGGCAATGTTTCAACTTAATTGGACAACGGTAAACCGTGCCGCAATATGGTTAAAGTTTTTGAAAAACTGCAAAAAATTTCAGTTTTTCATTCATAAAATGAAAACCACTTATCCGAAAAACTTGATTCTTATCTCATTTTTTAGAAAATTTTGTTGGTTTGAAATTTTACTTGAGCGACTTTTTTGTTAAAACTTTTATCTTTGAAGATATCCAGCATTTTCAAAGACAGTAGATTATCCGACCTCATTGCGGCACGGATTACCAATGTCAAATTAAGATTAAACTTTGTCAATCTAATTTTTTAGCCAATTGACAACTATTATGGGGATCAGCACCGCAAAAATTCGAAGAGTGGTTTCTTGTGACCATCTAATGAGCATAATTCACTTTTCCGCCAAAATGGTAAACATTGCTTATCTTTAACGATCAATTGTGACTGAACTAATTTTAACTTTGAAGTACGTCATTTGACGCGAATTTTTGTGCTCTTTTATTTTGGTAAAAGTAAAATGTTCTGTAGGAAGCACGGTTTTGGAATTATAAGCGATAATCTGAAAAGAGTGTAAAATTTTCGTGGTTTTTAGGCTCTCAAAAATTTAGCATCAGCCAGAAACCATCGCAAACTCATATAACTCTTATTATATATATAACGTCGATTAAAAATTTTTCTAGCTTGTGCCTATTTATTGGCCACCAGAGCCTGGACTACAAGAAATCATTTTTTATTTAGCGCCTGTGGATGCAACCCACTATTCAAGGCGTTCGATTCGAATGCATACTCAGCCACTTTCAGGCGGCGATGAGTCAATGACCAAAGTTTGGCTCTAATAATAATATAACAAAAGAACACACAATAAAGTGTCTTATTAGTAAAGACTTAGCATTTAACTTTCTGGTAGTTTTTAAGAGCTAACCAAAGAGAATATTCTCTGTTTGATGGAAATAAATACACACATAATTTTATATATACACTAGGTGCGCCGCCCGCCTTCGGCAGGCCTCTTGCCAGCCAAGGGGTTTCACTCCCTGAGCCTTCTTCCCTCCTTCACCAACAACCACCTCACCGGATTCTCCACCTCACCACTCTCCACCCCGCCATTTGAATCGAAAAATTCATTGTGGATCGGTCAGAATCATAGCGGAGTTCGTACACGCCGTACGCTATTTACACGAACTATTTCCAGCCAATGTTTATCCCCTTAAAGTTCAGAACACATTTAAAATACAGAGTTACAGAAATTATATATACGTATTCATATAATCGATCTTGTAGAGATTAACAAATAACTAATAATAACGGAATAAACATATTAATATTTCAAATGACTTGGATAAAGTCTAGCAACGATCGGTTATAATTTTTTTCTTTTTAGCTTAATTCACTTTAAAATGACAGTATTCAAAGAATAAAATATCTATTTGTGATCATTATTCTAACCACAAAAGTCTTAACATCAACCACATAATACCACCAAAAACAACGAAATTATTTATTTTCTTACTTACAGATCTAATTATAACTTTACTTACAACAACAAAATTGTATACTCAAATAGTCTCGATGGAAAGATAAAAAGAAAGGTAAGTGTGTGACCGAGGGGTGAACCGCGATTGGAATTAGGTGTACACCGTCTTTGGAATTATTTAGAATTACTTTGGAATTTATTAGATAATCTATTGACATCTACTTGGAAATGAAAGTTGAAGTGGAAGTAGGTGTACACGATTTTAGGTATCGGTTCACACCTCGTGTGAGAATATTTAAAATCAAAATGATAGAGATTATGATAGTATATTATAAGTTTAAATATAAAAAATATTATTGATTAAAATAGAGAATTCACCTTTTGATTCTTTCGATGAAAAGTAAGCCGATAGGAGTTTTTGTTTAGCATTAAATTCATGTCGATGAAATAATTGGTCTCCTCGAACATCAAATTATACAAATAGTTAACCTTTGAAAGAATTAAATTATAATTAATCAATGAGCTTTAATCATATGCCAATAACTACTACTAAAAGTCCAAAAAATTTCACAACCAAGAAAGCTAAGATGACATTTTTACAAAATAATTACTTAATTATAAGAATTTAATGAAAAAATGGTGAGTAAAAAAATAATTTGTGGAAACTTAGAAAAGCTGTGTAGTCACCTCCAGCAAGCCAGGAAGAATAACAATCAAGAATCAAGGTCATCTAATTATTTTGCCCCGTTAAATTAGGGAATGTATTAATACTAGTAATATTTTTAAAACGATCTTAGGGAGTTAGACAAGTATTTAAATCAAACGCAAAGTTTCTTAATTAAATGGTCAAATGATTCGTCACTGATTTGCGATTTTCCCAGTGGCTCAGTAAATTCCGGTTCGAACCAGATTATGAAGAAATTTCCCCCAAAAAGGGGGAGAGGGTGAAAAAATGTAAATTCTTGCCCTTGGAGCAAACTCAACCAAATTTTGTATACATAATCTCTGGGCCTCTAGAGAGTTAGAAATGAAAAAACTAACCACCCAAAATGGGGGGAGGGTCAAAAAATGAAAATTCTTTCTCTTGGACCAAACTCAACCAAATTTTGTATACATAATCTGTGGGTCACTAGAAGGCTAGAAATGCAAAAACTGGGTGCTGAGGGTGGATGCGGGGGTGGAATGGAGTGGGCATGGGTTAGGGTATGGGGTGCGCGGGGTGGAATGAGGGTGCTGTGAGGGATTGAGGCGAAGTAGGGTGGGGGTGCAGGGGGTGGTGTGGAGTGGTGTCCAGGGGGCGTAGCGGTGATGGGGTCCAGGGGTGTGGTGCGCAGGGTTGGAGGGCACGGGGTGGGGTCCGAGGTGGGTGGGGTGCGGGTGGTCGTGTGGGGGCGGGGGTTGGGCAAGGGTGCATGGTTCGGGGGGGGGGGTTCGTGGGCTGGGAGCCCAGTCACGCCCTCTGGCTAGCAAGAGGGCCGCCGAAGGCGGGCCTTGCAGCTAGTAATAAATAATATTGGCCCGCCAAAAATTTCTCGTTTTTTTTTGCCTCTTACAAAAATTTGCGCATCGCTGTCTTATGCTATTACTTAAATAAGAGGCGTGCCCTAAACGTCCGAATATAGGCCAAAACTGTACATATTATAACCAATGAACCGAGCCGAACGTGATCTACCCTAACCAAATGATCGTCAGATATTATGTAGCTGTTTAAGAAAGTATTTTTCTGATGAAATTTAATAACGCTTGAAATTTTGTTTAAATCACACATACTTAATTTAATTATAAATATTTATTTAACACAAACTACAAGTAATATAATATAACTACGACCTTTCGATCGGCTTATTCTGCTTTCATTCTTGAGAACGATCGAAGAATAAGCCGATCGAAACATCGTAGTTATATTATGTAGCTGGGATAACTTCCGTATATCGAATAAAATAAAATAAAATAAAAAATTATTTGTAGTTTGTGTTAAATAAATAATTATAATTAATTATATGTACAGTCAGTCCTCGACATACGCGATTTCGGAAATAAAAATAGATCTGTGGCACTCGGGGACTGCCGCGGTAAAGCTATTGCATAGCATTTTTTATCAACTTATGCAATTATAATATTTATGCAATATTTTTTTTTCTTTGATATTAATTCAAGTTTTTTCTTTGATATTAATTCAAGTTACACTTTTTGAGCGTGGTGACCGATAAGAAAACAATCTTTTTTCTTTTTCTTTTATTAAATAAATGAGAAGTTAATATTGTTTAAAATATTTTTATTATCTTACAATACATGTAGGTTATTCAGGAATCATTATTCATTTTCAAATTCAATTTTTCCGAAAGAAAAGTTGTCAACCGCTCTGAATTTTTATCAGTGAAGTTGATGTTGAAATCGCCAGCCAAGATAAGTGGAAATTTATTACCATTTGTACCAAGTATTTTCGACCCTTCTTCAGTGTACTCCAGTAAAGTGTGATGAATAAAATGCTCTACCTCGTCCAATTTTGGATTCGGAGAAATGTAAATTGCTACCATGACTATGTGTAGTCCATTTCTAAGTTTGCATAAGCACGCACAAATATCTCCAACAAATGTGCGCCTAACATTAACATCGCTAACGTGTGCAATATTTATTTCAATATTCGGAGTATTAGTAACATTATTATTATTTTGGTAAATAGCTACTCCACCTTTTGGAACAGTATCTCGTTTGAATTGAACAATACAATTGAAATGAGGTATTTCAATCGGATTATCACGCGTCATGCAAGTTTCGGTAAGAAGTAACACATTTGTTTGTCTCGTAACTGAATCTTGTAAATCGTATTTGTGACTATTTAGACTTTGGCAATTGAAAGTCATTAATGAAATGCCATTTCTATTACTAATGAATACTAAGTCACTTTGAGCTATCGTCTGAACACTATTTAAAGACAGTCTTTTGAATTCTTGCAACAAAGATGCAGTCGATGGAGCTTGCCTTCGATTATGATAAAACTTGATTGTAGAATTATCGTTTTTTGTCGTGATATACAATTTTTCAATATTAGTCACCCGAGAGAGCGCAACATAAACGAGTTCCTGAGAATGTGCTTTACTATACTCATATACTATTTCGTCAAAAGTTCCACCTTGCGACTTATGTATAGTTAGAGCAAGAGCTGAAGTTAATGGAAAATGTTTGCGTTTGGCTATACATTTTCTATCCGATGTTAATGAAATATTTGCTGTTCGTAATTCAACGGGAACAGCAAGATTATTCCTATTTAAGAAAAAATATATTATTTTACCAAACAGGATATGGTCAAGTATTGTAATCGTGCATGAAAAAAATGTTTTGTTTTTTTTGCTTCGTTTTTTTGAAATAACTCAAAAACGAAACTGAAAGTATTTTGAAGGAGACAATAAATCAATGTCTTCTGCTGGAAAAATAAATTTATTTTCCAGCAGAAGTCAATCTTTTATTGTCTGCAATTTATAAAAATTCTGCTACTCTAGGCAAAAAGAAACATTCAAATTAATTTGAAAGTATTTTGATTAAAAAAAATTGAGCGAAATCATGGTGTTTTGGTCTACAAAAAAGCCCTAATAATTGAAGAACGAAAAAATAGAGATATTAATGATTTAGTCAAAAGGTCTGTTAGTTCTTTAGTTACCGAATTGCGTGTACGCTCTGGCTCAAAAACTAGTGTGAGTATCAAAACGAAATTTCCCATGTAATTTTAGTGCATTGCGATTAAGAGCTGATTAAATTTTGGTTGAAATACAACAAAAAATTAAGGGAGTGGCGGGTCTTAAAAGATTAAAGTTATAAAATATTCAAACTAAAAAAAACAAGAAAAAAAAATTTACTATAAAAGAGATCTATAATAAAAAGAGTTTATTTTTTTCGGGAGCTATAATTAGGGGGGGGGAGGGGTCAAAAATATCAATATAAGTCCTAGACTCTTTGATCGATTTGTGTGAAATTTCTCATATTAACTCTAAACGACGTCATGAAAATGACTATGTGAAGGTGATTTAGAGTTGATTAAATTTTGGTTGAAATACAACAAAAAATTACGGGAGTGGAGGGTCTTAAAACATCAAAGTTATAAAATTTTCAAACTAAAAAAACAAACAAGAAAAATAAAATTTACTATAAAAGAGTTTTATAATAAAAAAGAGTCATTATTTGGGGGGGGGGGGGTCAAAAATAACAATATAAGTCCTAGACTTTTTAACCGTCTTCAAAAAAGGAGGTGGTTATCAATTCGACTGATTTTTTTTTTTTTTATCTATGTTACCTGATTTCTTCGCCAATTGATGATTTTTTTGCATTGGGTTCAGTATAGTTTCCGATTGGTCCCGTTTAAATTTCATTGGTATTGGACCTTTTTTGCTATGAATGTTCAAGCATAACTTCTTTGTTTATGAACCGATTTTAATTATTCTTTCTTCGTTTGGATCAGTATAGCTCCAAGGTAATCATGATACCTAACCATTTATTTATTTATTTATTTTATATATGTTCAGCAAGAACTTTTTGACACGTGGACCGATTTCGATGATTCTTTTTTATTGAGATTAGGGGTAGTCCCAATAAATTTAGTCAAGTTCTGATGATATGATCAATGCCGAAATAACGTAAATCTCCAATTCTTATGAGCAAATAATCGAAAATATAATAAATAAAATCTTTTATAAAAAAAAAAACAATCTTAAAAACGTTTATTTACAACCCGCAAACGTTTCGAGAGAATTTCTATATTTATAAATTGAATTTTTTTATCATTTTCTGATGATTGAAAAAAGAAATGGATTTTTGGGATGGGGGAAGGGATTGAAGAGAGATTGAATGACCAATCGACTTGATTGGGGAATAATGGAATTGAAATAATTATCGGAAAAGAGGTTTTTTTATCTAATTAGATTTTTCCTCTTATTAAAAACAAGGACTAAAGATGAATAAGGACACTCGATGGTGGAGAAGTTATCTCCGGAATCGAAGCAAAAAACACAATGTATACATTAATTAATGTAAAATAATTGGTTTAATAAAATTTATATCATTTTCTGATTCATTCGCTCGACGCTTTCTCTTACAAGATGAATGCAAAATATTATCTTAAGTCACTATTAATAACATACAATATACCCACCGGTATATCCAATAATGAAATTGCAAAAGGACAAATTAGTATATAAGGGTAGAAATAATATTTTATTCATTTTTAGTTTTTATAAAATTTTTATTTAAATATAAATTATTAATTAAATTAATTAAATTTAATTAATTAAATAACTAATTCTTTTAAAATAGGTTAGTCTATATATAAATTATTTAGCAAATTTTAAACAGTAAAAATAAATTAAAATTTGAATTTACATAGAAATTGAGAATTAATGCATTGCTTTAGGTGAATCTTCAAGAATTATTTAATAATCTCTTTGTTTCAGTGGAAAAATAAATAATAATATAAAATTTTACTTAAAACATATCATTACTTGAAACTTACACAGAACGAACAGAGGAGCAGGAATTGGAGAAATAATCACAAAAAGAATGGAAGAAGGAAAAAGAGGAGATTGAATCTGAACAAGACGACGGGACATCTTTCTACACTTGACTGATTCTAGAGAGATCATTCTAGACAGAGCTTTCTATGGAAATCATTCACTCTGAATATATTCAATCATTCCCGAGTAAAAATGAAAATTGATTTAAAAAAAATAAAATCGCTGCACTATAGCTGCACGATGCCCGCAATTCAAGCCTGCACTACCGCCGCACCACAGCCGTTTGCAGGACAAAACCGCCGCACGCTAAAAGCCGCACTACGGCCGCAACACAGCTGCACGCTATCTAATTTGTATTGAAACTCTTTGCTGCAACACCGCCGCAACACAGCTGCACACTATCTAATTTTTATTGAAACCCTTTGCTGCAACACCGCCGCACCACAGCCGTTTGCAGGACAAAACCGCCGCACGCTAAAAGCCGCACCACCGCTGCAACACAACTCCTCACTATATAAAAAAAGATTTATGTGAATAAATAATTAATTAAAAAAGCGAATTAACTTTCAATTTTAATAGTAAATTTTATTAAAGATTCTGTAGTTTATAATGGTCATGTTCTTCATTCGGTATGTTAATACTAGGAGGAGTCTGATAATTTGTGTTATGATGAGAATGATAAAGTAAACAATAGTCAATAAAGAACAAAATGATACCGAAAATAACAACGTTGTATTATTTTCTCTCAATATAAATAAATTTTATAAATATAAATAATTCAAAAAATTCACTCTCTAGATTTTTTTTTTTTTTTTTTTTGGCTTTTCGGCCTTTCTAGCCATAAGCCTAATTACGATACTAGTTATATTTTTTTTAAATTTGTCTCGACCCCCGGGGGTCAGATTTTAGCTGGATGCCTCGAGTCGGATTCGAACCCGGGTCCCCTGGTTAGCTCGCTGTCACGCTACCGCCTAGCCTATCTGACCCCGCGTCTAGATTTTTTAAATATATAAAAAATCTATGATTATTTTGTCGAGTGATGCAGCTACAGTGCAGCGCTGTTGCAGCGCTTGGTACGTTTCTCATATATTTTTTATTGCGGTGCGGTCATGTTGCGGCGGTGTTGCGGCGGTGTTGCGGCTATTTAAATTTTTTTCTACCGTCACAGGCGGGTTGCAGCGGTGTTGCGGGCATGCAAAGCCCGTGCGGCGCTGTTGCAGCGCCAGTGCGGCCAAATTCATTTTTACTCGGGTTCTCTCTGAATATATATTATCATTCTCTTTGCATCTAAGCTATCTTGCATTCACATTCCGAAGTTATCCACACAAATTTCTCAGTCTATCCATCCTTCTACTTCGCACCTATTGCTATAGCAATATTCCTATATCCCACTCGATATACAAGTATATCTGAATTGGAGCTCACTTGTTCCGGGAAGAAAACCCAACGTGGTCAAAGAAATCCATTAAACACCGGCTATTTTCACTAGACACCAAGAATTCCTTTCAAGCGCGCCTGCATCTCAAATAATTGGTGCCGGAGCTATAAATCGGTGTCTAAGGGGACGGCAGGAAAACAGGACCATTCCTGGAAAGAGGAATTATTACCAAAGGAGGAAATTGCTACAATCGAGAAGATTCAAAAGGCGATTCTATCCATTCAGCCATCAAGGAGTGTAACAAATCTTACATTAATAATCAAACAAATTTCTCTAACCCATTCTATTTCTGTTAAATTCAAGTAATGATAAAAAATAAATTCACATTATTAAAATTTAAATAAATCTAATAAAAATCTTTATTATCGTTGAAAACTCCACCTCCCTCCTTTTGATATTATTTTTTTTTTTTTTTTTTTTTAATATTCTTCATCAATTTTTCATTAATTTTTACACTAAATTCAGTAAAGTAGCTTAAATTAAATTCAATCATTTCAGGTTATAAGCACTGAGGAGCGAATACCCTGAGTACACCTACCACCCTTAAGGAAATTAGTATATAAGCAAACCACTTGCTATAAGAGCAAGCCCACGTCACCTCACATCCAAGCCTCATATCCATTTTCAAAATAAAACATCCATCATCACTCGACCCACTGCAAACATCACTAAAAAGAGAAAAATAAAAATAATTTTTATAAAAAAAATAAAACCTACTTCAAAAAATTAAATGCAACAAATCAAATAATAAGAACTCAAATATAAAATAAAATGCACTAAAAGGTATAAAATAATTATCTAATTTAGTTATAACTAAACGACGAAATATTAACATGAAATCAATTTTTGAAGTCGGTACTAAACAAACTATATAAGCCAGCTTATCCGCCAAACGTACTAAGTAAGATCCGTCGAGTTCGATTCATAAAATGTATATGTTTGGCACCGACTTCAAAAAGTGATTTCATGTAAATATTTCTTCGTTTAGTTGTAACTAAATTAGATAATTATTTTATATACCTTTTAGTGCATTTTATTTTATTTTTGAGTTCTTATTATTTTATTTGTTGCAATTAATTTTTTGAAGTCGGTTTTATTTTTTTTATAAAAATTATTAATCGATTTGTGTTAAATTTCTCATATTAACTTTAAACGACGTCATGAAAATGACTATGTGAAGGTGATTGATAGTGACCAAAAAAGGGCGGTTCAAAAATATTTTCAAACAAAAATCGAAGAAGGCTGATATTTCTAATAAAATAGTGTCATAATTAAAAGGAAATATTATTAATTGCTATTGGGCACAAAATTAAGAGAGTAGCGGGTTCTTACGTAAATGATTATAAATTATTTTATTAAATATTAAATATAAGAGAGGGGCCGGGTGTTGGTAAAGTCATGTGGATGGCCACATCATTTTATTTATATTTTATTTTATTTATCGAAATAGAACAAGAAATGTCTTGTTCTGTATAAAAATATTCAAAATAAATTAAATTTATCGAAAGATAATAATTTTGATAAAAAAATATTTATTAATATTTTGATTTTGATTGTTACAAGAAAACAAATTCCTAAAACTGCAATTCGATCAGAGTTTGCTTGACAATGAGAATAAATGCGAATAGATAAGAAGCTGCAGCTTGCAAATGAATGCATAGCTTGAACGCTCCTAGAGGAATCACTACCAATTGTCTAGAATCTATTAAATTATCAATCCAGTAATATACTAAAACATAATTACAATGAATTGTAATTTAATCAAATCTAATAAAAAATAAAGTATAAGGCATGGCATCTATTTCAATGATTATTAAAACTCAAATGGATTTCTAGCTTTAAAATGTATAGGAATTATAAAAAATAAAAAAATAAAACCGACTTCAAAAAAATTAACATGAATTCACTTTTTGAAGTCGGTGCCAAACATATATATTTTATGAATCGAACGGATCTTACTTAGTACGTTTGGCGGGTACGCTCGTTTATATAGTTTGTTTAGCACTGACTTCAAAAAGTGATTTCATGTTAATATTTCGTCGATTAGTTATAACTAAATTAGATAATTATTTTATAACTTTTAGTGTATTATTTTGGAGTTCTCATTATTTTATTTGTTGCATTTAGTTTTTTTGAAGTCGGTTTTATTTTTTTTTTTTATAAAAATTATTATTATTATTCTCTTTTTAGTGATATTATTAATAGTGACTTAATATAATACCTTGCATGCATCTCGTAAGAGAAAGCGTCGGGCGAATGAATCACAAAATGATAAATTTATTAAACCAATTATTTTACATTAATGTATACATTGTATTTGAGCTTCGACTCCGGAGATTACTTCTCCACCATCAACTGTCCTTGATCATCTTTTTAGTCCTTATTTTTAATAAGAGGAAAATACTAATTAAAGAAAAAAACCTCTTTTCCGATAATTATTCCAATTCCATTATACTGTCAATCCACTCGTTCCTCAGAAAATGATATTAATTTTATTAAACCAATTATTTTACATTAATTAATGTATACATTGTATTTTAGCTTCGACTCCGGAGATTACTTCTCCACCATCGACTGTCCTTGATCATCTTTGTAGTCCTTGTTTTTAATAAGAGGTAAAAAATAATTAAATAAAAAACCTCTTTTCCGATAATTATTCCAATTCCATTATCCTGTCAATCCACCCGTACCTCAGAAAATGATAAACCAATTATTTTACATGAATTTAAGCATACATTGTTTTTGAGCTTCGATTCCGGAGATTACTTCTCCACCATCAACTGTCCTTGATCATCTTTTAGTCCTTGTTTTTAATAAGAGGAAAAAACTAACTAAAGAAAAAACCTCTTTTCCGATAATTATTCCAATTCCATATCGTTTTTATCCAATCATTTCCACCCTCAGAAAATGATAATAAAATGCAATTCATAAATAGAGAAATTATCTCGAAACGTTTGCGCGTTTTAAATGAGTGTTTTAAGATTTTTTATATAAAAGATTTTATTTATTATAATTTCGATTATTTGCTTATAAGAATTTGAGATTTACGTTATTGTATCATTGATCACATCATCAGAACTTTACCAAATTAATATGGGACCACTGGTAAGGTACCCCTTTTCCAATAAAAGAAGAATCATCGAAATCGGTCCACGTGGAAAAAAGTTCTCGCTGAACATACATATAATAAATACATAAATAAATAAGTATATTGACTATCTTGGAGCTATACTGATCCAAACGCAGAAAGAATGATTAAAATCGGTTCATAAACAAAGAAGCTATGCCTAAACAAACATAACAAAAAAGGTCCAATGCCAATGAAATTTGTATTTTTACCAATCGGAAACTAGACTGAACCCAATGCAAAAAAAATCATCAAAATCGGTTCACAATTGGCGAAGATATCAGGCAACATAGACAAAAGAGTACTAATCTAAGTTGAACGTAATAATTACTTACTTAGATTAGATACTTAGTATAATAAATCCAAATGAAAAGGCTTTATTTGAAAACAAAAAGTAAGCCAATTAAAAATAATAATAATAATTTAAAAAGCTCAACATGTATCAATAGATTGATTTACCAATATAAATTTTATAAATAAATAGAAATATTTTTTTTATGGAACAATCTAGAAACGTGTATTAAAAATTGAGACGTTTCAAGAGAAATTGTACAGAATTAAGTGTATTTTGCTCAAAAATGTATATGAATGAGATAAATATTAAATAAATATAATAGAAAAAGTAAAAAATATTTGTTCGCTTAAAATTGATAAAAATACTAATAACTTAAATGCTCAACTGTTTAAATTTGTGTATCAACAGTGAATTTTTTTAATTTTAAGAACGTATCATGTTTTCGGTTAAAAATAACACCTTAATGGTTTATCAATTAAAAATTGAATACAATTTTTTTAATCTGTGATATCAGTCTTAGAATATAAACTCGAAATGTTGCGAATATTTCAAGTTTTAAATCTAAACCAGACCACCAAAAATGTATTAAAATATTATATTAGATAGGAGCTTACATTGAAGTGAGGATCGAAGCAGCCCAAGACGATCACAGGATAGCACTACCCATGGTGAATTAGTGATTTCTTGGCCTGCAAAATAAAACTATGATTAGTCGATTGAAATAAAAAATATATAATTCAAGTAATTAACTCATCATATACTAAAATAAGTTATAATAGACAGGATTAGTTAATTTCTATTGAGTCAATTGATTAACGTGAGTGGGAATTACAAATATCAATTTTTTTCAGATGCAAGAAACTTTTTAATTTTGAAATCTGAGTTAATATTGTGATTAAATTTGTAAAAATAAAACCTTTTGTTTAGATATAGGTTTTTAACTTCAAATTCGGACTTTTCCATATCTAATTCAGGATTTTAAATATCAAAATCATACTTTTTCAAATTAAATTCAGAATTTATTAATAAACAGTAGAAAAAATAGAAAAAGTTATAGTTTAAGAAAAAATTTTAATTTAATTTAACTCTCAGGAAACGTTTCCTGGTAAAAAGCTAAAATTTGGAGTATTCTAAGATATTTGGGTACCAATTTTCAGCTCATCAGCTAAAACGTTTCAAGATTGGCATTTTGTACTCTCAGGAAACGTTTTCAGCTAAAAAGCTAAAATTTGGTGCATTCTATTATATTTGTGTACCAATTTTCAGCTCATCAACTAAAACCTTTCAAGATTATCATTTTCTAATCTCAAGAAACGTTTTCAGATAAAAAGAGCATTCTAAGATATTTGCGTACCAATTTTCCTCTCATCAACTAAAACGTTTCTAGATTGGCATTTTGTACTCTCAGGAAACGTTTTCAGGTAAAAAACTAAAATTTGGTGCATTGAAAGATATTTGTGTACCAATTTTCAGCTCATAAACTAAAACCTTTCAATGTTAGCATTTTGTACTCTCAGGAAACGTTTTCAATTTGTAAAATATGCATAGTTTTATAGAAATTCTGAATTTGTTTTGAAAAAGTCTGATTTTGATTTTTAAAATCTTGAATTTGATATGGAAAAGTCAGCATTTGATTTTTAAAATCCTGAATTTGATATGAAAAAAGTCCGAATTTGAAGTTAAAAACCTGTAAAAAATAACAAGCCCACGGATTCAATTTCAATCTTTTAGGACGCTAATAAGAATTGTTTAAAAATTCGGATAGGTTACCATTTAATTTGATTGGTTTTCACTCAATCGACTGCTAATTTCTGGCTACGTCCCTGATATAAGATATATAAATATTTATACGAAAATAAAGAAAAATTAAATTATAGTAAGTTGGGGGTAAGTGCGAGCCCATTTTTCAAAAGTTAATTTTCGAGCTGTATCCCTTTTATTATCAATTATTTGCATGTAAAATTTTAAATGTAAAGACTTTTAACCTTTGTTCTTCATGGATTGAGAAATAAAAATATGAAAGTATAAATGGAATAATGATAGTTAAAAAATTTGTTAGGGATTTACAGGGCGCACACTTTCCCGGCAAAGTAGGGTAAGTGCAAATTTGCCTCAGTTCATATTATACTATTTTGTTTTTACGGATGTGTCTGGGTAGAATCAGCATACTATCCTGGAAATTATTCTCTAAAAATTGTTAAATTTGAAGCACGGTAGGCTTAAAATTAGCTTGGTAAAGGACAGTAGCCGACCATATGCTTTCCACTATTGTTTGGCCAACTAAAGAAATTAAAAAAGATAAGAATGCGATTAACATCACTATTGGGAGGCTAGGCGGTAGCGTGTCATCCTGCTAACCAAGTAGACCCGGGTTCGAATCCGACTCGAGGCATCCGGCTAAAATCTGACCCCCGGGGTAGAGACAAATTTAAATAAAATAAATAGTATCGTAAATGGCTTATGGCTAGAAAGGCCGAAAAGCCAAAAAAAACAAAAAAAAAAACATCACTATTATTGTCTCAGTGATACCATTTTTGTTGCTCTAAAGTTCCTTAACTTTCTCATAATACAAGGATTACGTTACATTAGTAACAAAATGAAAACATCATTTAAATTGTTTTATTATTATTTTGCTAATAATGACGTTTGAAATAATATTGCTTTTCAAATAGATGAGAATATTATTTATGAGTATACATTGAATATGTAAAAAAACCTGTCCGATCCGAAAGGGGCATATGGGTATCCCAATGAAATTACCAAAAAATTGAATAATAATATTATTCATGAAAATAAAAATGTTAGGTATTGTAATTTAAAATACACGTTTTTTGTATCCAATTTCCCCAAAATCTAGCAAATTTTTAAAATGTGGTAACACCGTCATCGGAAACGGTATGTTAAATTTAGAAGCTATAAAAGTAGCATAATGTTGATATTTTGACGAAAAATTAAATATCTCATATTTTAGTCCTAGGGGGTTTCTCAGAAATAAATTTAAGTGATCTAGGGCAGTGTTCCTCAAGCTTCTTGTGTTCAAGGCACACCTACCAAATAAAGGAATTTTAGAGGAGGCCTGTCCAACCCGCGGGCCTCATGCGGCCCAAGATGGCTATCAATGTGGCCCGACAAAAAATCACAAACTTGCAAACTTTATGAGGTTGAGACTACAAATCCCAGTGATATTACTAAAACTAACTTCCTATTAATTTACGAGCTTTTCGTGCGTGCCTTCGGCACGCCCTCGAAGCTCGGCCCTCCGGGCTGGTGCCCTGGCGGGCGGCGTCTCGGTCCAAAAATTTTATTCCTCTTAAAAAACCACACTCCAAATGTATACCTGTAAACTCCCGTAAATACATAGTCTCTTAAAAGTTTCGCCTCATTTTCGTCCTGTCACAGCTACAGAAATGAGGCTCTAGATATGAATCTGGAAATATTTTTTTTTTTTTTTTTTTATAATCTACAGCATTGTGATATTTTTTGTGTAGAAATAGATTTATTTAAATAAGTGGGTTCGTGTGAGGAGGAGAATTATATTATATCATTTTTTTAAAAATTTGGGATCGATAATCGATATAAGGCTCCAAATATTTAAAAGAGATCAGGTGTTGTTTGTATGACAGGCTGCTCTATCCAGTATTGCCATGAGAAATTTATATGGGCATGCGTGACACTTAAGTCGTTCAATTTTGTAAAAATCAAAAAATAAGAATAACAAAATTTAGATTTTTAAAAAATTATAAAAAAGTGGCAAATTATTAAAAAATAAACAAATAATATATAAAATATAAATCAAATAAGATGTGATTAATTTCTTCTTCTGTGCGCAAAGAAAAGCGAATTGAATATTTAATTTTTGAGTGATGAGGGGGGTGGGGAGGAATAATTATCAATATATTTAATGTTTCTTAATTTAAAATCAAGTGGAGTCTTTCATTTCAATATTCGAGTTCAAATTACAATTATATTTCAAATTTGCCTCGACTTATCTCGACTCAAAACACAAATATACCGACGGCATCATCGCCCCTGTCGGCAGCATTAGGTCAGCGTTGCTGCAAATTAATCTGGACTATTCTTATTATTATGACCTAAATAATGAATTTTTTAATTTAACACGTTATTTTGCAATGAGAAATTAATAAAGTGATTCTTAAATAATTTTATTTATTCAACCATCTATTTTCAAGTATGAAGCACACAAAGAATGAAATATTTGATGGGCATTTCGAGAATTCCTTTGAGCCAAATATCGACGGATTAATGTCCCCCAAAACAATGACAATCTTTTCACTAAAATTTCATGTTGCTGATTTGTCTCTTACTTTTATAATAAAATAAACTGCAACGGATCGTTGCTAAACTTTATCCAAATTCATTTGATATATTAATATGTTTATTCCTTTAATATTAATCAGATATCACTTGCTATTTGCAGTTCATGTTGACTTTAATTCAAAAATAATGATCGATTCTTATTTTAAAGTCAAGGAATAACCATTCTACATTGGATTTTTGACATTTCGGTTATTATTGGTAACCATTGCTGAAGATATGGAGGAATCGACTTAAAATCAAAAATAGCGATCGATTCTCATCTAATACTTGAGGAATAACAATTCTACATTAAATTTTTGACGCTTCGATTATTATTGGTAACCATTGCTGAAGACATGGAGGAATCGGTTTAAAATGAAAAATAACGATCGATCCTTATCAAATACTAGAGGAATAACCTTATTGCATTCCATTTTTGATGTTTTGACTATTAATGGCAACCTCTACTGAAAACTTGGAAGAATCGACTTAAAATCAAAAAGACTAAATTCTTTTATGGCAAACAACTCAAGCTTGAGGCTAAAAGGTTGGAAAAAACCAATGTTTATTTAATATTTATTTATTATTAAAATCAATATAATATGAAAAATTTAGTTGGTTCATGTCCATTTTAATAGTAAATAATAGATTCACGGGTTTTATTTATAATATGAAAAGATGTTTATGTGTAGGTGTATTTCTTCACAAAACTTGACATTTCCGCCGGCACACCAACTAATGACTACGGTACACCAGTGTGCCCCGCGGCACACACTTTGCGGAACACTGCTCTAGGGTTCCTCGCTCTACAAAAGGTTGAGAAACAGAGAAGTATCTTTTATCTATGAGAAACACTGTCTTAAATAATCAAATAAAGCAGGGGTGGCCACAACGTGCCTTGAGAGCCGCATGCGGCTCTTCAGTCAATCTCGTACGGCTCTTGAACCCTTTTGAATAATACTGATTTGAAAAAGTATAATAATTATATTAAAAAAATAATAATACAAAAATTAAATTAAGAGAGATACTAGAATTGCAAGAGGATGAAGGACTAAAAGGATTCGATCCGAACTAACTGATGAACATATTTAAGTGAACCCGTGCGAACTGCTCTTACCATTTATCAGCCAGATTTCAAACAACTAACAGTCAACATGAACACTCATAAAAGCACTTCTCAAAAGTAAAATATTATTTCTTTTTTTATTGTAATTGAACACTAATGTTATAAGTAAGTAGAGCAAAAAATAAATGTTATTTCATTTATCTATATCTATATAAAATTAAGGTTTTGTCTGTACATTGCTCCAAATCAGTCCTAATTTTAGTTGCACACGTTTCAAGTAAAGTTATGACCGAAAAGATCCTCAACAAAATTTCTGTCTGTCTGTCTGTTTCAGTGGTTCCCGCGAAAAGTTGCTCTCGATTCACGTAAAAACGGCTGAAGGGATTATTATGAAATTTCATATTTGTATTAGATGTCTTCTAACTTACGTTTTTAGCTATATAACGTTTTGATATTTTGACCCCAAAAGGGGGGTTGGGGGGGGGGGGGGGGGGGCGCACGAATGAAAATTATCAAATAACTCCTAAACTATTAACTCTACGGCAAATTTTATAATGAGCAAAGTTGTAGGGGGATGTGATTGCTGACAACTTTTGTCTTGGTGCGGAGGATGGGGGCTATGGCATGGAGTGCGCGGGGTGGGAATGGGGTGGAGTAAGGGAGTAAGGCGGAGTAGGGAGTGCTGGGAGTCCAGGGGGCTAGGCGGGGGTGGAAGGCACGGGGGGTTCAGGTGAGGGTCCAGTGGCGTAGTGGGGTGATACGGGGGTTGGGTGCAGGATGGAGTGTTGGGGTGGTGGTGTGAGGGCGGTGGTTGGGCACGGGTGCATGGTGTGCTTGCGGGTTTCGGGGGGGGGTGGTGGAGTGCGTGGAGGGTAGTTTGAGGGGGGGATTCAGGGGGCATGCCTTCTGGCCAGCAAGATGGCCGCCGAAGGCGGGCCTTGCAGCTAGTATTTTATAAAATAAAAATGTGTCTTTTTTTAATAAACCATTAATTAATCTCCAGACAATGTGGCTCGCTTTGAAACAGTTTTATAAATTTGCGGCTCCCAAAGTTATGGTTAGTGGCCACCCCTGATATGAAACATGTTTAAAGATACCGCCTAAGAAATTGTAATATTAGAGGTTTGTACAGACTACAGATAGCGCCATCAACTGTGCTGTCATCTACACTCTTTTTAGACTTGAGAATTCAATTATTCATTTCTACTAAGGTTATTATATAAATTTTGATATAAATATGTTTTTAACGAATGTATTACTAAAAAAAGTTAAAAGCAAGTAAGTCACTTGTTTGTTAATAATTCATATTGATATTCAAATGGAAAATCTTGTTTTTCAGGTATATTCTTGTTCTGATGGAGAGTGTTGTTTCTGGCCATAAAGTTAATTTTATCCGAAACAGACTTGACGATAAACTTGAAGTTATTCGTTTTGATCCTTGGAGTAAATACACTTTTTATACACTTTTCTATTAATTAGTATTGTATTATACTCTTTTCTATTTATTTTTTTATACATTTGTGCCCATAATTATGAAAGTGGTCTAAGTCTTTGTTTGTTAGTTTCGAGATATTTAAAGTTTTATAAAATAAACAAGATTCGAATTCTGTATAATGAGACAACTAGAAATCCACTTAACTGTTCAATTTTATGCGATTTTTCAAACCCGACATCTTATTACTGTACATTTCAAATGGATGGAACAAAAAATATGAAAAAACTAATTTTCTTAATTTTTTGACTTGGTCCACTTTCATAATTATGAGCACATTTGTTTCTTTATTTTTTTTATTTATAAAACACACTAATAGTTCATTATAAATATAATATATATTATATTATATAACATAATCACTTTTTAGTCATAAGTAGAGACCGGATTCCTATGCAATTGCATATTTTGTTTCCCGCCACATACGACCCAGGGAATCAATTTTATCTATCCGAATCATACATCTAGGATACTATAGGTTAAATTTTATACTGCATATTTTTGCATATTTAAGTAATATTGCATAAAATTGCATATTTGAAGGATTTTTTGCCACATTGCCTATTTCGCGCCAAATACAGATTTTTTAAAAGTAAATTTTCGGAAAAAGAATGAAAAAAAAAATGAAGAAATATATATATGGTATATAAAGTTCCTTTAAATTTGCCCCCATCACATCTGAGAATGTGGAGCGATCCTTTTCATATAAATCAATTTTAAGTGACCGTAGACATAATAACCTGACGATAATTTAGAAAAATACTTGAAAAAATTTTGTGCCGAGGGTAGCAGAATTTTTATATATTGAAGGAGACAATAAAAGAGTTTGTCTTCTGTTGTAATAAAATTTATAATTCCAGCAGAAGACACACTCTTTTATTGTCTCCTTCAATAGAAAAATACTTGTAAACATAAATTTACCCCCCCCCCCGCCGTATTTTTTGAAACATTATTATATTTATTATGTTGATTTTATTCAAGAGGACCTATTATTTCTTTGAGTTTAAAGATCTTTTAATATATTTAATATAATGAGAATTTTGTGAAATTTTTTGCTCAATAAAAGTACATACTTGACACTTGGTGTCTATAGGTTACTTTATCATTTTATTTTTTTCATAGCACTCCTTCAAATATATAATAGTCTTTTTGTCTTCAATTTTAATTTTTTAATGAATAAAAAAATTTATTTTGCCAATTTTTACTGCATATATGTGCATATTTCAACGTATTCTGCATATTACTTGCATATTTCAGCCTTTTTAACTTCATATTTTATGGCATATTTTGGCAGTTTTTACTGCATAAAAATCCGGTCTCTAGTCATAAGGGAAATTCTATAACACATCGATCGATCGATATCTCTAACTATCGTACAATAAAAAGAAGGTTTACTGTGTCATCATTAGTTTAAGAGATAAAGTTTTGTATATTTAAAAAAATGCGAGAAAATTTTTCTGATGCTCAATCTCGATTTGAAAAGTACAAAAAAATGACTTTAATCACAACTTTTAACATTTCGATCATACAAATAAGATATTAAATCATTGAAAAGTATAATAAATTTCCTGGAAAATCTGTAATTATCAGGGAAATTTGAAATTATTTTTTTGTGGCCACTGTAAAAAGTATTAAATAAAAAAATATTTTTAAAAAATACACTTTTCAATCACAGAACAGAACTGAAAAGCAGAAAATAAATTCTAGGATTTCTGACGTATTGTCTTACGGTTATAGTTGAATTCACTCAGTTTTAATTTAATGAGAAGTAAAATAACACTGGTCTACAAAATAAAAAAAAAATTTGGTGCCAAGGATTTATAACTGATTTTATCTATATTTGGGCCCCTGAATCTAAATATGAAATCAGTTTTTTTCTATCAGCTCTACTTTTTTAGTTACATCCACTTTTTTATCAAGTTTTTTTTCTATTTAAATGTACTTTTTGCTCGTTGCGACTATCACGATGATCGTTCAACAATAATCGTACAACGAGGAAAATGTACCTTACAGACAGTCGCTGGAAGGAAAACAGCTCCATAAGAAATACAAAGAAATAGTGCTCAACGATTATCGTTGCACGATTATTGTTGAACAATCATCGTGATAGTCTCACCGAGCAAAACGTACTTTAATATTTTCATGTATCAATGTTGTAAAATTATTATATAAGGATTGGTTCTTAGATATTTGCCCTACTTATTAACCACTTTGATGACTGTTATTTCTACCTTGTAAATATTATTGGAATCAATAGAAAGAACCGTAGAAGCGGACTTATCCTGATTTAATAGATAAGACGCCCTGTCCTTCCCTCACTCAGAGAAGTGCCGATTCTAACGTTTCACCAGCTACCAGAGAGAGCTCTGTAAGGACGAGTCTTGTCACTCTGATTACACTTCTGCTACTAATGGAGTTGACAGTGATCCTGCCTTCGTGAATTTCATGAATGAGCTGAGCGAAAAGCCTGCACTTCATTTGTTGAAGTTTTTGGAAATTTTCTGGCCAAACGCAAAGCTAAAAACTATGGTATGTTGAACTGGTAAACGAGATGCTTAACAGTTTCAGATTCCTTGGGTGTAACCTGAGCATTAAGCTGCACTATTTACACAGTCACTTAGACGTTTTCCTGAAAATTTAGGAGACACCAGTGAGGAACAAGGTGAAAGATTTCACCAAGATATTAAAACTATGGACGACCGCTACCAAGGTATGGTAGATGGGGTACAGATTACTGCTGGAGTTGAAAAAGGGACTGTTCCAAAATACATTCAAGATTGTGTCGGGAAAGAAGCTTCCAAAGTGTTCAGTGATTAGTTGATTTCATCGATGACTTTTTCCTCTGTTTTTGTTATTTGTAATTAGAAAAGTACTACTGCAATATTCTCTATGATTTTTATATTCCTTTAACAAAATATGAAAATAAAATTGAGTGGATATTGATGAGGCAGTCCAAAAAAAAGAAGAGGATAATTTATACTATCTTTTTATTCATAAACCGACGTTTCGGAGGCTATTCCCTCCTTCTTCAGGGTTATTATTATACTATAATTCTGCTGAAAATGAAATACGATATATTATTGTTACTGCCGCTGAAAGAGGAGACAGAGGGGAATGTCTCATTAGATTTCCTTCACTGACTTTTCAAAACCCTGAAGAAGGAGGTAGAATAGCCTCCGAAACGTCGGTTTATGAATAAAAGGATAGTATAAATTATCCTCTTCTTTTTTTTTTGGACTGCCTCATCAATATCCACTCAATTCACTTATCAGTCCGTCTCCAAAAATTACTTCAATCTTATAAAAATAGTGTAACATATATAGTATTTCACTAAAATGTTATATCTTGGAAACTTGAGCTGGTAGGAAAAAAAACTAATGCCATGTTTGAATTCAGGGCATCAAATTCATATGAAATCAGCTCCAAATACCCCGCACCAAAATCACTGTTGACCAGTGTAATCGTACAACTCTGAAAAATCAAAAAACATTCCCAGAAGTAAAAGTGTGAAGCGTTGATTAAGTTTCAAAGAATTTTACTATCGCTTCACACTTTTACTTCTAGGAATGTTTTTGATTTTTCAGATATTGTACTTCCCATTAAGGTAGTTCTTTCACAAATGCAAAAATTCACGAAGTCTTTGAAACTTGGAATATAAGTCATTAAAAGCATAATAGACATACTGTTAAAATTTGAAGACGATTTACCACACTAAACATGAAATAATTGCAATTAAAAATGACATTTTTTTACATAGGGTAGTTAGGGAAAGGATGGGGATATGATCATTATTTAATATTTTTTCATTGAAGGACTTTCACCATCTTGATGAAAAACTAATATTTGTTAGAATAATATATTCGGAGTAACTTAAAAAAAAAAATAGAAATTATTTACCACTTAGTTTTGATAAAAAACAAAAAAAAACATATTTGGGCGATTATTTTTAGTGGAGGGGATATAAGCACAATGGCTTGGAAACAATCTGGCAAGCATGTGGGTATCGATATAGAGATTTCGTAGTGTGAGTATACAGTCATGTTAAAAAAACATAACCTAAAACTTTAGTTCCGTTCATATTTTTAGAGTGGTTAACGAGGTTAAAACTTTGTGTGTGGATTGTCGCTAAAGTACCTCCTTAAATTAAAACTGACTGAATTCAACTATAACCTAGAGACAATACCTTAGAAATACTAGAATTTATTTTCTGCCTTTGTTCTGTGATAAAAAAAATATATTTTTTAAAAATCTTTTTTTTTTAATTTTTTTTATTTAATGTTGTTTTATCGTTTATTAATATAATTAATTTTTGTTTTATTTTTTAGTTCAGCAAGAATCAATATATAAAGAAGTGAAGAAAATAAGAAGCTTATAATACCTAATATTTCAATTTATAAAAATAACTTATTGAAATAAATAAATGCTTTAAAAGAAATGCTATCTCGAAATTTTCTTTATTTAAAAAACTCTTATTCCACCAAACAAGTTAAAGTTAAAAACGCCATTAGAAGAAATTTAGAGAATAAATTAGAATTTGGACAACTCTTAGAAACTAAAAGGGACAAAACTAAAAAAACTAAAGAGCCGTCTTCACCTTCACCTTCTAATACTCACAATTCTGAATTATTTTATTTAGAAAAATCATCAAAACATGTTAAAATTTTACAAAGACAAACAAATAATGAATCTTTAGATTCTTTAAAAAAGGAAAATGCTGAACAAGATATTATTACCTCGAAAGATAAAATATCCAAAAATAGTTCACTTCCGGATATTATTTTGAGAAATATTGAAACGTTTCCTTTTAAAAATAATGCCAAGAATGTTATAAATAAATCAGATGCAGATTATAAACAAATATACAACTTTAATTTAGAAGAAAACAAAAAGTTGATGTCGAAAAACATATATGCATTTCCATCAGTTACAAGAATACTTAATCAAACATTATCAGAGAAATCTAAAGAAGCTTTAGAGAAATGGAAACAAGATAAAATTAAAGAGCTAGGTCTGGAAGGTTTTCAAATTTATCACCAAGGTTAGTTAGATATATATTTATTAATGATTTTTTTTATTAATAACGGGTGTTTTTGAATTTAAAATAAAACACATATTTTACCAAGGCTAATCAAAATTGAGTGGATATTAATGAGACAGTCCAAAATTCAAAAAAAGAGAGATAATTTAAATAGAGAAACAACAACTCTGCTACTCTCGGCAAAACAAAAACTTTTCAATTAGATAATTTAAACTATATTTTTTATTCAAAAACCGACGTTTCGGAGGCTTATTCCCTCCTTCAGGGTTTGTAATCAATTAAAATGAGATTTGGCCATCATTATAATCAAGACTATCACAAAAAATTTTAACATACATAATTAATACATATATATGAGCCGTTTATTTTGAAATTATTATTATCATTTCCGTCCATAATTTGTATTAATTTGAAAGTTTATAATAGGAAAACAAGTTTTTATGTGTGACTTTTTTATTTATCAGCCAACGTATCGTCGACTTTGCCGACTTCTTCAGGGCTTCAAATAGTCATGTCACACATTCGTCTAAATTTTCTTGTTATCTTTGTTACCATTGAAGACCATCAGAAACACAAATTTCAAAAAATATTTGGCACATTCACAAAAAATAAATTTCTTTCCTTTCTTTTTATATTAACAAATAACATTAGATATAAAAAACACAAATAGAATGAGACAACACTGTTTTTAAAAACAGAATAGAATATTTTTTTCTTTTGATCCTTACATAAAGAAATCTCAAATTTAAAAAAAAAAAAATAATTGTTAATATAAAAAGAAAAGAAAGAAAAATTGTTTATGTGAATGGTGAATTTGCCAAATATTTTTTGAAATTTATGTTTCTGATGGTCTTCAATGGTAACGAAGATAACAAGAAAATTTAGACGAATGTGTGACGTGACTATTTGAAGCCCTGAAGAAGTCGGCAAAGTCGACGAAACGTTGGCTGATAAATAAAAAAGTCACACATAAAAACTTGTTTTCCTATTATAAACTTTCAAATTTTTATTTTGAAAGTGTCGTAAGTCCATTTATGTTCGAATCGAGATATTGATGAGTTTGTGTTGGAGTAAATTTAAAAATATTGGCAACAGATAACATAGTAGAATTATGTTTTTGGGTTTTTAAGGGTGTCAAATTTATCATCCCAATTTAGCATAATTTTCATTATTTAAGAAATAAAGCTATGAATGGACTTAACGCCACTTTCAATATCAATGAAATGACGTTTTCAATTCTTAAGAAAACACAAGTTCATAGGAAAAGTAAATTTCCCTTGAAATAAAAATAAATGTATACACTTTTATGTTATAAAATCAAAAAAATATTCTACTTTTATTCTTTTTAGTTTTTACATTAAAATTAATATTGTTTTATTAATTATTATTTAGTCTTCTCCAGTTGGTGTATGCGGGAGGGATTTAAAATAACTAAAGTGTAAAGGTCTTATATAATGTAACAAATTTAAGAAAACTGTAGAAACAAGTAAAAATAGTCAGCAAGTGAAACAAAACTGTGTTTTTCAACGCAGATTTCAACAATGAGCTTCTTTCTGTGGACAGGGGCTGTTCTGTTGTTTATAACAAATTCATTCCACAATGATAATTCAACATAAATCTGGGATCATACAATTTTATTTCATAATATTTTCCATATCCATTTCAATGGGACTTTCAAAATAAACTTTTTCATCACTTCATTAACCAGCAATTTTCATGTTACAAAATCTTAATGATTTTAAATATATTAGTAACAAGTTGCTTCAGAATGAAAAGATCATGTAAAAATGTAACTAACTCGATTTTCTTGGAAAATGGACTTTCGCTACTTTAAAAATAATCGGCTCATATATACATTTTTTTTATTTTATTCTTTTTTTTTTAATCAAAAAATATTCTACTCCCTTTGAAAGGTCATTGACGGCTAGGCGCATGTTTTATCTATCTAGGAGGGGATTTGGCTAATTAATTATATATGTTGCAGTAAAAACCCGTTTTTAGTAAGAACGGGTTCTTAATAGTTAAAACGCGTTTCACTGAATACCTTTGTGGCAACTAGAATTTACTGATGTTAGTTGAGTTTGGTCCAAAGGTCTAAGACAGAGGTGGGGAACCTTTTTACCCTGAGAGGCCACATTTAAAATAGCAGTAACAAAGGAGGCCACATAAGTTTTAATACCGATAAATGTAACTTTTGTAAAGTTATTGCTGTTCAAATTTAATTTTTTTTTTATTTTGAATTCATTTTTTTACTTTATCCAATGCGAAGCATGGGAGAAAGTATTGGAATCGCTCTCGCGGCAAGCGTGGCTTCAAAGGGTCCTCAGGTAAAGACTACGGAACCCATGGACTCAATTAAAGTCACAAATTGTAGTATTCAATTAGGTTGAATTTTAGCACGTGACGGTTTTGCCAAAAATTACATGGGGTCTCGTCGAGAGGCCAAAAAGTGCGATTTTTTCATTTAGTGCGTGCGTATGGATGGATGTATGGATGTTATCGTTTTTTTGGCCCACGATTTTTTCCACACCGTTGCACCAATTGAAATGAAATTGAAAACCTACCATTAGTTTAACAAAATGAAGCGCTGATTAGTTTTTGGTACATATCGGACCACAAACATTAGTACTTTATTTCAGTACTTTTTTAGTTTTTTCTAAATATCTTGAAAATGACTTAACCAATTTTGATGAAATTTAATATCCTAATTAAGTACCTTGGGGACCACAAAAAAGGTTAAATAAAGTTTTTAGTAAAATTATATTTTAAAGTACTTTACTCAAGAACATATTAATATTTCAAATGAATTTGGATAAAGTTTAGCAACGATCCGTTGCAGTTTATTTTTTTTTTAGATTCAGTTTTTCTTTATTTCAAATTCATTTCGAGGCCACATAAGAAATTCAAAAAGGCCACAGGTTCCCCACCTCTGGTCTAGGATCTTCATTTTTGACATTCCGTCCCATTTTGGGTGTTTATTTTCAAAAATGAGGCAGAAAGTCAAAAATGAAGATCCTAGACCTTTGGACCAAACTCAACTACTAACATCAGTAAATTCTAGTTGCCACAAAGTTATTCACTGAAACGCATTTTAACTATTAAGAACCCGTTCTTACTAAAAACGGGTTTTTACTGCAACATATATATATATTTATCTTGAATTTGCAAATCATCTCTACACTAAATTCTGGTGAAAATATATTTTAGACACCTGGTATTATAATTTTTAAGCTACCTTAAATTCTACTTGTCGAATATATTAATTTCAATAAAAATTAAAGGAAAATGGTGAAAACTTTTTCTAATCTCGGTAAGCTCTCTGTAAATTGTGCAGTTATAATCGACGGAAAAGTTAACTAGCCAGTTCCCTTGAGAGTAAAGCTGTTCTACTAATAAATTTAAATATAATAAACTATTTACAATAAAGCAAGACTGATCGACCTACTGAGGTCTTAAATCCATGAAAATTATGATGATATAATATTGTTACTGCCACTGAGAGAGGAGACAGAGGGTAATGTCACATTGAATTTACTCCACTGACCTTTCAAAGTGAGTAGAATATTTTCTGATTTAAAAAAAAAAGAATAAAATAAAAAAAAATGTATATATACGAGGATAAGTCAAAAATTACTTACACTTTTCGTTCTACAGCTTTATTAAACATTATTTTTCGATATAGTCTCCACCGTTAGCGTTTTTGTGATAGTCTTGATTATAATGATGGCCAAATCCCATTTTAATTGATTACAGACCTTGAAGGAGGGAATAAGCCTCACCCACAAAGCAGTATCCGTTTGAGTCGAAGGTCCCAAAATATATTTAAAAAAAATCTAATGTTAAATTTGAAAAATAACCAAAATGATGCCGTATTCGATGAAATTTGCAAATAAAAAAAAAAGCCAAGATTAAAATAAAATTTCAAAAAATGAAGGGACAGCATCCCCTGGTTGAAAAGTACAACATATCTAAGACAATATTATATATTTCTCGACTTTAAGCTAATATATCAGACGACATTGACGATCTTTCTAAAGATTTGTTAATTTCTAACATTTCAATTAAAATAATTCAAAATCACTTAAGTATATTTTAATATGAGAGAGAATTTTTAGACTAGAGACCCAAATAGTTTTATTGCCTAAATGATCAATATTTCAATTTTGCTGATTTTATATATTTCTAAATTTTTAATATAATAAACTAACCTGTTAATAAACGGTGAAAAAGATGAATTATAACGAGAAATATTTCACTAATTAAATTGAGACATTAGGACTCTTGGACGCTTCCTTCTCAACTAATTGCAAGCCGATTAGGGCGCCCCGACATGTCCAAACTTGTATTAGGAAACTCTGACGTCACTAATAAAATAAATATAAATATAATTCACTAACACCTTGAGAAAGAAAGAGAGGGTGGATTATTCTTTATCTCACTCGCGCTTACATAGTCGATATAATATTTGAGCTGAAATACACATGCTGGGTTACATTTATTTACTAAATCATGATTATTCCTATTTAGGAAATCATTTGATTATTACTTACAATAAATAGATTTGAAGATTATCACTAGGTAATTTGGAATAGCAATTCACAAGGTCAATTATTTTTCAATATTTGATATTTTTGTTATAGTTTTTATTAATAAAAGATGAAATATATACAAATATATAATATGACCAATGGAAATGGTATATAAAATCATGTTCGATGCATTATTAAAACGAGAAGGCGCAGTTACTTATGATATTGACCTTTTACAAGAATACTCATTCAAATTTGAAAAGTTATCCCATTTTATTTTGTTAATGGAGAAGAATGGTGTGGTTTCTTGGTGAAAAATTTTAAATAAAATCCCAATTGATTACAGACCTTGAAGAAGGAGTAAATAAGGCTCCGAAACGTCGGTCTTTGAATAAAAAAAGATAGTTTAAATTATCTCTCTTTTTTGAATTTTGGACTGCCTTATCAATATCCACTCAATTCACTTATCAGTTCGTCTCCAAAAATTACTTTAATCTTATTAAAGCAAATCAAAATTTTTTATTGATAATGAAAGGTGGATTTGTGCCCAAGGGCGGATCCAGGAATTTTTATGGGGGGGGAGAATGTATATAAAATTTGCTGATGTATATAAGAACTACTTTATATCTCGAAAGTGTGTCGCGATCGAATTGTTCAAAGCGGGGGGGGGGGGGGGGGGGTCGGGGCGCACACACACACACACACACACACACACACATAGAACTTTATTTTCAATTTTTAAAATTTAAAAAAATAAATGTTTTTTTTTACAGATTTCTGTATCTCATATTTTAGAAAGTTCATTAAAATGAAAAAAATGAAAAAAATTGTTATAAATTCCCCTGTCGATTTGGCCGCCGTTTTTTGGCCTTTGCGTGCGACGTGTTCGACAGGCACGGGCCTGTATGGGAGGGGGGGGGGGGCGATCGCCCCCTCCCCCCTGTATCCGCCCTTGTTTGTGCCATGTATGTATGAAAAACAATATTGTTCAGAATGCCCACCACGGCTTCTTTTACAGGCCATCATTAGAACATCAAAATTTTCGATGACTTTTTTAAATAATAGCTGCTCTATAGCCTCAATGTCAGCTTCAACGCGTTGCTTTTAAGGTCTTGAATTGTTTGTGAACCATTAACATACGCGCAACTTAGCATGCTTTAAACGTGGTCAAATCGCACTTTTGCGATCTTGAAGGCCAAAAATTCACTTTAGAATTTCTTGAAATCCATAGTCCTCTTCACGATCATTTAAAAAAACGATCAATAATGCCACCTGTTCATAATCCACTGTTTTCAGTTCGCATTAAATGATTTTATACTCCATAAAGGTTTTAATTTTGCACCATTTAATGCGGTAAAGTGTTACGAAATGTATATTTTTTTATAGAACGACCATTTTCGAAAATAAGATTGGAATACCAAAATGCGATATTTTGCGTCGTTAAAGAAGTAATAAATGGCATAGACTCAACATTTCATGTCAAAAAAAAAATAAAGAAAACATTGCATTAAGAGTGTATTAATTGATATTTGAAAAACTCACAACAGGTGGCCCACTATATATTTGGAGTGATTTGGAATTTTTATTATTTTCTTTATCATTATAGTATTAGGAAGCTTTCTAGGGCAGAAAATTATTTCTATTTTCTTAGTTTTTATTAAAATTTTATCAAAAAGTAAAGATTTGAGCATCTTCTTTTGAAAATAGTTAGATATTTTCAAAAATCAGCTCGGTTTCGAATTAACAAATCAATTTAAAAGAGAAAGAATTTAATTTTTAGGACAAATTCTAAGATTTTTAATAGAAATATTATTAAATTGCGATATCAGAGGGGATTCATCCCCCCAGAAGTCGAACCTGAGAACTAACATGCTTTCCGGGCAGTCAGCTCACCCTCGAAATAAAAATGCCTCTCTTCTGAATCGCAAAATAAGATATAAGCATAGAAATTCTTTACTCCATTAATATAACGGAAATTAAAAAATTTAGCTTAAAATGAAAAAAAATTTAATAATATTTCTATTAAATCTGTCCAAAAAATTCTCTTTAAAATTGATTTAATTTGGCGAAAAACATTCAATATTACTTTTATATTTAAATAGGAGGACTTGTATGAAGAACTTTTCATTTAATCTAAAAAAAATTTAATTTTTGTTATATTTTAATGGAGTAAAGAATTTCCTATGCTTATATCTTATATTGCGATTCAGAGAGGTTTTTGTCTCGAGGGTGTGAGCTGACTGCCCGGAAAGCATGTTAGTTCTCGGGTTCGACTCCTGGGGGGGGGGGGATGAATCCCTCTGATATCACCAATTTAATAATATTTCTATTAAAATTTTAAGATCTGTCTAAAAATTAAATTCTTTCTCTTTTATCAAAAGGTTGAAAAGTGTTTAAATAAAAAAAAAGTAAGCGAAACAGGGATTGAGGACTAAAGTTTTATTTAATCTCATAAATAAGGCGACCAACTATTTTCGTACAAAGCAGTACGAAAGGAAATTCGTGGAAATGGTGATTGTAAAAAACTTAAGTATTCTCCGTTCAATTATATATTTTTAAAATAATGAGAAAAATTAATACTAATTCTAGTATTTTAATTTATATAACTTTTAATTATTGAAATCATATTTTGCCGTTGAATGAATTTTTGGATAATTCTGAATTTTTCTTCTATAATAGCGCACACACATCAACTACTTTCCTCATGTTAAATTTAACCCATAAGAATTCCATCTGTGATGTCTTTACGAAGAATAGTTGCATTTTCCAATATAAATTCGATAATGTTAAGTAAGTTTTAAAGGTGTAATATTGATTTCGTGAAAGAAACACGAAACATTTCATTTAACAATAATATAATTATTATTCTTTCGAATGTACTTACCTTAGAACAACTTTAATTTTTACTTAATTTAGGTATTTAGTAAATAAATAGCATTTTTTCATTCAAAGAAATTACAAAAACTATGCCGAATTACTTTCTTTGCTCTAAAAAATCCTCGTAAAACAAATGCATTTGCATACAATGTTATATAGTAGTTTTAAAGTACAAAAGAATGCAAGAGAATATTTTTTGATTTTTAACTGCTCGAAAAAGGAGTATAAAACTCCGTAAAAAGAGTATGGTTAGTCACCTTATCATAGCTTTAAATAATAGTGTTAAGAGATTTTATTTTTTAATAATCTTTGTGGATAAATATGTGGTTACTCTATAGTGGGTGGCCAAATTAATGCTGCTAAATGAATTTTTATCAAGTAAATTTATTTTATTCAAACTTTTCAAAAAATCTATTAGTAATCTAGTCTAATAACCCTTTGAACTGGCTTGGCAACTCTCCAGACCTCAACCCGATCGAAAATGTATGGGCGGTCCTAGAAAAAGGGACTTGATAGAAAATATTAAAGCATGGTACAATACACCTGCACTTGAAGAAATAGCCTTAAAAAATGCGTGCCAGCCGAAGCATTGCCGCAGCTATAAAATGTTATTGCTCGAGGGAGGATTCACTAAATATTGAAATTGTATTTGTACTATTGAATTTGTATTGTCCTAGCTAATAAACTATAAAGATAACAATTGAAACGATATTATGAGTTTAATAGTAAGCTAAACCCTTAAAAACGTATGAAAGGTATAATTTTTCAAATGAGTATAATAATTTGGCCAGCCACTGTACATTAAAAAATATCAAAATGAAATTCAATATTTGCGTGCGATGCACGTGTTGCACTCCCGACAGGCACGGGCCTGTATGGGAAGTAGGGGGCGATCGCCCCCTCCCCCCTGTATCCGCCCTTGTTTGTGCCATGTATGTATGAAAAACAATATTGTTCAAATGCCCACCACGGCTTCTTTTACAGGCCATCATTCGAACATCAAAATTTTCGATGACTTTTTTAAATAATAGCTGCTCTATAGCCTCAATGTCAGCTTCAACGTTGCTTTTAAGGTCTTGAATTGTTTGTGAACCATTAACATACACTTTACCTTTCAAGTAGCCCCAAACGTGGTCAAATCGCACGATCTTGAAGGCCAAAATTCACTTTAGAGTTTCTTGAAATCATAGTCCTCTTCACGATCATTTAAAAAAACGATCCAATAATGCCACCTGTTCATAATCCACTGTTTCAGTTCTTGCGTTAAATGATTTTATACTCATGTAAAGGGTTTCCCGAAATTCACTCAAGATTTGAATTTTGCACCATTTGTGCGGTAAAGTGTTACGAAATGTATATTTTATAGAACGACCATTTTCGAAATAAGATTGGAATACCAAAATGCGATGTTGCGTCGTTAAGGAAGCTATTACAATAAATGGCATAGACTCAACATTTCATGTCAAAAAAAAAATAAAGAAAAACATTCATTAAGAGTGTAATTAATTGATATTTGAAAAACTCTGCAAAGGTGGCCCACCCTATATATATTTGGAGTGATTTGGAATTTTTATTATTTTTTCTTTATCATTATAGTATTAGGAAGCTTTCTAGGGCAGAAAATTATTTCTATTTTCTTAGTTTTTTTATTAAATTTATCAAAAAGTAAAGATTTGAGCATCTTCTTTTGAAAATAGTTGAATTAAAGTTAAAAATCAGTTCGGGTTCAGATTAACAAATCAATTTTAAAAGAGAAAGAATTTAATTTTTAGGACAAATTCTAAGATTTTAATAGAAATATTATTAAATTGCGATATCAGAGGGGATTCATCCCCCCAGAAGTCGAACCTGAGAACCAACATGCTTTCCGGGCAGTCAGCTCACACCCTCGAGACAAAAATGCCTCTCTCTGAATCGCAAAATAAGATATAAGCATAGAAATTCTTTACTCCATTAATATATAACGGAAATTAAAAAATTTAGCTTAAAATGAAAATTTAATAATATTTCTATTAAAATCTTAGAATCTGTCCTAAAAATTAAATTCTTCTCTTTAAAATTGATTTGTTAATCTGAACCCGAGCTGATTTTTGAAAACATTCCAACTATTTTCAAAAAAGAAGATGCTCAAATCTTTACTTTTATATTTAAATAGGAGGACTTGTATGAAGAACTTTTTTTCATTTTAATCTAAAAAAATTAATTTTTGTTGTTTTACTGGAGTAAAGAATTTCTATGCTTATATCTTATATTGCGATTCAGAGAGAGGTTTTTTGTCTCGAGGGTGTGAGCTGTCTGCCCGGAAAGCATGTTAGTTCTCAGGTTCGACTCCTGGGGGGATGAATCCCCTCTGATATCGCAATTTAATAATATTTCTATTAAAATCTTAGAATCTGTCCTAAAAATTAAATTCTTTCTCTTTATCAAAAAGGTTGAAAAGTGTTTAAATAAAAAAAAAAAGTAAGCGAAACAGGGATTGAGGACTAAAGTTTTATTTAATCATAAATAAGGTGACCAACTATTTTTCGTACAAAAGCAGTACGAAAGGAAATTCATTGGAAATGGTGATTGTAAAAAAAACTTAAGTATTCTCCGTTCAATTATATATTTTTAAAATAATAGAAAAATTAATACTAATTCTAGTATTTTAAATTTATATAACTTTTAATTCTTGAAATCATATTTTTGCGTTGAATGAATTTTTTTGGATAATTCTGAATTTTCTTCTATAATAGCGCACACACATCAGCATTAATTTCATCCCTCATGTTAAATTTAACACATACAATTCCATCTAGTGTCTTTACGAATAGTTGCATTTTCCAATATAAAAGTTGAATGTTAAGTAAGTTTTAAGGTGTAATATTGATTTAAAATTGAAAAGAAACACGAAACATTTCATTTAACAATAATAATTATTATTCTTTCGAATGTACTTACCCTTAGAACAACTTTAATTTTACTTAATTTAGAGTATTTAGTAAATAAATAACGTTTTCATTCAAAGAAATTCACAAAAACTATGCCGAATTACTTTCTTTGCTCTAAGGGAAATCCTCGTAAAACAAATGCATTTGCATACAATAATCGTTATATAGTAGTTTTAAAGTACAAAAGAATGCAAAGGAGTATTTTTTGAGTACAGCTTTTAAAACGAGCACTGCTCACGAAAAAGGAGTATAAAACTCCGTAAAAGAGTATGGTTGGTCACCTTATCATAAACGTACAAGTAATAGTGTTAGAGATTTTATTTTTTAATAATCTTTGTGGATAAATATGTGGTTACTCTATATTGGGTGGCCAAATTATTATACTCAAATGATTTTTATCAAGTAAATTTATTTTATTCAAACTTTTCAAAAAATCTATTAGTAATCTAGTCTAATAACCCTTTTGAACTGGCTTGGCAACTCTCCAGACCTCAACCCGATCGAAAATGTATGGGCGGTCCTAGAAAAAGGGACTTGATAGAAAATATTATTAAAGCATGGTACAATACACCTGCACTTGAAGAAATAGCCAAAAAATGCATTGCCAGCCAGCATTGCCGCAGCGCATACAAAATGTTATTGCTCGAAAGGGAGGATTCACTAAATATTGAAATTGTATTTGTACTATTGAATTTGTATTGTCCTAAGCTAATAAACCTATAAAGATAACAATTGAAACGATATTATGAGTTTAATAGTAAGCTAAACCCTTAAAAACGTATGAAAGATATAATTTTTCAAATGAGTATAATAATTTGGCCAGCCACTGTACATTAAAAAATATCAAAATGAAATTCAATATTTACTTCTTTTATATTGAGATAAAGAGCTGAATAAATTTTGGTTTATATCGTATCTTTACATTTTTACGATTTTTACTATATAGGTAGAGCTTTGTAGAAATTTGCTGGAATTTATTGGTTATTTAGTTTCTTTCTGCCTCTATTGGCAAAGAATGTTAAATTTCTTTTTAATATAGAACGTATCTTCTTTAGACCTCCCTAATTAATTTCATTCAAGCAACAATTGGGACTAATGTAATAAGATAACAGGATTTTAGACAGTCGCCCAAAATTGTTGCTTGAAATCTGAAAAAAATTATATACTTTCAGATGTTTAATCTATTCTTTTGGTTTTTACTTTACTCCATTGGATTTATCACGAGAAAAAAATTTTAAATCATAAATTTAGTCTCTAAGGGCCAGTTGTATGTCGCAAAGTAAATGGTTTTTACCACTAACCAAGGGTAGATGGTAAATGGCGGGGCTGGGATGGCTAATCAGATGACAGGAACTTTTAGTGCCTGTCATCTGATTGGCCATTCCAGTCCCTCCATTTACCATCTCCTTGGTTAGTGGTAAAAAGTATTTACTTTGCGACATACAACCGGCCCTAAATGAAAGAATTTAATTGTATTTATATTTATTAATACTCTTTTTTTTTTAGAAATTTTACAAGAAGGTAAACTGTTTCATAAAATAATTCAGGAACATCTTTCTGGAAAAAACATTGATCATCTTTTTGAGGAATACAGAATTGCCAATTGCTGGAAAAGTATATCTTCGATCATTCAAAATATTAATAACATTCGTCTTATTGAAAGTCATGTTGTTCATCCAAAGTTGTGTTATCAAGGCGTCATTGACTGTGTTGCTGATTATTGGTATATTTAATTATTTGTTATTTTACAAAATATTAATTAATTATTTGTAAATCATTCTCCTTTATTTCATTAATTTAAACTTGAGTTCATTAAATTAAGAACTATAGTTACATACTTATATATAATACTAGCTGACGCCCGGGCCTTCGGCCCGGCGTCACCTAGCCCCTGGCAGGGAGCGTCTCGTTTTATGGTTAAAATTTATATAGATAATAGATGACCCGACCACGCGTTGCTGTGACTAACTCTTATGCTTCACGCCTAAACCAGTGGGCGTATCGAAACTATATTCGCAACATATGTCCGTTTGGTGCTCTGATTGGTATATCTAAATTTTGGGCCAGGTTTATAATTAATTAATTAATTATATATTACTTGTCAAAATTGTTCCCTTAACCAAAAATAATATTGACAGTTGAAAGATTTCCAAAAAGCTATTATCGGCCATCTTGTGTGTTTGCTTTTACCCCCAGAGAGGCGCTGGCGTTGTTTCCTCGAAAAAAAAAAAATATTTTTTACATGCCTCACGTGTGATATCTATAAAAACACTCGTGAATTTGAATGGAATGTTGTGGGAAAATTTCAAAGAAATCGGTGAAGAACTTTCGGAGATCCTTCAATGTATCACTTTAGCGTAACAGTACATTTTTATTTATATAGATATATCCTGACATCCTCTTAAATCATGGCCCCCTTTGCTTTCAAATTCATTATTTTTGAGACTAATTTTAATTTTTTGAAATCCTCCCGTTTGAGACTCTCCTGGAACACTTAAACACTCTTTTAAATAAGGACTTCCTATCTACTAAATTTTAGCTATCTTCTCTTTCCGAAGTTTGTTGATAATGGCTTTAAGTTTACTTATTTTAATTAATAATAAAATGAAAATCAAAAAAAATATATTTATTTTACTTAATATTAGCTGAAAACGAATAAAAGGGCCGGAAATTATTAAGATGATGGATGATTTTTATTATGTTTGGCTCGAAGGGTTAGTTGGAAAGATATGAGCCGGGCTTGAATAGGAGATAATCTTCAGAGATTATAATCTCTATTGGCGGCGTTAAAGCCAGAAAAATTGCTATTTTAAATAAGAATTCGCACTAGGCAGTTGAAAATATGCTTTTATTGAAATAACAGCACAAGGCCTGCATTTATTGCTTCTTCGTTACAGAACGTGTATACACATTACTTCTTAGACACAAGCCGTTTCGTTCCAAATCGTTCCAAGGTGATCGCAGTCACCCCGGAGAGCTGCCTCATTCAATGAGTTTCAACAAGTGACAACTCACACATGACAACAGAATGACAACAACTGAATTCGCTTCGAGGAGCTGGCTTCTTTTATAACCCTTGCTCTAATTAGCAATTAAGCTGATTGGTTAATTCTTCCCGCGTTTTAGGTGACGTAAGCATAATTATTCGCGCGCTGGCGTGTCCCTGCTGCTCGCCTGTCATTTCATCGAAGAATTCTGACGGGCAAACGTCTTTCTCAAGGCGAAAATGAATCTTTATTTTCAAAAGCACTTTACAGCGAAAGGAGTGAAGAATAAAATCCCACAATTCAAATGATTCTGCCTTTCGATTGTTTTACAAACCAGTTCAGATTTTGTCGTGGCTAAAATTATCTCACGGGGCCAATATTTATTTCTCACGTGGCATTTTATTATCATTATCATTTTTTTTTTCTTTCTTTCTACAAATATTCTTCTATAAATTATAATTCTATACTATTGAGATGGAATCGTAAGAAGTTGGACAAAAAAAAATTAAATTAAAAACAGAGTTTTCTCATTCAATATACCACTCGTTTCGTCACTTTATATATGAATTCTTCAGCGGTTTATTGTACAACTCAAATGTCTGATGTTCTTAAAACTATGAGAAAAACATTAGTCAATTCTTTCTTTTTAAAACAATACATCAATAGCTCTCTAGATAAAAGTTCAAATTCAATAAAATTCAATAAAATTAATCAAGACAATTGATCTAAAATAAAATATATTAGTAACATATTGGATTTAAATATTCATATATTAAAATGATCAGATCTTCTTACTGATGTATACGATAAGTATTTAACAATTTATATTCATTTCCTGAATCAAAGTAGTAAAAATTCTAATAATTGCGACTAGCACAGCAAATCTACATATATTTTGAAATCTTGTCCAACTTCCTATGATTCCATCTCAATAATTTAATTATGGATACGATCAGGGAAATAAATAATTCTATACATTTCAAAATTTAATATCCATAATAATTAAATTTCATTTTTTTTTTTTTTTTTAATATCAACTAATTTACTAATGAGTTTATTTTTATTTTTAAGTGGAACCCCAATGATTATTGACTGGAAGAAATCAGCAAAACCTAAAGAAACATTGTATCAAACTTATGATTATCCTATCCAGTTGGCTGCCTATCTTGGAGCTTTAAATTATGATAATAATTATCCATTTCAGGTATTTAAATTCAATATTATTTTCTACTTATTTTAGTAAAAATGTCGTCTACGGTCCATGACGTTACATGGAAAGATAGAACCAATTTTTTTTTTATATCTACCAGGTCTGTAAATATGAAACCGGAATTTGCTCATAAATGGCTCTAGTTGTCAATGTAGTGACTGTGTAATCGCGCATTTTCTTGTTTTTACATTTAGCAAATAATTTTAACTCAAAACAATACAAGTTTAATACAAATATACATTTTTTCATAGCGTTGAACATGTGGAAATTTGTGCCTAAGAACTACGATTTGCGGACAGCATTGATTTTTTGTTACCATTTGAAGAAAACTGCTACAGATTCGTATCGGATGCTTGTCGAAGCTTGCGGGGAGCATACTCTTGGAGAATCCAGTGCTTTAAGGGCCAGTTGTATGTCGGTTGGTAAAGTCTTTGTAAAAGTTGACAAAGGGTAAAACCTTAGAATTGAAATTGAAAGTGCGTGCCATCCCGCCGAGCACAACAAGGTGAAGTTGACAACGGGTAAAACCTTAGAATACACCTTGTGCCCGGCGGGATGGCCAATCAGATGACACGCACTTTCATCTGATTGGCCATTCCGCCGGGCACAAGGTGAATTCTTAGATTTTACCCTTTGTCAACTTTTACAAAGACTTTACCAACCGACATACAACTGGGCCTAAATGGTTTAAAAAATTCAAAAGTGGCGATTTTGACGTGAGAAAAAAAGAACGTGGAAGACCACCGAAAAAGCTTGAAGACGCCGAATTACAAGCATTATTGGATGAGAATTACGCTCAACGGAACAACAACTCGCGGATCAATTAAATGTTAGACGAGAAGCTGTTTTAAAGCCATGAGAAAGATCCACAAGCTGAGAAAATGGATTCCACATGAACTAAATGAAAGATAGCAGCAAAATCGAAAAAACATTTGCGAATTCTGCTCTCCAGATACAAAAGAAAATCATTTCCCCATCGAATTGTGACTGGCGATGAAAAATGGATATATTTCGAGAATCCTAAGAGTAAAAGATTATGGGTAACTCCAAGCAAACCAGCCACACCGAATGCAAGGACAAACCACTATACGTACGGAAGACAATGCTCTGTGTTTGGGGATTAGAAGAGTGTTATCTACAGTGGGTGGCTTTTTATCAAGTAAATTTATTTTATTCAAAATTTTCAAAAAATCTAGTAGTAATCTAGTCTAATAACCCTTTTAGATTGTCTGTCAACTGGCCAGACCTCAACCAGATCGAAAATGTATGGGTGGCCCTAAAAAAAGAAATTTGCAAAGAAAAAATAATTACTAAAAAATGGGACTTGATTGAAAATATTATTAA
This sequence comes from Forficula auricularia, assembly GCA_024734495.1. Lineage (NCBI taxonomy): Eukaryota > Metazoa > Arthropoda > Insecta > Dermaptera > Forficulidae > Forficula > Forficula auricularia. The sequence goes on along the minus strand of JALMQS010000069.1, from coordinate 3,674,051 downwards.
AGCATGACACAATACACCTGCACTTGAACAAATAACCAAAAAATGCATTTCCGCAGCGCATACAAAATGTATTTGCACGAAAGGGAGGATTCACTAAATATTAAAATTTTATTTTGAATCGTATTTATATTATTGAATTTATATTGTCCTAAGCTAATAAACCTATAAAGGTAACAATTTAAACGATATTATGAGTTTTATAATAAGCTAAACCCTTAAAAACGTATGAAAGATATAATTTTTCAAATGAGTATGATAATTTGACCTTCAAATGAATATAATAATTTGGCTACCCACTGTATTATGAGCTGCTAAAACCTGGCGAAACCGTTAATACTGAACGCTACCGATAACCAAAAATGAATTTGAACCAAGCATTGACTAGAATATCAAAAGAGGCAACACAAAGTGATTTTGCTTCATGATAATGCACCATCGCAGACAGCAAAATCGTTTAAGGAAACGATTGAGGCGTTTAGTTTGCAAATATTTTGGCATACAGCTTACTCCCCAGACTTGGCCCCATCCAATAACTACTTATTTGCATCGATGGGACACGCACTTGCTGAGGAGCGCTTCAGTTCTTATGAAAATGTACGAAAATAGCTCGATGATTGGTTTCCCTCAAAAGAGCAACAGTTTTTGCCATGTCATTCACAAATTTCCAGAGAGATGTGAAAAATGTGTAGCTAGCGATGGACAATACTTTGAATAAAATATTTTTTACCATCTTTTAGGGCCGAATTTAGACTTGATAAGACCCTAAGCTATTTGAGATATGGGGCCCTTTATAACTCCACAGATATTATATGTCAGTGCCAAATATGATTTTCGGATACCTAGCGGGTTACACTGAAATACAATTAAGGAAGTTGTTCCGCCAAATGTGTTCTCTTAGGATTGTTTTGAAATTTAGACAGATTATTATTTAAATACTTCTGCAAAACGAAATTTATGAACAATATAGTTCCGGAGATATTAAATTTCAAAAATAAGAGTTTTTCAGACTCTTATACATTGCACTATACAGGATATCGGAGAATTTACATACATATTTAATTATTAATTGAATGTAATGGAAGGCAGCCCAGGGGTAGTGAGGAAAGATAAAATTAACACATATCAAATAAGGTGTAATTTATTGGAATCCTTCCTCCTTTCCTTTCAAACCGACGTTTCGGAGGATTCTTTCCTCCTTCAGGGTTTCAAGGGGGTATCTAATTAAGAAAAGAAGGGAAAAAAAATTATTTTTCTATGCCTTTGCTATCAAAGAAGAAAGCTTTGAACACTGCTGTGGAGAGAAGAAGGAAACATTTTATTTGTTTCATTCATTGACCCCTTGAAACCCTGAAGAAGGAGGGAAGAATCCTCCGAAACGTCGGTTTGAAAGGAAAGGAGGAAGGATTCCAATAAATTACACCTTATTTGATATGGGTTAATTTTTTCTTTCCTCACTAGCCCTGGGCTGCCTTCCATTACTTTCAATTAAAAGTTCTACCAGTCCGTCTCTCTCCAGAGAAAATTTCGTTGCAAAAAAATATTTAATTATAATTAAGAAACCCTTCTTACCATTTTTATAAAAAACTAAACCGACATTAAACAATAAGCAATACATATTTTAAGACAATTTTGATTCATAGTTACAACACAGTTTCTGAGATAATAATGAATAAATAATGAAAAATGTATAAAAAAAAAATTTACACTAAAAACAATTTAGCAACAGCGCATTTATTTAATCAGCGAAAGATGTATAAAGCGCGCATGCGCTAGATTTTTTCAAAATTATAATTTTCAAAAGATGTAACCCTGGCGTTGATTACATTTGTTAAAAATTAACAAAACGATTTTTATAGAAATTTTTTAACTTTTAAAATGTATTTTATCTGTCATTTTAATATAAAAATATTCAATCTCTTACAATGGTGCCAGATTTGTCAAACGAGCACGGGATTGGCTAGAATTGGTACATAAACAGCAAAAAGTTTTGCGCTTATGAATTATGAATCCTTATTGTCTGTTCTATATACTCTAGCATTAACTTTTTGCTAGTATTGTCGCGAAACAACTACCTTACGAAGTATATAGATAGTGAAATAATAAATCTTTAATTTAAAATCATTTTTATTCATAACAACTTAAAAATGCAAACTCTGTGTTTATAGTAAAAGAAATTAAAAACTTTACACGTTCCATTTCTATTATAAAATAATAAGGAAATAATTTTTAAAATTACCAAAATTCCTGGTCGAAATTTATCAGTAATTTCGGTAGTCATAATTACCGGTAATACCGGTTATCGGTAATTCAAACCCTAGGTACAAATAGCGCTTTGTTCTTCGAAAAGAACTCGCTAAAAAAATTGGGTGAAGAGTATGGGACGTTCCAGACGTGCGGCATTGGGACAAATAATGCTGCAGTATAATTAACTCCAACTCCGCCGCTGGCCCGGATGACATCCCACCAATTCTCATTAAAAAATGCGCCCCTGAACTTGCCCCTATTTTATCCAAGCTATTCCAACTCTCCTACGAATCGGGCATATTCCCCAAAAGCTGGAAAATAGCCAGAGTCACACCTATTCCTAAAAAAGGAGACTCTTCACAAATCTCTAATTACAGACCTATCGCGATCACCTCTGTTCTTTCCAAAATATTGGAATTGGTTATAAACCAACACGTCCTTCATCACTTAGAAAATAATAAAATAATTCACGATAGGCAATATGGATTTAGACAAAATCGTTCCACAGGCGACATCTTAACCTATGTCACCCACACCTGGAACAAAACTCTAGAGGCCGGAAATGAAACCCATATTTACAGACCTGGTATTCAAAATGAACCTATTAAAAGTCCTACAAATAAATCAAAATTTAGGAGCCAGACGGTTTGAGGATTTTTTGTATCTAATCTAACAGAGATCTATAAAAAACCGCATCTGACCGTAGACTACATTTCACCCTTATTTTATTATACTTTGTGTATTTAAACTTTTTTAAATATAATTTCAGCTCAATCGTGGATTAATAGTTGTAGCCTACACAAATGGAAATCAAGCTCATGCACATACTCTAAAAATGTTGGAATTTAATAAATATTGGTCTCTATGGCTTAAGCGACTAAAACTTTATTATCAAAATAATTAAGAATATTATGTAGTTTCGTTTTAGAAAATAAAAAAATTTATAATGAAAACTATATTACAATTTTATTTCCTTATATGCTTCAGCAAGCTCTTCCCTATAAGTTTCTCTTAAATTTTGCAAACGTGTATCAAATTGTTCAAGGCTTATCATTTCGTTTACCAAATGATTTCTTAAATACTGTAGTGACTTCAAGAGTTTTAAAAATCTAGTAGATTTTAAAATGTCACTTTCTTCTGAATAGTTGTTATCCTGGAAATAGGTATTATTATTTTTCGATTACAAACTATTTATACAAATATTTGATTACATTTCTTACATAATTCCATTTTTTATCATTCATGTTAATCCGTGTTTCAATAACGCTGTCCTAGGATAAATAAATATAAATAAATCATAGTTATTTTTACTTTACCATACAGGGTATGGTCAAGTATTGTAATCGTGCATGAAAAAAGTTTTTTTCTCTTTTTTTTTCAAAATATCTCAAAAACGGCCTAAACTATTTTGATTAAAAAAATTGAGCGAAACCATGGCATTTCACTCTACAAAAAAGCTCTAATAAGTGAACATCGAAAAATTATATTTTTCGAGATAATAATTGTTTTGTCAAAATGTCTGGTTGTCTGTGCGTTACCAAATTTTTGTGGACGAGCTAGCTCAAAAACTGGTGTGAATATCGAAACCAAATTTCACACGTAGTTTTGGTCCATTGAGATTAAGAGCTGATTAGATTTTGGTGCATATCGACCCTAAATTAAGGGGCGTGGAGGGGGGTTAAAAATTAAAAATCTAAGCCATTTGAACAAATTCAACCAAATTTTTTATACATAATCAGTGGGAACCCAGAAGTTTAAAAATCCAAAAACTAACCGTCCAAAATGGGGGGGGGGGGGGGGGGGGTTAAAATTTAAATATAAACACCTTTTTCCAAACCAAACCAAATTTTTTAATAAAAAAAAGGGGTTTTAGGAATAAAAAAAAATCAAAAACCACCCCCCCCCCCCCACACTACATTATTATAAATAATTTTATTAAATATTAAATATAAGTGAGGGGCCAGGTTGTATGGTAAAGTCAAGTGAATGGCCACATCAGAACACTTCAGCTTATTTTAATGTGTAATCCAAATAGATCACTTACCTGGCATTTTACAACATAAATTAGGCCATCAACAAGTTTCAAATTAAATTTTCTTTTTTTAAGCAAATCATATTTATCCGTCTTATTTGAAAAATCACTCACTTAAAACATTAGATTATTTAAATAAATAAATTACTTAAAACCAGCTGATTAATTTTTCAATATTTACCTTTTCCTGACTTTTCACAACATATATCAGGTCTCCTGCACTAAAATTTAATAATAAATAATTTGAATAAAATTTTTGTTTATTCTATTTTTAATATGATTGATATTTACCCATTTACAAGAACAGATAGGTTCAGTCCCTTCAGCATGACCTTTTTCAACGTTGAAGCTTTGAGTATATTCATAATTGTTTAATCTAAATTTTTTTCATCATTAAATAGTTATTTTAATTTTCTTTTTCTTTTTTAATTATCTTACCTGATTGTATCAAAATTTGCTAGAATCTCTTTCAAAACAATTCCGCTAGGATCATTATTGATTATTTTTACTAAATTAATAACATTTTTCCTTAGTATTAACCTTGAAAATAATCAATCTAATTAGTAAATCTACTACTTAATTCGCCTGGATTTCTATTTGAATCGCCTCATGCAAAAAGGGCTTTAGTCCAAATTTTACAAAAATGAGTTTAATTGAAAAGTTTTTTACAATGAAAGCAAAGATTTAAGTATCTTTTTGAGTGTCTTTTTTTGAAAAAAGATGGAAATTATTTCAAAAATCAACCCAGACCTATAATATTAATAAATGAATTTAACTTTTAAGGACATCATAGATATTAGAGAAATATTTTTACATTGCATATCAGAGAGATTCGTCCCCTTAGGAATCGAACCCAAGCGCTAACTAAGCTTGCCGGGCCAGTAGCCAAACCCTTAAGACAAATCTCTCTCTGGCATGCAACATATATAAGTATTTCGTGGATATTGAAAAGTTTTTTATTTTACCGAGAGTAGCAGAATTGTTGATTCATAAAGAGAAACAAAGAGGTTTTCCTCTGCTTGATGCAAATAAATATACACAGATACACACATATATATCAAATATATGTATGTATATATATATTATTTATTTGTTTGAGACTATAGTTTCGAAGACTTGGCCTTCATCATCAGTCTTTTTTAATTATAAATATCATTTTTCATGGGGTCAGTATTTCGTGGATATTGAAAATTTTTTGTTCTTCCTTAGCCGAAAGCCACTTAGAATTAATTAATTAATTTTTAATTCTAACTGGCTTTCGGCTAAGGAAGAACAAAAAATTGTCAATATCCACGCGATACTGACCCCATGAAAAATAATATTTATAATTAAAAAAGACTGATGATGAAGGCCAAGTCTTTGAAACTATAGTCTCAAACAAATAAATAATATATATACATATTATTAATTAATTTTTAATTCTAACTGGCTTTCGGCTAAGGAAGAACAAAAAATTTTCAATATCCACGCGATACTGACCTATGATAAGTTCCCCATGAAAAATAATATTTATAATTAAAAAAGACTGATGATGAAGGGCAAGCCTTCGAAACTATAGTCTCAAACAAATAAATAATATATATACATATATATTATATTTGATATATATGTGTGTATGTTTATTTGCATCAAGCAGAGGACAACCTCTTTGTTTCTCTTTATGAATGAGTTTAATGTCTTTTCATATTTATGAGTTTTCTGTATTTACATCAATTTATGCTAAAAGGACTTCAGTCCAAAGAGTCCAAAGAGTTTGTAAAATAATAGGGTGTCTAAGCAAGGAATTCATGCATAAAGGGCCGTTGACTGTTTCGAATTTTGAAGAGATTGGATTTCGAAACACTCAACCACCTTTGCTTAAACTATATGGCATGGCTATATGTTTAAATTTAGAATCACTAGTTCGCGAAATTTTACAAATTAAGATTTAAATCTTTGATTAACTAAAATATATTTAACGCGTTTATATATGTCAAAGGAGTTCGCACCACACAGGGTACCCAAATGGCCCGGATTCCTGTTACTGGTTCGATTCCCGAGGGGGTGATAAACAACCCTTCTGACATAATTAAAAATAATCCATTCCATCGGGTCTAATAAATGACACTCTCTTATGATTTTCTAAGAAAATTTAAATCTATTACTATCGACAACTTGAAATTTTTCATACCCCGAAAAGTGCCTTTAAAAATAGAAAAAGTTGAGGACAAAAAAAGGAATTAGGTATGTTGATGACATCCATAAGGACTTTTACAAAGAAATACTTTCTTGGCCAACTACTCAATAAGGTACCGAAGAAGAATGAGTAATAATATTTATTATATATTTCTATCAATAAATAATAATAATAAATAAATAAGTTTTTTAAAACTATTATTTTCTGCAAAAAGGGTATCAGTCCAAAATTTCAAAATTTATTTAAAAATTATTGATAAACGATTTTGTTACACTAATCAAATATAAATATATGAAAAATGTTTATAATCTAAACAGTGTACACTTAAGCAATGTGACTGAACCCCTTTTTGCATAAACCGATTCATTTTTGGTACTCAGGTTCGATTCCTGAGAGAGAGAGAGGGGGGGGGGTGAACACAACCCTACTGACATGAAATCAAAATGATTCATTCTAGCTCAGATTTAGTAGATGACATCCTCTCATTCTTTAGAAATTTAAAGTTTATTACTACCGGCAATTTGAATACTTATATTTTTTAACTAAGTCTTTAAGGAGGTTCGGGACAGCTTATCTGGTTGATCTTCGAAAAAATCTTTTGTATTTCTGCAGAGTGACACTGCCTGCTAAATTTTTTAATAAAAAATTGTTAATAATGCGGTTAATTTGGAATACAAATCTTTGTTTTGATAATATTAATAAAAAGAATATTGAGATACATTTTTTCTCATTATAAAAACATTTATTTAACACAAAAACGATTTTAAGAAATAGAGTTGGAATTCTACACTAGTGCTTTTGTTATATTCTGTTGGATGCAAATGACTTTTTATTTTTACATTCATGAATAATTAATTAACTAGACTGACAAATCTATTGAAAAATGTATCATTCGATTCATAAAAGTTGAATTATTGATCTGTATAAATTTGTTAAAAATTGTATAATTTGTATAGGAGTTATAGCCCTTTTAAAAGCTCGGTCCATTTACTTCCATGTTAAAAGGACAATTTTCAATAATTTATTTCTCGGTAATGGGACAGACGATCAACTTCAAATTTCGGGAATAAATATTTAATGCATCAATGATACGATTGTAAAAATTTGAGAATTTTCTTATAAAATTGATAAACAGTCACGAACATCCTTAGTCATGAACAAATTAAGTTTAAATTTTTTATTAAATCGCCAGATTTTTAGAGCTACTCAAATCTGAAGCCAAGAATGATTGATTTGGATTTTTCTATTTACAGATTTTAAGATAGTTATAAACAAATAAAAAAATACGTCAAAATATATCTAATATTATTATGAAATACCTAAAACTTTTATCTGGATCGCCAGCCCTAATAACAAGAGGATTATTAGGGTCTTCTAAAATTCTTCTATTAAATTCAAATTTTTCTTTTCTGAAAATAATATTTATTATAATTTATGAATGAAGTATTCCAGTCACCAGAAATTTCAAACTTGCTTGCTACCAGAGAAGCAAATATCCCCATGATCAATAGAAAAATCGAAAATTTCGAAATCAAACTAATAGAACCGATCGGAAATGGTTTCGTAAAATCTGTTTGTGAGGACGATGGTCTATCCGGAATCCAATAATCAGAATAACTCAAAGAACGGAAAGTCATAAAAAGTTCTTTCTGGTATCAAAAAATGTTTGTATTTCCAAAACGGATTAGATTTTAAGCTATGCGAACTTCAGGTCAAAAAAATGCGTAAAATCAGAAAATAATTAAAATGAACGGTAATAATAACCTGGAATATGACAGACAAATTCATCTTTGTGTCAAGTTTCAACTTTCTACCTCACAACCTTCGCTTATAAAGAAATAGCCGAATCACAAAAATTTGTGAAAAGCTTTGAAATTTACCCGAAGTCAAATCAAGGTGCAGCTGATGGTACAGAGTGAATGACCTACAATAAATAAGATTTATACGGAGCCTTGATTGTAAAAAAAGAGTAGAAGGCGGATTCAAAAGTAAATTTTCAAAATAAAGGAAAGTTGAGTGAAGCTCTGAAATATGCACACATCGCCCGTCGCTAATTGTAATTACCTAATTTGTGGTTAGTCACTTTTGCCAGAGTAATCAGTAATTTGTAGTTAGATCCTTTTTTTTTAGAGTCATTAGTAGTATGATTTTGTTTTTTTTTTAAATTAAATTGATGAGAGAAGGAGTTACACCAGAAAGGTTCATCCCCTGAAGCACTGGTTTGGCCCCAGTGAGATAGTTGGCCCCTCCTTTGTGAAAAGAAGGAGAAGAGGGGATTTTATGGGCCGGGTAGGAGTCGAAGGTATCTGTGGATGCGGGTCTTAAACAGCTGAAGGTTATAAGTCGCGGAGAAGCGAGTTTCAGTCTCTGGAGGTCATAGGGATAAAAGAGTTGGCGAAAGCGCTGGTTCGATTTATCCAATTTGACAGCGAAGGGGTGCTGAGAGTTCGAAAACCGCGTGTTTCTCGCAAAGAGGGCTTTAGGGGGGATTATTTATTTCAGCTCGACTGAACAGACACCATGATAGTATCAAATACTATTTAGCTTCACTTACAGAGCTAAGCATGAAAGTTAAAAAGTATTGCATTCGCGTGATGAACACCAGTTGATTTTAAGAGTAATTTGTTAGACTGAGTCATGGGCGATTCAAGTGAAGAGAGAGATAATTAATATTATATAAAATATTATGTACTATAAATTTTATTATTTTCTATTTATAATAAAATGTATGCAAATATTTAAGATATAGTAATTAGCCATCATGTCGTCGCCTTAGAGTGTAAACCTGCTAACTCACAGAAAGGAAATTTTACAGGGCAGAGAAAAAACAAACAAAATTTAATATTGTTGTTATAATAAATAAATAAATCTTTATTCCTCAACCTGCTTAGAGGCACAAGTCCTCGGTGGCTAGGTCCTCCAAACATCAATACAATCTAGCTACAATACATTAACAAACATCAATACAAATTAACTACAACAAGTTAACAAATAATAAACAAATACAAAAAAAAAAAGAAATAGAAATATATGCTCATCAACAAATAACATGACCATAGATTTCCATCAAAAGACAAAAAGTAATTTAAAAAACCCGATACCAGGAGCAAGCGGCGCATTAGCCATAAGTTGTTAAGGAAACCTGGTCAAAACCTTAACAAGGATGGTATGACCTCTCTCTATCTCAGCTAATCTCTGCTTGTGAGAACTAAATAAAATTTTGTCCAACTCTAGGATATTGGGACTTGACAAAATTTATAATTGACTTAATCATAAGGGGCAGAGGACTATAATCCCAAGTAGTAATAAATAGAGTGTTCCACAAATCAATGCCAGATCCTACAAATGAATGTAAACCTACATATTAATATCTGAATTAATTAACTTGTAGGAACCAGACCTATTTAAATTAATACCATTCTTCCCTAAATTCATATAATCTAAATAACCATCTGAATAATCCTCATAACAAAAACCACCACTGATTTCAACACCTATAGGTACTTCTAATTCCAACCCTGGATTGACTACCCCTTTCAACAATATTATCTAAAAAAAAAAATATTTTAAAAATAAACAAAATATTTACCTTAGAAACGCAGAGATTTCCTTATTCCAGCCTAATTTCAAAATCAACCCTTGCTTTTCCTATCTCAAAATGGAAAGAAGAGCTAATAAACCCTCCTCCCCAAAAGAGACAAAAAAAGAACTAATAAAAACCTACCAAAAAGCTTCAAATTCGTAAGACAGCTTTTTGTTTACCCACCAGACTTCAAAGAGCTATTAGACGTTATGGAAAGAAACTATTTTTCATATTTATTTTCTACAACTTACGATCGTAATTTTAAGTAGTAGTTTTAATTGGACGATGCTGCATCACTTTTTCTTTCTAACGGTATTAATATATCATATATGATAAAAAAATGGATTTAGCAGGTTTATACTCTAAGGCGACGATGTTTAATAAAAAAACACTTTTAATTAGTTCAGAGACGTTTCGTCCCTTTATTCAGAATTCTTCAGGCTTGCTGTAATTGTAATACGTAACTTTCCTAATTAAATATTTTTATGGACGATAATTTGCAATTATATAAGATAATTTAAAACGCCTACAAAAATTGTTCTTTATATTCGAATTCGGGTGTTTCACCATCCTTTAAAAGTTGTCCATTTATAATTCCCCCAAATTTAACTGCATATTGTGGGCAATATTCAAATACATAATCTTTATAAAAATTTGCATCGTCGATATCATAGTCAGGCGTTTCTAAAAATCATGTTGTGAATCAAAAATAAGATACTAAAATATTTTAAATAGTGAGAATTGTACCTTTAGACATATTGAAAGGAAAATTTCTAAATTTTACAAATATATGTAGTAAAATAATTGTAACATAAATAAACAAGTTTTAATGTTTATATTTAATTTAAGACACTTGACTACAATATTTTGTTAGATTAAATTCATTAGAATTCTAAATCAACTGGTGTGGGCCCCACACGACTTTCACATTAGTTATGTGAAATCATCATTCCAATTTTCTTCTTTCAAATTACTTCAATCTTGGTTTCCCCCAAGCCATTTTGAGAAAACCGGGAAAACCCCAAATGACGCATAGACTAAATTATGTTCATAATCCCGGTTCTACAAAAGCATGGAGTACTTCTTATCATTGGCGTAGTTAGGGAGTTTTCCTAGTGGAGGCAGCCGGTCATCTGATTAGCCACCTAATCGCCTAAAAACCAGCCCCAAATGAAGATATACGAACCGAACCGAGTCGAACTGAATATATCTTAACCGAACCGACAACGACTTACACATATTCGATTTTTTTTGGGGCATTTACTAATTATTTGTTAAGTGATATTCATTTTTTGATTTGAACCAGTGGTCAAAACCGAAAACCCTGGGGTGGCATTAATAGCGCTAATATTTTATTCTTACTTTTCGCCTTATTTTGAGTAGTTCTATGAGAATCCGTCGTCAGATCGCGCCACTGAAACCATGATTCTACGGTTTCCGTAGTTTCTATAAAACAATTGCAAAATAAAAAAAATAAATACAAATATTTGTAGTTTTAAAATTCGATTTCTCAAAAACTAAGCGATATTTCGAAAAATTTTATTCTTCATTTTCGTATTAGTTCTATAAGAATCCACCGACAGATTGCGGCGCCACGGAAACCGAAGAATTGGCTTTTTAATTTTAAGATAATGCTTTCTTATTTTTTAAAACCTATATAATGTTGTATAGACTGTAGGACTCTAGAAAACCGCCAATGCAAAAATCAACCACCCGAAATAGGGGATGCACAGTCGGGTCTTAGACCTTCTAGAACCCTGGGCGAATTTACGTGACGCGCCATTGAATATTTCGATAAACTGAATTTTGGTTCATTAAGGTAGTTGTTTCGCGACAATACTAGCAAAAAGATAATGCTAGAGTATATACAACGAACAAACTTCCCCATTAATAAGCTGACGTGTTCTGATGTGGCCATCCACTTGACTTTACCATACAACCTGGCCCCTCACTTATATTTAATATTAAAAAAAATTATTTATAATCATGTAGGGGAGGGGGGTTAGTTTTTGTATTTTTAGACTTCTGCAGGTCCACTGATTATGTATACAAAATTTGGAGTTTGCTCAAATGGCCTAGATTTTTAATTTTTAACCCCCCTCCACTTTGGGTCGATATGCACCAAAATCTAATCAGCTCTTAATCTCAATGGACCAAAACTACGTGTGAAATTTGGTTTCGATATTCACACTAGTTTTTGAGCTAGCTCGTCAAGAAATTTGGTAACGAACAGACTAACTAACGGACGGACAACCAGACAGACTAACATACATTAGCTTTATTCGTTTTGGATGCCTTGGGCGCCCTTATGTCAGCCTCAAGTCACTAACCCATATTCGTTTAGGAAAACGAAGGGGGGAGAATAGGGAAACGAATAGGGCTGGGGCACACCAAGTCGGTTGGTATTCCTAAACGAATATGGGTTAGTGACTTGAGGCTGACATAAGGGCGCCCAAGGCATCCAAAACGAATAAAGCTATTGTGACAAAACAATTATTATCTCGAAAAATATAATTTTTTCGATGTTCACTTATTAGAGCTTTTTTGTTGAGCGAAATGCCATGGTTTCGCTCAATTTTTTTTAATCAAAATAGTTTCAGCCGTTTTTAAGATATTTCGAAAAAAAGAAGGAAAAAACTTTTTTTTTCATGCACGATTACAATACCTGGCCATACCCTGTATGGTAAAGTAAAAAAGTTAGGTTACTAGAAATTAAAAAAATCTTAGAAAGAGTTATTCAAGGTTATAATGAAAGGATGTCCATAAATTATTTAGTTTTATTCAATTTCCGAAGATTCGGAGACTTTTTTTCTCACCTTCATCAGGGCATTGAATAGTTATTGATGGGTGAGTATAACTCTGTTCCCATCTTTCTCTCCTTTCAGTGATAGCAACAGTATTACATGAGAGATAGAAAAAGGGGATGGAGGGGGGGGGGGGGGGGTTAAAAATGAAAAATCTAGGCCGTTTGAGCACTCAACCAAATTTTGTATACATAATCAGTGGACCTGCAGAAGTCTAAAAATGCAAAAACTAACAGCCCAAAATGGGGGGGGGGGGGGAATGTAGGATCAAAAAATGAAAATCTTGGCCATTTACCAAACTCAACCAAATTTTGTATACATATTCAGTGGGCCCCCAGGAGTCTAAAAATACAAAAACTAACCCCTCCCCTACATGATTATAAATAATTTTATTAAATATTAAGTATAAGTGAGGGGCCAGGTTGTATGGTAAAGTCAAGTGGATGGCCACATCAGAACACGTCAGCTTATTAATGGGGAAGTTTGTTCGTTGTATATACTCTAGCTGCTAGAGTCTAGCATTATCTTTTTGCTAGTATTGTCGCGAAACAACTACCTTAATGAACCAAAATTCAGTTTATCGAAATACTCAATGGCGCGTAAATTCACCCAGGACTCTAGAAGGTCTAAGACCGGACTGTTCATTCCCTATTTCGGGTGGTTGATTTTTGCATTGGAGGTTTTCTAGAGTCCTACAGTCTATACAACATTATATAGGTTTTCAAAAATAAGAAAGCATTATCTTAAAATTAAAAAGGCAATTCTACGGTTTCCGAGTCTTGGTTTATACTTTATAGTGAAACATATTAAACACAAGAGTTTTTTTACGGGTTATAGTGGTGTTTCACAAAGAGAAGGAATAGAGGAATAGATCTTTGTTTTTTTTTCTTTTTATAAGATATAAAATGGGATTAAGGGAAATAATTTTCAAGGTGAATTAATTATAAAACTTTTTGTTAAAGATGACTATTTATTAAAAAAAAAAATATATATATATATAATACAAATGAAGCATTTTTCAATAGGTAAATCCAAGACATTTTTAACAATTTCCAAAAATAGCAAGAAAATGCTCAACTTTCTTTTTAACAATAACCCTGAATAATAAAAATTGTATATTTGTATATTATGACCCAGAATATTAAAGTGTAAGATTGTACAGGGGTATATAAGCCCCAGAATGGATATTGCAAATTAGTTTGAATATTCACACACCTGTACATATATTATCGTTAAAATATTTGTGTAAATAATATTTTAAGTGTATATAGTATTTAAAAATTAGTTTATATAAGATATATATATATATTTATTATATATATATATATTTATATATGTATTAATATATTATTTTATATATAATGTATTTATATATATTTGTAATCGTTTTAAATAGTAATTTTTCAAAGAAAAAAAAAAAAAAAAAAAAGAAAGAAAGTGATAAATACACAATGTTTTCACAAAAAATAGTGAATTGGTAAATACATAAATTCTAAACAATGAATTGTGTAAATAGATTACCATATGGAAGCTCTAAATTATTTATTTTAAAAAGCTAAATACTACTGTTCATTCTACATGTTACCTAGGAATATTTGAGCCATCCACATTCTGAGTATTTTTCTACACATAGTTACTTAACTTCCATGTATTTTTTTTTTTTTTTTTTTATTATATATATTTACATTCAATCAGACCCAAATAATTTCGGAACATAAGATGTTTAATATTCGCAATAACTATATTAAAAATAAAGTTGAAATTTTAATATATCTATTTAGTAATTGTTTTAATATATATATATTTTTTTAATATTTAAATATTTTTTTTTTTTATTTTGTATATAATTCGTTTAATATATATATATTCATATTATTAAAGAGAGTAAATAACTTTCAATTTTCTTATTTGCTTGGTTATTTATACGTATTTTATTATGTATATGGGTTTAAAACATAAAAAAATAAATAAAGAATAGAATTAATTTAATATTTTCATAGCCAGAGCGAAGGATTTTAGCTACAGAGATCGTGGGACAAATAAAAGGACTTTTTCCCCTTGCACTATTGTTACTTTTCATTTTTTAAATGTATATAACAAATATACACCGATTGGTCTGTATATAACAGATGTCCACCGATTGGACTGCGAAAAAGAGAATAAAGTGGGAGAATATATGCCTGTGGTGTTGAATATTTCACACCCCTCGATGGCAGAATGGGAGTAGAGTAGCCAAAATCAACGGTCGGACTAGAAATAAATTTGAAAGTTTTGATAATTTGATATGTTTGTTAGGTCAAAATTCTTAATTATTACTTTCAATGCTTATTAAAAAAAAAATTAAAGTATTTATTAAATAAATGTCTAATAACAATAAAGTGTTATTAGAAAGTAAAATTAATTCTATCAACACTATTTAATAACAATTTTAATATAAAGTAAATCATGGTAATTCAATTAATTTCAATAAAAAACAAATTTATTGAGAATTTATTAAAAGTAATACTAAAAATAATGTCCTTTAATTTGACTTTTTTTATATATATTTTAATTTATACCAGTATTAATATTTATGTAATTTGTGAGAACAAGCTTGTAGGTGGCACAATATACAAACCCAAGAGAATAATAACTATCATTTTATTAATTTTGAAATTAAGAATTAAAAAAATGACATTAACATTGAGTAAATTAACAATCCTTTGAAAATTTCTCTTGGATTTGATGAGCAAAATAATAAAAGTTCAAGTTATAAGATATAAGAAAAAATATAATTATATATGTATAAATATAAATATATACATATAAAATTTTCAACTTGAATATTTGTACTTGTACTGACTAAATGAATTTGTTTTTAATCCAATTAGTATAAAGAGTAGTTTTTTGTTTTAGTTAATATTATTATTATTTTTTTTAAATCATTAATTAAAAATGGTAATTGAAAATGTATAATTAAGATAAATGTTTAATACTTTTTAAGAAATCTCATTGAAATTTGCTTTCGAATTTATACACTAGTTTAACATTTGGTGCATTGGAACATTTTCAAATTTTCATTTGAATAACATTTTTTCAAATATTTTATTGAACAATGAGTAGTACATAACATTAATTGGAATGCAAATGAGAATAAAAAAAAAAAAAAAACAAACAAAAAAAAAAAAACTAATCCTAAAATAACAAAATACAACAAGTTTTAAAATACATAATACTTTTAAGGCCAAGATTAAAAAAAAACAAGTAATTTAAAATTATAAAAAAATAAAACATCATGGCTTTTTTGAAAGTTTCCATTTCTCAATAAAAAAGTTCCAATATTTTCAGATCCGCTCAAAAGAGTATCTAAAAATTTAATTTTTTTAATATTTAGATTTAAATATTTTTATATAATATAATTAAGTTTTGCATTAATAAAATTATAAAATTAAAATTAAATTTCTAGCGAGTCTAGAATACAAATTATTGATTTATAAAATGGTCTAATGTATATATTTTAACAATTTAAAGATTATTAATTACTAATTTAAATTACAACTACTTTTACAATATTGTGTATATATATATTTATATATATATATATATCTTAAGCAGTTGTAAAGATAGTTTAACATCTTAATAATACAACAAGAACAATATTTAATCCCAAATGAATTTAAATATTATATTTAATATATGTATATATATTTCTTTATAGAGTAATTTATTTATTAATTACTATATATATGTATAATATATTTTATAATAAAATATACATATACATAATGTAAAGATATAAGATATATTAAATAATTTAAAAAAAATGAGAATAAACCCATTTTTTTTTATTTATTTTTTATATTTATACTTGTATACAGAATACAAGTGTAAATATTTTAGTGTTTAGGCATTCAGCATATATTATAAATCTCAACAATACAATAAAAAGTATTTAACACAAAATTATGTATATGAACAAAACATAATAAGTTCAAAACTATATACAAATCTTAACAAAAATTATTTAAAAAAATAACAAAAGTAAAAGTAGAAAATAAATAAATATAAAAATCAATCAAATTGAGTGATGTTAGAGAACCTTATATTGTAGTAAATTCGTTTAAAAAAATGGATTCTCTTTTAAATTTCTCTTAAAGAAGCATAAGAGACATCAAAGTCCAAAGTGAGAAAATTATTAAAAAAAAACCAAAAAACGAACAAAAGCCCTATTTTTTGCAACTAGGAAGACCAATAAGATTGTGGTAACAACCATTTACATTAAGATTCTCGTAGCTTTTTAGTTTATTTTTCCAAAAGCCTAATGCAATAGCATTGACTAAAATGGAATTTCCAAGGCAGTCATCAACATGAACAGATTTTTAGTAAATTGAATTTAACTGTCAGGTTCAAGGGTAAGCGTAAAAAATTAAGGAAGAGACAAGATACCATTTGCACCAAATTAGATTATAGAACGTTAGAAAAACTAAACTGTATTTTCAAGATTTCAATTTAATATTATATTTTAAAAATAATATAGATAATTAAACTGGTCTTAGAATTTTTTATAAATAAAATTATATCTCACTATTTAATATGTGTAGTTTAATGAACTTATAAATAAAATTTAATTATGATGTTTTCAAGTATTATAGAAAGACAAAAATAATCAAAAATAAATATAAGGCATCCTCTTTATAACTTCAGACCAGCTGAAGTTCCTATGTTTTCTTAAAGGATTCAAAAATACCTTTCTCGAGTAAAAATAAATAGACTTTGAAGATATTTTTAGTTATATTAAAAAGATTCATATATTTAAAGTTAAATAAATGACTTAGTTTTGTTGTATCATTCGAAATTGGAGCAAAATTTGTGCAGAAAAGTATACTCAAAGTCAAATTAGGCTGAAATGGAGAATAGAGCTTGTGACGTCACATGTAAACAAGTCGTCCGGCTCCCGAATTTTCACTTAGTGAACTTTTCAGAGGTTGGGTTCTAGATCTTGGTTCAATGAGATAAAAAAATGAATCTCCAAACAAGTCCAATGAGGTTCGGTTAGGATGTATTCAGTTTGGCTCGGCTCTGCGCTTAAGTTTCGGTATTTTTTAAACCCAACTGCCTAAAAAATCAGGACCAAGTCGAGGTTTCCTAACCACAGATTCGAGCCGAACTGAATACATCCTAACCGAACCGGATAAGACTTTCACATATTCAAAAGTTCAATAAGTGAAAATTTGGGAGCCAGACGTCTTGTTTCCATGTTACGTCAAGGGCTATATTTTCTATTTTGACCCCAAATTATAGGAGAGAGAGCTATATGTGTTGCTAGAATTTGTTTTCGATTTGGTAAAAAAAAATATATATATCTATATATAAATAGAAAAATGAGTATAAATAAAGTGAAGAAAATAAATGTAAACAAATAAGAATAAAAAGACTAGTTTTTAAAGAGTAGTACGCTTTAAACTATTTTAGTAGAAATCTAATAAGAATTAATAAAAACAAATAATAATAAATATTATATTGGTGCAAATGGATAAATAAATTAATTGCTATAAATTGTTGATGGAAATAATGTTTGTGATTTGACTTTTATGCTATTTTTTAAGAATAGATTTATATACTATATATTTGTGGAACTACAGCCCACTCTGTCTAGAATAATAGTATAGAAATTAATATTAACTTTTCATAGACTCAAATGGTTACTATAGACCTACCTCATTTGTATTTTTGGATGGAATGATACCAAGACAAATTTTAAAACTATATCAAATTTGAATATAATAATATATATATATATATATGAATATGTATATATATATATAATTTTATGTATGTATATATTTTTTAGAGACAAGTGTAACGATATATTTCAATACTGAAAACAACACTTATTGCTAATGAATTTTGGTGGGGGAGAAAAATATATTTTTTGTATATATTAATAGTTTTAACAGCAAAATATTAATTTTACAAATTACATTAAGATAAGTGTTCAATTTATCAGCTTTTGATTAAATATTATAATCAATTTGAGATAAATATAACATCTTTAGAAAAGTGTATCCCAAAAAATTGCATATTAAAATGAATTTGTTTTGAATACTAATATCAACAAGATTATTAAATATACCTATATGGCCTAAAAAAAAGCTAATTAATGAAAACATATATATATATATATATTTTTTTTTATAAATAGATTTAAAAATAGATCTATATTGATCATAAACTTTCAATTTTAGGAAATTGAACATTATCTTAATATATTCCTAAAAAAACTTATTCGTTTCGAAAATATTAGTCTTATAATTGAAATATAGTCTAGAAAATGGATTCAATGAAAAGTGACTGATTGTTAAAAATTATCTAAATAATATAATATAATTAATATAATAATAAAAAAACATTTGTACACATGAAAAGACTTGTGATTTGTAAAAATCATCAAAAATTCTATCACAATAACCACATTGAATAATTATTTTATTTATGTATTTTTTGATTTTTTTTGATTTTTTTTTTGTATGTATATATATATGTTGTATATTTTTTTTTTTTTTTTTTTTTTTTTTTTTTTAGTTATTTTTATTTTTAGAGTAAATAAAAAGGGGTTTAAAACATTTAGACGAAACAACTCTAAAATAATCTTAAAGTTGTTTCTTCCGTTAAAATTCAAAAAGTATGTGTAAATATATTTTTACTCAAAACATGTATAAGTCATTTTAGATCTGAGCAGGAAAATTCACAAACTAGGTGAATTTCTGTGTCTGAATAATAAAAGGTATTAATGTTTTTGGTATTTGCTTGACTTTAAGGCAAATAAAATAATTGTATAAAAAATATAAAATTAAGAATTTTCAAATATTTATGAAGATATACTAAGAACCAACTGAAGAGTAAAATAAATAATGTTTATAGAATAGAAATATAGAAAATATATAAACCAATAAATAAAATAATCTTTGGTTCTTTTTTTATATATGTATATATATATAAAAAAATTGTTATTAAAATTGTCATAATAATAAAAAAGGATTATATACAATTTCAAGTGTATTTTTTAAAATAATTTAAATAAGAATTAATTATAAATAGTTCAAAGAATTGAAAATATATTTGAGTCTCTATCATATTAAAGAAAATTTAGATAAATTCAGTATTTTTAATGAAAGATATGTAGAATTAACTTTCAAGATTATTTGATAATGATATGATAAAGGAACTCATAAAAACATGTTTTCGACTCTAAATAAAAATTGAGTTTTTAAAAATAAAAATATTTTCAAAAGCTCAAAATAATGTAAAATTTTTCATTTTTTTATAAAGTATTTTAAAGCACGTTAAAAACTTTGTTGTTGAAATTATTTTTAAGAATAATGTTTCGGAGAATATTTCTCATTCATAATTTACAAATAAAATTTTATTAGAAAATTTTTTTTCTTTGTTTATAATTGATTTGGCCAAAATAAAATTTTCAGGATTTTAGTGTTTAAATATTTATATAACAATTTATTAAAGTTTGTTTTTTATTAGAAACATTAGCTAGAATTGAATCTAATTCTGCTGCTATCATCGAGCATGTAAACAGCACGAATTTAAACGTTCTAAGGTCACAACTCAACCTGAAATATTCTATTATCACAGGCATTTTTATTCTTTTCTTTAATGAAAATTAATGACTTATTAAGGGATGTGCGAAGCAATTGGTAAATAGAAATAGTACTAATTCTAAATTATGAAAATATTTAATTCTAACACTCAACACAAATTCGATCGTGCATAAAAGCATGTGTTGGGCTAATTTTCTAAAGAATTACTTGAAAAGGTTAAGTCTTATAAAGAAGTTTGATATGACTAGTGATGATAATCTATTGTCTAATATTAATGTATTTTAAAGTTTTCCTAAATACCATACCAATTAAATATCTGAAAAAGACCGCACATCCCAATGTTTATATATATTTAAATAATATACTAAAGGGAACATTACGATGAAAACTTTCTCATAATGTTTTTAGGGTGATTTGACTGTTGAATCGAACACAAAGTTTAGCTAATATTTAATAAGCTCAACCTAGATTAATATTCGTATCCCGTTAAGAGTTTGGAATTTTAATACAATCAGTTTTATGTTATTATTGTATATTGTATATGCAATAGTCAGAATATACATTTTACTAACTGAAATGAGAAAATTTTGCTATAGTATATTCGATAAATAATTCTTTAACTAGAAGCACATCATTAATTAATTTTTTCAATCTAATTTTTAATTTTTTTAAAACTTTTTTATGTTTTTTTTTCTTTTTTTTTCTGGGGATAAGACTATTCCATCCAGGCATTAAAAAATTAATCATTAAAAGCTTCTCGATGAAATTTTAATTATTGTGCATTCTTGGTTTGTTTAAGAGCACATCTAAATGTTTTTTTAGTATAAATTTTCTCTAGATCCAGCGCTAATTAAACATAGAGCAAGTTTCATGGTTAAAAAAGGGTGGGTTATTGAAATAAATATTTAAATATTAGAAAAACCTATCTCCTATATACATGTTTAGAACATGGAAAGACTCTTAAATTGATTGTTCCACATTTGAGAGGACCCAACATTTAAAATCAAAATGACCAGCTTTACAAGCAAATCGATAGAAATGTTGCGAATATTGTTTTTAAATATAATGAAATCACATTAGATTCGTTAGAGTTTTATTATATTAAATGTGAGACCCTTCTAAAGAGTAGATAAAAATTATAAAATATTTTGAGCTTCTACCCGGTTCAAAAGGAATCCGAGAGAAATACAATTTTAAAATCTCATTTCTATCAAATTGTTTGTAAAGTTAAATTTTAAAAAATGTTTTTATAATTTTACTTAAAAAAAAGAAATAATTATATACAAATGTGAATTCAATCAATTAAATAATCACTCAATCTCAAATACACTATTTATGGACAGATAAGCTTATTTTCAAAATCTAGGAATTTTTTTTTAAGATAATGGCACTGTAAATACTATAAATCCCCAAATATAACGACACTGCTGATGTTTTTGTCCAATATACTAGTAATAAGCACTTAGCAAACTAGTAAACTAGAATAAAATAAAGACTCACATGAATTGTGTTATTTCATTTAAAATATCAGCAGTATAATTAATAGAATTATTAAGTGACCTGAGTATGAATAAATAATTATTAGATACGTCGTCACCATTCATACATTAAAAGATTAATAATTAAAAGAAAACTTGGATTAAAATCACACAGCCATTAGGCAAAAAATAATTACAATTAAAGAATCGTCGTCATATTTCATTTGAAATAATTTTATACTAAGCAATATTGACATTAGGAACCATATCACTGCTGCTATTAACAAAATATAAATTTCATTAATCATAATAGATAAAATTAGATAAATTATAAAGTAATTTTCTAAGTTTGAAACCATCGAAATCGATTTACGTTTAAATAATTGAATAAAGCTAAATGCACTTTTCAGAGACACACCTGTTCAGAATTTTTTTTTTCATTTTTTTTTTTTTTTTTTTTATGTATAGATGATGTATATAGTATATATAGATATTTTAAAATAGTTATTTTAGGAAAAAAAATTGTTTGAAATTTAAAATGAGATTTTAAATAATAGATTTAAAATCTTATTTTAAATGGATTATATAACAAAAGTGAAAAATAAATTCAACTCTTTAGTGCTTAGTGGTGAATTTTGAATCGAGATCAACTAAAGATGATATCCAACAAAATAATATTGAGTACATACATAGTGGAGTATACTATGTTCAGACGAGGAGAGGAGCTCGAAAGGAGATAGTAGATTCAAACAATGTAAAGTGTATTGAGAACCAATACATGATGATTGTTCTTAGCTAAAGTGACCACATACCCTTCGGAAGTGATCTTTAGGCCGCAACAGCGAGAAACCTGAAACAGAATTAAATGTTTTAATTATATTTTTTTTAAATGTTATTTAAGGTAGTTGTTTCACCATATGGGTTTTCTTAGGAATTTTTTGAAATTTAGACAGATTATTATTTAAATATTTCTGCATTAACGAAGAAATCATCCTCCCCTTCTGGAAAAACGAAATTTATGAACAATATAGTTCCGAAGATTTTAAATTCCAAAGAGAGAGTTTTTCATGCACTATACGGGATATCGGAAAATTTACATACAAATTTAATTATAATTAAGAAACTCTTCTTGCCTTTGTTATAAAAAACTAAACCAACATTAAACAATAACTAATACATATTTAAGACAATTTTAATTCATAGTTACAACACAGTTTCTAGGATAATAATGAATAAATAATGAAAAATATTTAAAGAAAAATTTACATTAAATACAAGCTGGCAAGAAATTTCTTCTATATTCATTCTTCTTATCATTCTTCTATAACGGAAATTAAAAAATTCAGCTTAAAATGAAAAAAAGTTTTTCATACAAGACCTTTTATTTAAACATAAAACTAAAGATTTGAGCATCTTTTTTTTTTTAAATGGTTGTTTGTCTTAAAAATTAAATTCTTTCTCTTATATACATTGGTTTTTAACCCAAGCTGATTTTTTGAAAAACATTCCAACTATTTTCAAAAAAAAAGATGCTCAAATCTTTAGTTTTATATTAGAATAAGATTTACACTAAATTGAAAGAACTAAACAAGCTACAGATAGAAGGTGAAGAGGAGAGACAAAAAAAGAGGAAGAAGAGACTGATAGTGAGAGGCGTCTTGCAAGATGTAACGAAAAAGGGGGAAAAAATTTTAAGTGACAATCTGGAAATAGAAACGGAGGTATGCGAAGCGGAGAGGCTAGGAAGAGAAGAAAATAGAAAAAATAGACAGATTAAAATTAAGTTAAACAAGATGGAAGGAAGACTGTTGGAAGAATTTAGAGGGGAAGAAAAAACTAAAAGGAACTAAGATGTACAAAAGAAGTAAGAGAAAAAGAGAGTCAAACTATTCAAAAAGATGAAAGAAATAAGAGAGAAGAATCCAGAAAAGAGGCTATTCGGGACAAGTGGCAAAAAATCGCTGCGGCAGGCCGTAGGAAGAGGTAGATTTCGAAGGCTCTACCCCACCTTTAGACTGCTCCTATCGAAAACTTTCCAGACACAAATTGTAGAGGTTCATTATTAGAATATTATTAATTTGCAACCAAACTGGTATCATTCATATTAACGTTGTTATGAATTTTTTAAGATTTCAACCCCACATCATTTCCACCCCCTTGGGGCTGAAGTTACCAAAAACTAATCAGTTCTTGTTTACATCAAGACTAAATTTTGTGCCAAATTTTATTGCAATCGGTTGAACGTTGCGGCCTGCGTCGCACTTACAAAATTGCGATACACATAACCATATATTTGGAGTTAAGAAAAGGTAGACAATGGAGAAAAAAGTAGATAAGGATATATATATAAACTTTTGAATGGGGGGTGGTTTTGGGGTCTAGGGGACATGATCGGAAAAACTATGATGAAATTTTCCGGAAGTCGCTCCATGAGAGAATTTCAACTAGGCCCAGTAGGTAGATTTCGAAGAAATCTACCTACTGGGCCTAGTTGAAATTAACCACGTATAGCAGTGGTTCTTAACCTATGGGTCGCAAAGCATATTCTTTGGGCCGCGCAGAGTCGATAATCAAATATTTTAATTATTATTATAAGTTGAAAAATATATTTTGATTTATTTAATACTATAAAAAATGAAAATATGAAAAAAACACTTTTTTTCATTAAATTTTCCTTAGATCGAAAACTACCTTTGGTTATCTTAATTGTTACAAAATAATATTATATGTGAGTTAAAAAAATTGAAGAAAATTTCTCAAGTAGTGTCTAAAAAAAGGTAATTAATTTTTATTTTTGATGGGGGGGGGGTCGCGACATGAACATATTTCTCAAATTTGGGTCGCAGCTTAAAAAGGTTAAGAACCACCGATGTATAGAATCATAAAATGTAATTTAAAAGGTAACAGTGAATGTATTAAACCAGGGCTCCCCAAAATTTTTAAGAGATAGGGCCACATGTGAAGATTGAAAACTATGGGCGGGCCGTATATAACATATTATACGGAAATTATATTAATAATACGCTGTTAAATATATAATATACTGGATATTTGTCAATTAATTATGTAGTAGCCGCTGCTCGGATGGAAAAGTTTCAAAGGCCGGATTTGGCCCGCAGGCTGTAGTTTGGGGACCCTTGTATTAACCAACAAAAAGAAAGTATCGAAGCTCCATAGGGAATGTACTGTAAAATTGAACCAATAAATAAATAAATAAAAAATAAGATTTACCTTGACATAAGGGCACTCAAATTCTGAGAGAAGAGAGCCATCTCGTGAAAAAACAGCAACATGGAATCGATTGCCATGAGAATCTCCAACGAGAACATCACCCGCATCAGAGATATCAATTCCATTTGGAAAATTTGTTACATTTTCACATCCGATTCGACGAAGAAAATTCCCTTCTTCACTAAATACTACTACACAGTGTCCTTTAAAGTCACAGACAAAATATTCTTTACCTGAAATAATGAATAAATTTATTTTACTTTCTCTATAGATCATGTTTTTGATTATTAGTTATTATTTTTAGAATTTAAGGTCCATTTTTATTTTTAATCTTAAGTATACAAAAATGTAGAAAACCTATAACTCAAGATTCTATCTTGTATCATAAAGAGAAACAAAGAAGTTTTTTTTTTTTTTAATGATAGTGATGTGAGAAGGAGATACACCAGAAGGTGCATCCCCTAAAGGCCTGTATGGGCTGGCCCCTCCACCGTGAAAAAAACAAAGTAGAAGGAAAGAAGCCGGAATCATGAGCCAAATCTCAGAAAGTTAGATACAATCCAATTTACTAGGCTTTAAGGGCTTCGAGCAGTGGTAAATTCTCCGCGCGATAAATTAGGTTAAATTTATCTCCCACTTAATTAAAAATAAAAAAAAGTTGTCCTCGGCTTGATGCAAATAAACATACACACTGGCTTGTCGGCTAAGTAAGAACATTTTCAAAATTCACGCAATACTGACCCCATGAAAAATAATATTTATATGTTGGATCATTCGAGTCCATAATAAATTTTTTGACAGGAATAGCAGGAAATTGGACAACACATTAAAAAGAGTTTTTTAGTCTATTTAAACGACTTCGTAGCTTCAATAAAAACAAAGTTAACAAAATAATGTGCACTTGAAAATAAACACGATATATGCAGAGGTGAGCTTAGGGGCTCGCGCTAGCCCTTTGTTAAATTTTTTGATAATTTGCGAACCCCTTTGTTATTACAGGTTTTTTTTATGTAACTTCTTCTTAGTTAGGGCCGGTTGTATGTCGCAAAGTAAATGCTTTTTACCACTAACAAACGGTAGATGGTAAAAAGCATTTACTTTGTGACATACAACCGGCCCTTAGAGTGCCATATCCGAAACGGGCGTCAGTGCCTCTCCACATATACCTGTGCTGAGTGTGTTTAGTTGTTTTACACAGATATACGGGACCTACTTTTTAACGACGGTTCCGAACGGCTAATTTGGAGAGGTTGACTAGGCAATCATACTCTTGGTAGGTTGCCATTGCTTTCCAAGAGGAGGCGACTGCAAATATCTATCTGCCGAGACCCGGTCTCGAACCAGTGAACTCCGAGTCAGCGACCCGACACTCTAGCCAGTGGCCCACAGTCGCCGCTTTTTATGTATAATTTCATGTATAGTTCAGAAATTTTCATGTTTTTCTTTTTGATTTTTGTTTGTAAATGTTAATTTTTTCTGTATATTTATATTGTTCTAACTGAATTAATTATAAATGTATTTTATGTATCAAAATATAACAATTTATCAAATACAATACTTATTTTTAACAAACTAAGAGCGAGCCCTATGTTAAAATTTTTATAGCTCACCACTGGTTATACCTCATTTTTTATTAGGGCTTTGAAATATTGTTCATTTGGAAAAATAATTAAAAGAATAATTAGAAAAAGTTAATATGAAATTTTAATAAAATTTTACCTGAAATGGCTATATCGGAGGGTTCCCTCATAAAATCACTACAGTCAAACCATCGAAGTAGATCTCCACCTTCACTTATAACAAAAACGGTTGGAGATACACTATCAACGGCAACTATTTGTCCAGAACATGTAACTGCAAGTCCAGCAACTATATCGATGTATCTAAATAAAATCCATATATTATTATTGTAATCTTTTCTTATTTGATTATATATATTGTTATAAGAAGAATAAATACCTGATTGCAATTTTCTTAATAAAATGTCCATTTTTTGTAAATATTTGCATACGCGATCTTTCATTTCCACGATCACAAACAACAAATTTTCCAGAAGATCGCATTACTGCTACCTTACGTGGATACCAAAGTTGACCTTCTTCTTTCCCCGGTATTCCAAATTGAAATTTAAAAGTTCCAGTTTTCTCAAATATCTATTTTAAGAAAAGAAAAATACTCTATTTAAAACAAATAATAAATATAGTTATAGCTATTTTTCTAAACTAAATGATATGTATTTTGATTTGGATTATTAAATTTCTTTTGATATCAATGATAAATCGAAAAGAAAGTAGGTAATCCTAAGGCACTGCTCACACGAGGATACTCAAATCGGAGACTGAGCTACGGAGCTACGAAGACTCGAGACTGTAGTTGCTCGTCATGCTCACATGACCGCTACTAAAGTTGCGAGTTTTACTAAAGTTTCAAGTTTATTCATCGTTCTTTATTGAAGGAATCCAAGCAACTAAGCGACTCAACATGCTAGTTGCCGAGTATCAGCGACTGGAGTATCCCCGTATGAGTCCCGCCGCCTGATTACACATGGCGCGTCTCTTAGTCGAGAGATTGGAGTATCCCCGTGTGAGCAGTGCCTAAAATTTAGGACTGAGAAATATCAAATTAAAATTCAAAATAATTTTAAGAAGTGGTAATTTTCTTCATAGCAGCGGATTTTACTTAGAAAACACATTTAACATGGGGAAATACTTGTTGTTTTCTTCTTTTTTTTAATGGAATTAAAATATGTTATTTTGAAACTAGTGAAAATATGAATTTGCTAAGCCTCGTTCATATTAAAAACTTTTACTCTCTATCGCTTTTTTTACTTGCTAAACTATCTAGTATAGTGATTCTCAACCACTGTGCCGCGGAACTTTAGTGTGCCGCGAGATTCTTGGAGTGTGCAGCCACTGCTAGGCAGTGGTCCCACCCGAATTGAATTTTTTTTTTTTTACATTTCTTTATCAATTGACACCGCATTTCATCCAAATACTTATTTGATCATTTGAACTGAAGAGGTTGTAACATTTTACAGGTTGCAGAATGTCCTATGTTAATTTTATAGGTACATCAATCAATAAACCAAATAAAATTCTATTAATTTATGTTATTGGTAGTGTGCCGTCAAATTTTTAAATTATTAAAAGTGTGCCGTGACGAAAAAAAGGTTGAGAATCACTGATCTAGTAATTAGTTTAAAATTTTGGATGTTGTACATTGATCAAATAATAAGATATAAGGTAAACCCCTTAGAAGAGGAATTTACCCAGTTTAATTGGTTAAAAATATGAATTTAATTTACCTGTATACGATGGTTATTAGTATCGGCGACAATGATGTCTTCGTCACTTCCAAGACAGAAACCATGAGGAGAATTGAACTGTCCCTTGCTAGGACCTAATTGACCATATTTACAACGAATCTGCATGGGTGTCAATTTACCACTTGCTGAACGAGTATGATGAAATAAACTGCCATTGCCAGTGCCAGAAGCACTTCCGGTTCCTCCTCCGGATCCACCACTACTTGCACCACCACTACTATTGGCTGCGCCTGTCCCATTCCCACTTGAAGTTATTAGATGTCCTGGAGCCATTGTACCATCAGTAGATAAAATATCATCTGATTGAGAAAGAATTGGCGAAGGAGAACCAGAGAGGTTTTGATGATAAGGTCCAGTTCCATTCATTGTGCTTAACGTTGTGTTGATTTCTAAATTAGGTGAAGTGGCACTACGGCCAAGCACTATAGTGCCAGGTCCAGAGCCTCCTCCATTAAGCGGTCCATTGGTGAGATCTATGACAAACATAGAGACCACGAATGGACTTATTACTTAATTTGTCATTTTCATTCAATAATTTTATAAACGACAAATGGGATTTTATTTAATTAAAAAAGTAGAATTTCAGCTAAAATTATAAATTTTAGAATTTATGTGGAAATTAGATTTAACTTTTCACGAATGTCGACGATAACTATAAATATATATTATTAGGATATACAATGTACAAAATTTTTTTTGAAAAGAACCTTAGAATTAAGTAACTAGAGGTATGAACAAAACTGATTTGTCAAAAAAATCTAAAATGAGCTATTTCAGCCGAGATTCTTCAGTCACCATTGCTAAGACATCTCAACTAATTTTTTGTCAATATGAAAATTAATTTAAATTATTTTGAAATTCGTTAAATAATTAGGCATTTACAGAGAATATGAATTCTTTTAAAGATTTATTAAATGAATTTATACGCTAATTTTCTGTATAAAACATAAAAAGAACATTCGGAAATATGTACATGGATAATAAACATAAAAGAAGCAAATAATAAAAAAACTAATTTGAAAAATTTAAATTAACTTATTTAAATAAAAAGAGAGAAAAATAACCCAGAAATACGTAGATATAAATATTAATTTCGGTGGCCTAACTATAGGGTGGCTGGACTGGCAAAATTCCAGAGCCCCAGATTTAGATTGCCCCCCCACCTGAGGCAGCTCAACTATTAAAATTAGCTATAGGGAGAGTTTAATTTTTTGAGGACCTAACACTAAAAATTTGCCATGGGTCCCACACTGTATTGTTACGCCACTTTATAAATAATAAAGATCTCAAGATTCAGGCTTCTTTAATAAAAAAGCTCGGTTAAAAAAGTTTAAAGATAAGTGTATTTTGTCCTTCATGTTATTCTTATTTATTATTAAGTAGGAAAAAGAAGAAAAGTAATTTGCAAAACTAGACAAATAGGAATTATAAGATCTCCTTTTCTCTAACTTAATTTATGTACAGTATTTGCCGGCGCATAGGACATAGCGGCGTATTAGATCTCCATTTTTATATACATTTTTAAGGAAAAAAGTCTAAATTTTTTTCATAATTTACAGAAAGAATATATTAATATAACTCAGAAGTTTTAGACAGACTGAAATTTCGACTCATAATTTTGATTACCGGTGCATAATGAGACACACTCCATATTTTAGGCGTATTTAGATGGAAAAATTGCGCCCCAACGCTCGCAAATACGGTAATAAATCAATATAATTTAATATTAATAAGTTCAAAATTAAATATCTAATATAATAAAAAAAATTTGAGTTTCTATTAGATTTAAATGAATTTAAAGAAATTAAATTGAAATTTTTAATTTTTCTTAGATATTTAATTAATTTTTCCATTAATAAATATTACTAGTACTTAGGATATATTAATAAAAAAGGAAAATCATAGATATGGATAGAATATTAAGAAAATTAAAAATTAAAATTGTAAATTTTATTTAAAAATAGGAACATCTAGAGCGGAAATTAATATTGACACAAATTTCGAGGACATATCAACCTATATAATTATTTTTATAAAGTTATTATTTTGAGAGTAATATATTAAATATGGTAGACAAAATTTCAACTTACTTAAATTTTTAGCTATAAATATAAAGTATTATATACTAGTTTATGATATTTAAGATTTTATTCTTCTTTCATGAATAAGAATTAAAAATTTAAATGAAATAATATGATTCATAGAAAATATAGAGTGGAAGGCTCCATAAGGAGCCAATGTATTTTAGCGTATACGAGTTACAGAGCTCTCTGGCGAGACCAGGGCAATAAAATGCCGGAAACCGCTCTCTTCGGGGCAAATTTTGGTGACATTATCAAGAGTAAAAAATGCACTTATATATAACATAAAGGGTATGTATCTTTTATCTATGACAAAGGCTTGGCATGTTCTATGATCTTTGGATAGCTCTTAAGAACTAAGAGTTTTCGTCCTGCAGTCGCTAGAGAGCGCTTTTTCTATATACGGTAGCCTTCCACTCTATATTAATCTATGATATGATTAATAGGTTTTCGCGGGTTATTCCATCTAAAGTGTATTAAAGAAAATAAATTTAAAAGTACAAGTCATTTCTGTTATTTATGGGACATTTTTTAGAGTAGATAGATAAGTGAAAATCAATCACTGGAGTATTTCCGTGGTTAGATATCTCTCAATTCAGACAATGTCACGAAAATGCTTTGAAATTGAAATATGTGAAAGTAAAAATTGTCTGATTCCCTGTACATTTGTAATTTGTGCACTTTAGAAATAGAAACGAAAAGGTCGCCTTCTCGTTAGAAAAAGTTAATTTCCTGAATACATGGATGGACTAACCTGTAAAAATATTCCAAATCATCCAACTGACCAATATATATATATATATATAATATATATTTTAATTTAGAGGTTTTAAGAATTAATATATTTAAAAGAAGGATAATTTAAAAGGTAATTTTCAAAACAAAAAAAAAAAGGATATATTAAAAATTTATTTGATATATTATACTTTTATAAAAAGGAAAAATGACTTTATAATAAGCTAATGTATTATTAAGACTAGAAGTATTTTTTATTTATATAAAATGATCTTGTAATACAAATAAGTAGATTTTTGTAATTAAAACAAAATAAATTTCCCGATGTTTATCTTAAATTGATTGATAACCAATTATATTATTATATTTTTAACAAAATTGAATTATTATTTATAATATCTAAATTAATTATTAATATCAATAATAAAAACATGAATATTTTTGTTTGGTATTTAGCTCAAATTTAACATTTAAAATCTGAACCGATATGAAAGTAAAATTAGTTATTATTTCGCAACTCTAGACTATATGTATATACGATATATTATATATATATTTTTCAATATATAAATATACGTTTAAGAGAAAAGTTTTTGTGAATTGGATTCGCATTCGTTTATTAAAATTCAGTCTTAATAAGTTATTTTTTTAGTTAATTAAGATATAGTAGTTAGGAAGCATAAACATGTTACAAACATATTATTGTACACAATTCCAAATTCCTATAAAGATATCACAGAAAAATTGGTGTTTTATAAAAAAAAAAAAAAAAAAAAAAAGTTGAAGGACAATATTATTGACTAAATATTTTGAGCCTTAAGTAGTTTTAGTGCTTATAAAAAAGTAAAAGCATCAAAAAGAAGTAGAAATAATTTAAAATTAATTCCCTTCCGGTATTTCAAAGATTTTCTCATCTTTACGAATTTATTAGCCGGTTAACATCTTATATCTAGATCATATCTAAATGAAAAATAATGAAATAACAATTTATAAATTATTTTGAATATTTATACTTGTTTTATATAATCTTAAGGTTTTCTAAATCTAATATTTCATATCTTCGTTATAAATACATCTTTGATTGAAGAATAAGCAAATAAAAACTGTTCATTACTGATGTTAACCAGAAGTGTGATACCGTTTAAAAATTTGAAAAATTAAAAAGCGTTTCAATGTACCTATCTAGCCAACCAAATTCTAGTTTTTTAAAATAAAAAGGATTTCGCAAAATAGAATTGGTTGAATATACCATACAAAAAAATGTGAGTGATTTTTTCAAAATCTTATCAAAATCTTTTTTTTTATATAATTTGTGTTTAGTTAGGTAATTGTATATATTGTTTTTGTTAATATTAATAATAATATTAATATAATCTAATAGAACAATTTTATTTCAATTACTAATTCATTTTTATTTCCTTTGACTAAAATTTAACTATTAAGTAATCAATATCCGTAGATGAGCAAAAAACATTTTATGGGGGTTTATGATTGCATTTTCAAAGTTAAAAGGACGCCAGTAAAAGAGTTTAAGCCACTAGTTTATAAGGGAAAATATAGTATTCGTTTTAGATATTTAGGATACAAAGAATCAAAAATTGGGCCAAATAAAAAAAGATAAAAATGTTTAATCAATATTTAAATAAATATAAAAATAATTACACCTGTAATTTTGAAAAGATAGAATTTATTAATGAGGTTTTTAATAATTCCTAAAAGCAGGGTGTCTCAAAAGGTCGTTTACAAACATTGCCCCCTAGAGCAGTGTTCCGCAAACTTTTTATGTTCAAGGTACACATACCAAATCAAGAAATTTTAGAGGTACACCAAAGAAAAAAACAATGTTTATTTAATATTTATTTATTATTATAATAAATATAATAGGAAAAGATGTTTAATTAGAAATATGAACCTGCTTAACTGAGCTCAGGCGATCAAAATTTGGAGGAATCGTTGATAAGGCTGCTCGCATAAACTCTCAGCTATGTGTAGGTGCATTATCTTAACAAAACTTGAGATTTTTCCGCGGCACACCATCTAATGACCACGGTATACCAGTGTAACGCGGCACACACTTTGCGGAACACTGCCCTAGAGGCCCCAGATAGTGTTTCCAAGGGGCGGATTTGTGGGGTCCTGGGCTAACGGAATTCCGATATCTAGGAAGTAGAAGTAAAATCCCATGGGATGGGAGGAGCGAAAACGAAATTAAATCAAGAATTTCCCAAGCAAAAATGGGATTTAATTCAAAATAAAAACTACTATGCTTCTCCTCAATCAGCTTAGAAAACAGGAAGTTGCTATTGAAGACATGTGTATGGAGCATAGCCATGTACGGGTGTGAAACCTGGACAATTAGAGAAGCGGAGAGAAAGAGATTAGAGGCTTTCGAAATGTGGTGCTACAGAAGAATGATGAATATCAAATGGATGGATAAAATTACAAAGTTCTTGGAAGAATCGGAGAAAGAAGAACCTTATGGAAGAGAAGGGGTCAGATGATGGGCCACACACTGAGACATGGGGGACTGCTTAGGGATATCTTGGAGGGGGAGGGGGGAAAGAAAAGGGGAAGGCCCAGATTAAAATATTTCGACCAAATAATTAGGGATTTGGGATGCGAAACATTTAGAGAGGTCAAACAGCTGGCGGGGGACAGAGCCGAGTGGAGACGGGTGGTTGCGTCAAACCAGTCTTAGGACGGTGTACTCAATGATGATGATGATGAAGGGCTAACACTACTTGGGGGTCTAAATAATTAATCAAACTAATTGCCATTTTGTTAAAAAACTGTTTTCTATAATGATGTATACGGTATTGGAAAAAAATTAGGACCATAAAATATTGCTGGGGGCCCTTTTTATCCAAGGGGCCTTGGGCTGCAGCCCAAAAAGTCCTTATATATAGATCAGCCCCCGGACACAAGTTTATAAATCTTGTTCGTCATGGTCTGAGAGACCAGCATGTTAAGTTTGTAAACGACCTTTTGTGAGAACCTGTATATGACAGTCATATTATGACGTACTAGTGAATTATAGAGTAAATTCTTTAGACATAATATTTCTATAATTAAAATAATTTATCTTTGCAATCATTTATTTTAAATTGAGTAGAAGTCACTGATATATATTCAAGTTGGCAAATCAGAATGAAGTAAATCAATTTAATATAGTCTATTCCGAATGAATTTTAATAGAATAAACCGGTGTGTGCATCACATTTTTGACTTCTTTGAAATCATTTGATATATTTTCCTCTTTCACAATTAAAAATGGCAAAAAATAAAGGCTACTTTTGGCTAACTAATTGAACAGAAATTATCATTTTAGCTGATATTAGAATAAAATCTAAAATTGCATTGCTCTATCACTTATTGCTGAGATATAGGTGTTTCAAATATTTTTGCGACATACCCTATTAACTCCCCTTCATTATTTTTAACCGGGATAAATTTTATACATACCAAAGAACATATCAATCCTATAAACAGACTAATTTGAAAAAAAATAAAATTTAGTCTTTTGGGAGATGAGTAAGTAACTCTGTCCCTTAATTTCAGTCTGTTTAAAATTTATAGATTTTTTTATATGAGGCTTGATAAGCACACCGATTAAAATATCGTTATAGCTTTATTAGAACATTTTGAAATTAATTGATTATGCACTTTTAAAAATATTTATTACTAGCTGCAAGGCCCGCTTTCGACGGCCCTCTTGCTAGCCGGGGGACACGGCCCCTGGACTTCAACCCACGAACGGCACCCTCATACTCCGCTCCCACCCACCACACCCTCCGAAACCCACCCAGCACCCCTACCCCCCGCACGATGCACCCGTGCCCAACCCCCGATTCTAGCCAATCCCCTGCTCGTTTGACAAATCTGGCACCATTGTAAGAGATTGAATATTTTTATATTAAAATAACAGATAAAATACATTTCAAAAGTTAAAAAATTTCTATAAAAATCGTTTTGTTATTTTTTAACAAATGTAATACGCCTACGTTACACCTTATGAAAATTTTAATGAAAAAATCTAGCGCATGAGCGCTTTATACATCTTTCGCTAGTTAAATAAATGCGCTGTTGCCAAATTGTTTTTAGTGTAAATTTTTTTTTGTACATTTTTCATTATTTATTCATTATTATCCCAGAAACTGTGTTGTAACTATGAATCAAAATTGTCTTAAAATATGTATTGGTTATTGTTTAATGTTGGTTTAGTTTTTTATAAAAATGGTAGAAGGGATTCTTAATTATAATTAAATATTTATGTAAATTTTTCGATATCCCGTATATTGCAAGTATAAGAGTCTGAAAAACTCTATTTGTGAAATTTAATATCTCCGGAAATATATTGTTCATAAATTTCGTTTTGCCACCAATCGATGCAGAAGAATTTAAATAATAATCTGTCTAAATTTCAAAAAAATCCTAAGAAAACACATTTGGAGGAACAACTACCCTAAGAGCTTGCTTCTAACCCAGATCTAGCTTAAGTTTCAAATTTCGCTGTTCTACGACTTATGTTAGTATTGCTGAGCGCAGGGGTTTTCGCACGCAGGGGCTAATAGATTTTTGCTCACTTTTTGGGGTCTGAAGAGCTCAACACACATTTTTTGTTCTAAATCGGCTTTCTATTTATTAAGAGCATCGTTTACTTTCATCTAGAAGGGACAAAGATGAAATTAACTTTTATAAAGTTGGAGATAGAAGGTTTTAGACTCATTAGTGTACTCTTTCTTAGGGTTAGTGTTCATATTTATTTTCACGGAAGTATGAAAATTAGCATTCTTGTGTTATTCAGGTAAATAGGGCTATTAATGAAAAATCAAGCTCTAGTTTTAAATTTTTTAACAATCAGAAGCCATCATCATTCCATATTTATATTTTGCCAGGTGATTTATAACAATACTAACTATTCATGGAATTAATTTGAAAATATGTACTTTTTGAAAAAATTAAGGTTGCTTAGACATTAAGGCAATGTTGGATTAAAAGTCTGAATTTTTAATATATTATTAATCGATAACAAATACATATAGAATAATTTTTTGAAAAAGATCTGACCAAGGGTTTTCGTGTGATTAATTATTATAAATCGGACTTTTAACACGTAGTGAATAGGGAATGTTGGCTGAAAGTATATATTTCGATTAATCTAGCCAAATTGTATGATGAGAAAAAAAAACAAAAATCTTTTATTTATATAGATAAATTATCGTAGGTAACGTTAAAAAAAAAACTTCATGGCCCAGGGTTTTGTAAATATTCAAATCTAAATGAACGAAAATATCAGTCCGCTTCACTTAAAAATAAATAAATCACATGACTCGAGTCCAAAGACATTTATTTATTATATTTATTAATTAAATTATTTCATATTTCCGATTAAAAATGATGTTAGCTAACATCTAAATTAAAATAATTAATTTATGGGTTAAAATTTTCAATTTTAGTCAAAAAAAATTTAGGTTTTATTTTGACTGTCTGAGCAACCTTAAAATTATAATTTTGATTAAAAAAATTTCGTATTAGCCTATAATTTGTTGTATACCACAGGAAAGGACATGAAAAATGCTGTAATATGAAACCTCTTCCAGCTCTCTAGCTCAATTAGGAGACCTTCTAGAGCAATTAAAAAAAAAAAAAAATCGGAGTTTTTGGGCAAATTTTTAAAAATTTAGATAGCTGTAATTCAAAAATGAGTGGACATTAGGGTGACCGCAAAAAATCGATGTCGGAATTTTGTTCGTCTGTATCTCACAAAACGATTCAACCTTCCAGATATTGAGATAGCGGAAATTTGAGCTCGATTAAACGACGTTAACCCGTGCCTTTCGTCGCTCAAAGTTTGAAAAAAATCCAGATCAAAAGCAATATGTCCTGCAAGTTGTAAGCAAATGCCGAGCATTATATCCTGACGTTTCAAAAAAACTTTAACAAAAGGTCTATAATAGATTAGATAACTATGTAAAATTATCAACTCATGTAGGTACTACGTCCGTATCTTTTCTGTGTCTGTTTTGTATGTATTATATACCTGATTTTTATATTTTAAAATAAAAAATGTCATTAGACTTGACAGTATTACTTGTTTTTTTATTATATTTCTACTTTAAACTCAAAAATATACAAAAAAAAAAGAAGCAAAATTTATCACTTAATAACAAAATATACGAAGAATGCTCCTAGTGGTACCAGATCACGTTTTTGGGGCTAAAGGTTGTTGTAACTCGGTTTGACTTAAAATAACAACAATTATGTATAGAATATAAATTTTGAAGAATAACATTAGCTTTCTTTTGAGATATTAAGCGTGTTTCTATTATTTACCGTTCTGGAGTTATGACTCCATATGTCAGCTTTTTGGACAAAAATTTGGATTTTTTCAAACTTTGAGCGAAGAACAGCACGGGTTAACGTCGTTTAATCGATCTCAAATTCCGGCTATCTCAATATCTGGAAAGGGGAATCGTTTTGTGGGGTCCAGACGAACAAGATTCCGACATCCCCCCCCCCCCCCCCTCTATGAGATCCGGTCACCCTAGTGGACATATCTGGATGGAATTTAGTATTTTTCAAAGTATAAATGAATATTACACCTGTGTCCAATTTCATGAAAATCTGAGATGGTGAGGTTTATAGAGTGTGTTGATTTGACCTGAAACGAACCTATAATATCATATAATATGAGTTAAAAACTTGTTGTTTCTAGTAATTCATAAATATATATAAAAAGGTCTACTACATTCTGATTATTGAGTGATAGTTTAGAAAAAAATGATTTATCTAAGAATATTGATTAATAATAATTATAAAGTAACTATCTCAACTAGTTAGTTACTAATAATAGTCAGTGGAAGAAGACCAGGGAAAGAACTTACCCTGGTTGTTGAGGGTGACACTGCCTAATTTGGCAAGCGCTTGAAGATTATTAATAGCGTTGCTTGTTGAACTCAAATCGCCACTAAATAAATCTGCCAAAGTGAATGAAGGTGTTGGACTGGGATTTGAACTGGGTGCTGCAGCAACACCAGCAGCCTCTTTCTCAGCTAAGTTAGCAAGTTGTTGCAAATTGTATTCTTGTATGCTGGTAAGTCCATGAAGAGACGGTGTAACAGTTGTCGTTTCCTTTAAAATAATGTAAAATATTATTAGTAAAAGTCTACTTTTTAAAAATATATAAATAAGAAAACTATGATGAAAATAGAAGAAAAGTGATTTTAAGTATTATTTTTGTTTTTATAAAAAAATTTAGCTTACTTATTTTAAAACTATTTTCAATTTGTTCATGTTCAGAAATACGTTCATAAATAACAGAACTCTACAAAATTTTTTTTTTCCTTGTCCTAAGATTTATTTCATGATTTTTCTATTCATTGTGCATCAAAATAAAGAAAAAAATATCCAAATAAAGTTTGCTTTTGTAGTGGTTATAATAATAATAAACGACGAAAAAGCCCATTTTAACATATTTTCGAGTCTCATTAGATATTAGACAGCAATATTTGAAATCACAATATTTTGTTGACGTAATAAAAAACACTTTCCTCTTGGATTTTTAAATTACCACCTGTTTGTAGCTTAATTAGAACTCGCATTATAACTAAAAAACAAGACCATATGTTTTTATCTATGTTTATTATCCTTTATAATCACGTAGTTTTAGTTTT
The DNA here is from genome assembly GCA_024734495.1 of Forficula auricularia. NCBI lineage: Eukaryota > Metazoa > Arthropoda > Insecta > Dermaptera > Forficulidae > Forficula > Forficula auricularia. The sequence goes on along the minus strand of JALMQS010000069.1, from coordinate 3,635,097 downwards.
TTAGTTATAACTCGAGTTCTAATTGAGCTAAAAACAAGTGGTAATTTGAAAATCAAAGAGGAAGCTGTTTTCTATTACGTCAACAAAATATTTTGATTTCAAATATTGCTGTTTAATATCTATTGGGACTCGAAAATAGGTCAAAATGGCCTTTTTCGTCGTTTTGACCGATAATATCTCGAAACTCTGACCTGTTGTAAAAAATCGATAAATCGCATGGAAATCAGGGTATAAAACTCTACTGGAATCCATTGTTAGGTTTACGGATACAAATTTTTGTCGACCTGTGTAATATTTGTATATTGATTGAATAAAATCAGAGCTGGGCATTTCTATTTCTAATGGGAAATTAGTTACTTTAGTTTCAAGAAACTCAGTACAAGTACTTGTAACTGTTATTTTGAGAAACAATGATCACAACTAAAGAGAGAAGAGAGATGATAAAAAAAAATTGTGGGGTGGGGTGGTTGTGTGTGGGGCGGGGATTGGGATGCTGGGTGGGTTTCGGGGAGTGTGGTGGGTGGGAGTGAGGTGTGAGGGTAGGGTTCGTGGGTTGGGGGTCCAGGGGGTGTGCCCCCTGGCTAGCAAGAGGGCCGCCGAAGACGGGCCTTGCAGCTATTACAAAATATATATAGACGTTTGAATTTATACATACAATACGTTCAAAATCTAGAAATTGTCACTTTGTATACATAAACCATCCTTAACTCATTAACATAGATATTTCACACATTTATAACAATCATATATAGTAATAGTGTGTATTATATAATATTATTTATTTTACTTCAAATTTGTCAGGGTTATATTTTAAGTTGTACTCTATATATATCTTAATAAGTAAACTTTTGTAATCTGCTCTATGAGATAAATCGCCTCAGAGCATCATTAACAATATTAAATAAATAAATAATAATTCATAAAAACACTTAATTAATAAGTTAAGGATGGTTTATATATACAAAGTGACAATTTCCAGATCTTGAACGAAATTGTATGTATAAATTCAAACTTATATATTTTTTGTATTGTGTAATTGTTTAAAAAAATTTACGAAATGTTTCATTTTTCCATTTTTTAGTACTACTGAAGATGGTCAACCAGAGGTGACCGAAACTGTTTGGTGAATCAATAAAATAAATTATAATAATTAACTGAAATTATTGTCTTTTATTAGTTTGTGACTAATAAAAACCTTTCAATTTAAAAATAATTTAAAAAATTAAATCACTTAAATTTTGGAAGAATCTTATAATAAGAAATTATTAAAGTAAAAATAATATATATTTTTGAATGAAGGAATGATGTATAAATAAAAATAAAAAGAATAAAATTTAACCAGCCCTGGTTAGAAAAATGAGGAGATTGAACAGGGCAATCTGCGAGTGAAGAACTCCCAATTGGTTATTCACATCAAGATTCCACGTCCATAAAGCGAGGCGGTCAACTTGTGGATCGGCTACAAAGGCGTTGCCGATCACAAATTTCAAGAAAATCCATAATATTTCTTCTTTACCACCAGCGAAGAAAGTTCTATTCTATATTTGAGAGATAAAGAAGACGACACCAAGAGAAGAGGTCTATCAAGATCACAGGCGTCATATCCATATCCGGGGCTATCAAGACATCAATTCCAACTTATATTCGTAAACATATCAATTTTATTTTATAAATTTATTCTATATCTATAAATTTGGATGTTGCTTTATTTGACATTAATGGACTTCGACACCGTTTGACCGATCACCAAGAAAGTTGGCATATATATGTATTTTTTCATTCATAATGCGCGATAATTATTTTGTTATTTTTTAGAGGGGGTTCCAGGAGGGAGCAAAAACCACCCAGGCTTTGATTGATCTTGCCCAAATATGGACGCTAACTCTTTTATTCCTATGACCTCCAGAGACTGGAACTCGCTCCCACCCACCGTCTTCCCCGCGACTTATAACCTTCAGCTGTTTAAGACCCGTATCCACAGATACCTTCGACCCCTACCCAGCCCATAAAACCCTTCTTCTTCCTCTTTTCACGATGGAGGGGCCAACCCAGGCCTTTAGGGGATGCAGCTTTTTGGTGTAACTCCTTCTCTCATCATTTTCATTAAAAAAAAAAAAAAAAATTGCACAGTTAATCTTTAGAATCATATAAGAAAAGTGTGAATTGGATTTTTCAAAATTTGACCCCTAACTACCCAAAAACTTCTCATTTATCAGTGAAATTGTGGATTTTCAAAGTCTGTCAAGTTCAAACGATATTATAAATTTGAATGAAATTTGGTATAGGTACTCATAATCGGTACCTAACTTAACCTACTGACCAAGTATGATTTTGTTATTTTTCAAAGGGGGGACGAGGAGGGGGCGACATTCTGCTGGTCCCCCCTTTGAAAAATAATAACATCATACTTAGTCAGTAGGTTAAGTTAGGTACCGACTATGAGTACCTATACCAAATTTCATTCAAATTTATAATATCGTTTGAACTTGACATACTGAAAATCCACAATTTCGCTGATAAATGAATTTTAAGTAAAGTTAGTTGTCGATTTTTTAGTAATCCAATTCACACTGTCAAGTTCAAACGATATTATCAATTTGGTATACCTAAAGTATGATCATATAAAATAAAACGGCTTTTTCATCGGCAGTTTCCATTAAATATACATAAAATCTCAGATTACACCCCAGTCTTTCCCAAAACATCCATATACCCATTTCAAGTTACTGTAACTAGTTGTTGGGTTAGCTACAAGGTTTTAAAAAATTTCGATTTATCTAGTGCAGCGATTCTTAACAGGGAAGCAGCGGAAAGTATGTAGGGGGCCGCGAAAATATTAGAATATTTTAAGTTTTTATATCTTCACAAATAAAAAAAAAAGAATATGTTACTAGTTTTTATAAGTGATACATATGTAAGTGATAGATGAAACTAATGACATTTCAATATTCTTAAACATGATTAATTAATAAAGTAAAGAGATTGTAGTTTCACAGTGAATGAAATAAACTCAAAGAGGTTTATACAAACTCAATATATTTCGGATTATTAGTCCATCACTTTTAAATCTGTAAACTCCTGATGATGGATTAATAATCCGAAATATATTGAGTTTGTATAAACCTCTTTGAGTTTTATTTCATTCATTGTGAAACTACACTCCCTTTACTTTTTAATTAATATCATGTTTCACCTAAAACCTACACCACTTTCTCTTAAGTAAAATTAAACATGGTTAAACTAAATGAAAACGTTGAGCGCATAGGTAAATTTGACCCAGTCAGACAGACAAAATTACAAGTTGAATAAAACCGTGTAAATATTTTTTATAACGCTAGGTTTACAATTTTTATACTAAAGCAAATATACTTTCATTTGCAAATATACCTATTTTTCAAGAAATATGTTATTATACTGACAATCTGATAAAGCATTTTTTTGTTCATTAAAAAAAGTTAAAATAAGCTGACGTGTTCTGATGTGGCCATCCACTTGACTTTACCATACAACCTGGCCCCTCCTTATATTTAATATTTAATAAAATTATTTATATTCATGTAGGGGGGGGGGGTAAGTTTTTGCATTTTTAGACTCTTGGGAGCCCACTGATTATGTATACAAAATTTGGTTGAGTTTGGTAAATGGTCAAGATTTTCATTTTTTGACCCCCCCCCCCCCCCCCATTTTGGACGGTTAGTTTTTGCATTTTTAGACTTCTGGGGGTCCACTGATTATGTATATATAAATTTGTTTGTGTTTGCTCAAATGGCCTAGATTTTTAATTTTTAACCTCCCCTCCACCCCCCTTAATTTTTTGTCGATATGCACCAAAATCTAATTAGCTCTTAATCTCAATGGACCAAAACTACGTGTGAAATTTGGTTTCGATATTCACACTAGTTTTTGAGCTAGCTCGTCCACAAAAATTTGATAACGCACAGACTAACGGACAGACTAACAGTCATTTTGACTAAACAATTATTATCTCGAAAAATATAATTTTTTCGATGTTCACTTATTTGAGCTTTTTTGTAGAGGGAAATGCCATGGTTTCGCTCAATTTTTTTAATAAAAATAGTTTCAGTCGTTTTTGAGATATTTTGAAAAAAAAGGAAAAAACCCACTTTTTTCATGCACGATTACAATACTTGACCATACCCGGTATGCTAAAGTAAAAAATATACATATATAAATGTTTTGTTAAGTTCTGCTTTTTGATTTATTTATGAATTATCCTTACATTTGAGTTTTTTTTTTCTACGAGTATGTTACCTAATGGTGGGGGTACGGCCGTGATAATATTTTAGTATTTTAAGGGGGCCGCGAATATACTTTCGGATTTTAAGGAGGCTGCGACTAATAAAAGGTTAAGAACTACTGATCTAGTGCAGGGGTCAGCAACGCGGTGCCTGCCGTTCAAATATTGAAATAGCGGAAATTCTGTCTTTTTTCATAAGTTTTTGAAGAAATTATTGACTTTTTTGCCAAACAAATTCACTGCATTTATTTAATCAAAACCAATACAACAAAATATAATACGAGTTAAGAATATATTTATATTAATAAATAATTAAATTACTTGATGTAAAGAAGATGAGATAGATCCATAAGGTCCGCTATTGGAGACAGCAGCAGCAGCAGCGGCAGCTGCAGATTGAAGTTCCCCGTCAAAAGAAGATTGCAAAGAAGAATTGGGAAGTGAGACAGGTGAAGAAGCAGCACTCATAATTCCTAATACATTACTTAATGTAAGAGTAGCTGGTGGTTGAGAAGACTGCGATGGCTGAGCACCAGAAGAAGGTTGTTTAACCGAAGCAAGTTTTGGCCCAGGTCCAGTAACTGAAGTTTTTTTAGTTATGGCAGGAGTGGAGACCGTTTCTTTAACCATATCTTGTCGAAAAGATCCAAATGTTGCCTGCAAAAAAAAAATCTTGAATTAATTTATATTATAAATATATACAGTTTCACCTAAAATTAAGACTAACTATTATAAAATACTGTTATAATTAATATATTATGGCATGAAAAATTCTCTTTATATTTTTATATAGTATACGATTTAATTTAATCTTATTTGAGAGAAATGACGTTTTTCCCCGAGTTTTATGATTCAATTATTATTATTTAAAATATTATATAATACAAAGAGTTATATTGAATGAGCCACTGATGAAGTCTCAATAAAGTGACGAAACGTCTGGTAAATTGAATAACTAACTCTGTTTAATTTTTTGTCCACTTCCCTGCGATTTTAAAATATTTAATAAAATATGGACGCGAATGATGAAATATTATATAATACATTTTTTTAATTAAAATCTAATATCATTTCTATATATATTTCGCAAATGATAGTTGCCGACGAACGCCACGTCACGTGACTTTATTTTTGTAATGATAGTGATACAAGAAGAAGTTGCACCAAAAAGGTATAATCTCTATAGTCTGGGGTGGATCCTTGTATCGTGAAAAGAAAAAGAAATTTCAGGGATTGGGTCAGAGTTGAAGATATTTGTGGATGCGGTCTTGAAAGATTGATATATGTCATCTTAAAGAGGGACTAGGGAAGAGAGTTTCAGTCCCTAAAAGTCACAGAGATAAACGAATTAGCGAAAGCGTTTGATCGGTTAGTATCTAATTTAATCGCGAAGGAGTGTTAAATGTTTGAAAATTGTGTATTTCGCTTAAATGAAGCTTTAGAATGGATAATTGATTTTATCTGGTCAGAACAAAAGTAAAAGGGAAAGGGCGGAGACAGTTCTACGATGAGCCAGGGAATTGAGAGCGTCAGTTAATGTTGAATCTTCTATTAGCCCGATAGCTCGCTTCTGAATTGAATCAGGTAGCAAGGAAATGGTTGGAGGCTCCACTTCACAGGTGCGAGTCATATTCGAGACAGGGGCGAACAAAAGCAAAAGGGAAAGGACCGAGATAGTTCTACGATGAGCCAGGAAATTGAGAGCGTCAGTTAATGCTGTATCTTCTATTAGCCTGATAGCTCGCTTCTGAATTGAATCAGGTAGCAAGGAAATGCTTGGAGGCTCCACTTCACAGGTGCGAGTCATATTCGAGACAGGGGTGAACAAAAGGGAAAGGGCGGAGACAGTTCTACGATGAGTCAGGGAATTGAGAGCGTCAGTTAATGCTGTATCTTCTATTAGCCTGATAGCTCGCTTCTGAATTGAATAGGGTAGCAAGGAAATGCTTGGATGCTCCACTTTACAGGTGCGAGTCATATTCGAGACAGGGGCGAACAAAAGCAAAAGGGAAAGGGCCGAGACAGTTCTACGATGAGCCAGGGAATTGATTCGGTTATAATTCTATTGTTCCTATTCTTTAAGTAGAACAATGGCTAAAATCTTAAACACTTAATAAATGATTAAAGGAGACAATAAGAGTGTGTCTTCTGCAGGAAAAATTAATTTTACTTTATTTATATATTTATAACGAGAATATAGTTTCGAAAACTCTTTCACACATCAATTCCTATGAATCAATTGTAATAGACTGATGAAGAGGGCAAAGCCCTCGAAACTATAGACTCGTCATAAATAAATAAAAATTTATTTTTCCAGCAGAAGACACTCTTTTATTGTCTCCTTCAATTTATAAAACTTCTGCTACTCTCGGCAAAAAGAAACTTTCAATTTAACTTAACAAATGATTTAGAAAACAATATTTTAAAATATATAAATAAAATACAAAAAATAAATACCTTAATGGCCATTTCAAATTTATCTATATCAGTTACGAATTCAATCTCAGTGTCAACATCTGGTTGAGGGGTGTTATTAATAAGATTTAGCAGTTGAGCCCCAACGATTTTTTTCAGAGAGAGAACTTCGATTGCGTTTCCATGTTCCAATAATCTTGTAGTAAACTTGCAAGCATCATCCATTTTTTCGATTGTTTTTTCAACGCTATAAATTAAACATTTTATTAAATTTTCAGTTTAATTATGTATCGAATACAATAAAAAAATAATTATTATATTTCATATCTTCATGTTGTATATTTATATTTTATGACTTGTTCTGTGTAAATTCGCGGCACTCATCGTTTTAAATAAAAATCTACTAGATATCTTCAGATTTATTTTTTAAAAATTTATTTGTCCTGGGTTAAAAATTAAAAATCAACGGACATCGAAGATAAGAAATAGATGTTAAATGTCCAATGAGTGCCTCGATGTAAACATTCAAGTAAACAAGGAAACCCGAAACAGGAAAGAATATTAATAATTACAACGGAAACATGAAAATAAATATAAATTATACAATATATACAAAACTCAGTAGGTATATATATATATATAACCGCGAAATAACAGCATATATACTTTATGAAATGGTTAAAATAAGAGACGTGCAGCTTTTATTTCTTTCTTATTTATTTTTAAACTCCCGCTAAAGTTTCGGCTATTGGCTGTAGCCATCTTCAGAGCTAAACAATGTTAACAATATTAAAACGGCCTAGTCCGAGTACATCAATCAATTATAATTTTGTTTTTCTACTCACCGGGAATTTGTCAATATTTATATAAAAAAAAATTTATGGATACACCAATCATCAGATAAAATTTTATACAAGAAATATACAGGGTGTTCGCCAAAAGATATAATACTTTTAAGACCAATAGCCGAAACGTTAGCGGGAGTTCATAAATAAAAGCTGCACGTCTCTTATTTTAACCCCTTCATAAATTAATACAAATACAGCTATAAAGAATTCCTAAAATAAGCATGTATATACCATTAAAGTCGATGGTTTCTGAAAGATAAGACAAAACAGATTGTCTGAGAATAAGGAAAAATCAACCTAAAAGTTAATTTTGTCGATGGTAAGAAGATAAAAATTTCAGTAGAAAATGAAGAGGATGTCTTCTAGCAAATCCGAGATACTATACTATGGATAATTTTTATTACATATCAAAAATTGTATGTTTATTGAATACACCCCTTGAGAATTGAATCAAAATGTAAAAAGCAATCCGGACCAATGGCTGTACATTGAGTTGGTACCAATCCGACATTTATGGGTTGATTTTGAAATGCAATGTAAGGGCTACATCGATGTAACGATATGTAAATTTTATCTAGTTAAACAGGTGGAGGGGTTACATAGCGCTTCAGAATCGACCCCGAGGGTAGTTGTTCCACCAAATGAGTTTTCTTAGGATTTTTTTGAAATTTAGACAGACTATTATTTAAATACTTCTGCATCGATTGGTGGCAAAACGAAATTTATGAACAATATAGTCTATCCGGAGATATTAAATTTCACAAATAGTTTTTCAGACTCTTATATGTACATTGCACTATACGGGATATTGGAAAAATTTACATACATATTTAATTATAATTAAGAAACCCTTCTTACCATTTTTATAAAAAACTAAACCAACATTAAACAATAACCAATACATTTTTTAAGACAATTTTGATTCATAGTTACAACACAGTTTCTGAGATAATAATGAATAAATAATGAAAAATGTATAAAAAAAATTTACACTAAAAACAATTTGGCAACAGCGCATTTATTTAACCAGCGAAAGATGTATAAAGCGCGCATGCGCTAGATTTTTTTCAAAATTATAATTTTCAAAAGGTATAACCTAGGCGTTGATTACATTTGTTAAAAAATAACAAAACGATTGGGGAGTCGGGTTAGCCGAGCTGGCTAACGCGCTAGCCCCGATTCGGCATCGATGATGACGATGTTGGAGCGGAAGGCCGGGGTTCGATCCTGGCTGGCATATAAAATTTCTACCGGCTAAAACTCGGGTCCTTCACTAACCCTACTAATACTTTACTGATGTGCTGTCTAAATGGGCTTTGTTCTCGGTGACAATAAATAAATATAAAAAAAAAACAAACAAAAAAAAAACGATTTTTATAGAAATTTCTGTCATTTTATTATAAAAATATTCAATCTCTTACAATGGTGCCAGATTCGTCAAACGAGCACGGGATTGGCTAGAATCGGTACATAAACAGCAAAAAGTTTTGGGCTTATGAATTCTCATTGTCTGTTCTATATCCTCTAGCATTAACTTTTTGCTAGTATTGTCGCGAAACAACTACCTTAATCTTCATCATAAATCAGTGATTCCTATTGCTCTTTGGAACTCGAGTTTTTTCAACTTTTCTGATACGTAACAAAAATTATCAATAACAGCTCGGAAGGAGACAGACTGGTGATTTTACAAATAATGTGGCACCTCAATGTAAAAAAGAATATTGTACTATTGAACTGCATTTTATCCAGCAGGCATTAGATTATTACGATTTTTATTTATTTAGAATGTGCCGAAAACACGAATGTGCAAAAACTTTGTTTTGAGTTACAACTTACAGCTATTCTCTATATAAGAATATTTACTATATTTGTATATATATATATATAGTTTGAGTTTCATTTAATCATTCAAACAGATTCGTGTCTCTAGCATTAGAAAGTTGTCAAAAATTGGATTGATATTAGAGAAAAATTAGAAAATTGTAATTTCGAAATTTTGGCATATGGGTGACTATATTTTCTTGAAGTATTTTGATAAATTCTTTAAATATAAAGAGAAGAACTTGACTTATAATTCTTTTAAGAAAATTTAAGAAATAGAGTCCTTTTATACAAACATCAGGATCTTAACCAGAAAATTTTTTCGGGGTTGATTGGTTTCACATCGATGGGGAGAATGGATATACTCCTAGGAGTAGGAGACATGACCAGTTTCCCTGGTTGATTTTTTATCAGAATAGTTTTTTTATTACATTTTTATTGAACGTTTACTTGTATTCTGTAAAACTTCGATTTTTACTTCAACATTTTGGGCGAGAGGTTTCCAACAGCTTGGCTAAGGCGTTGACAAAAATTAATCACAATGAACTTTCAAACGTAAATTCCAGTTTGTTCCGAATTTCTAAATTTAGTTTTGGGGATAATATTCGAAAATATATCAAAAGATACAGAATATGATGAATTTTCTAGTGAACGAAATTTGAGCAGGCATATTTGGAGTACTTACCTCAATAAATAGACATTTCTCTTTAAAATTTAGTTTTATAGTTTAAACACATAAATTTCCAATAAAAAATTTGAACATAGTTTCACACCAAATATTTAAATTAAAAAAAATATTTATTATATTAACTCATTTATGTTATTTTAAAAATAAAAATTAAGTTTTAAAGACATTAACTAAAAATTACATTATATAAAATGGAAAAATTTCTTAAAATATAAACAAATACCTATGGCAGGTGTCCATAATATTTAGCTCACGAGTTGAATGCAGTTTCTCGAGACGCTCAAGTACATGATCTCTAGTTCGTTCTAATATAGCCTTATAGCTTTGGAAATTTTCTAAAATAAGATCGCGAGCCTGATCCCGTTGAGTTTGAAGTTCAGTTAAAGCATTTTCTAGACGAGTGCTTGCTTTTTCACATTGTTGAACTTTATTTTTAGATTCGTTCATTAGAGTTTGTAATTCTTCCCGTTGTCTTTCTTCAACTTCAATAATTCGTTCATTCTGATGTTCAGGAGCTTTATGTTCTTTAACAAGGCAATCATTACAGATAGGTACCTATTTTAAAAACAAATGTATTAGCACAGATTATTAAAATATTTTTTTTTTTTTTATAAAATGAGGGGTTTAAGGTAGTTCTTTCGCGACAATCCACACAAAAAGTTTCTACATATGAACGGTGCTAAAATTTTAGGTTATGTTTTTTTAACGTGACTGTACTTTTTTGATTTCAAGCCATTGATCTTATATCCCCTCCACTAAAAATAATGTTTTTTTTATCAAAACTACGAAGTAAATAACTTCTATTTTTTTTAAGTTACTCTGAATATTCGACATTCTAAGAAATATTAGTTTTTCATTATGATGGTGAAAGTCCTTCAATGAAAAAAAATAAAATAATGGTCATTTTTCCACCCTTTCCCAATCTACCATATGTAAAAAAATGTCATTTTTAATTGCAATTATTTCATCTTTGGTGTAGTAAATCGTCTTCAAATTTTAACAGTGTGTTTATTATACTTTTAATGACTTATATTCCAAGTTTCGAAGACTTCTTGAATTTTTGCATTTGTGAAAGAACTACCTTAAAGTTGAATTGATTAAATAAAATTTATGGTACAAATAACAAGAAAGTTGGAATTATATTCTTATTCTTACAAGGGTATACTTTAAAGAATTATGACCGTTTTTATATAGTGAAGTTCCAAGAAGAGTGCTTTATACATCTATATTAATTATTTTTCAACATTTAATGTCAAAATTTTGACATTATTAAATAGGCAAAACAATTGAAATGATAAAAAAAATAGGAAAAGAGTGAACACAGCATTTATAATTAAATTATTTAAATCAAATATTGAATTTAATATTTAAATAAAAAAAAAAATTGTTACCTGACATGAAATACAATAGAATTTCATGTTTTCTGTTGGATGAATGTCACAAAAAATAGGCTTATGAATCGGAACCGCTTTATCAGAGTTTTTCAATTCGTCAAAACTAACGACATGATGATTCTCAAAACAACGCATAAATTGATGAGCAGTATTGCAATTAGGACAGAGAAAATTAGCGCAATCAGAACATCTAGCTACTGCCTTTTCTTTTGTCTTGCAGCTGGTGCAAAGTACAGCCTTTGACTCAATGGCTGACATATCTAAGATATTAGTCAAAACGTAATCATTGGGCAATGAAGACACTCCTTTCATCCCCACCTGAAAAAAAATTCAAATTTGTTATTTAATATATTATATATTAAATCGATTTAGGTGCCAAATAAAATGTAGAGATAAGCTTCTTTATCTAGCACAATTCACTATGGTAGATTTTTGGCGACTGACTTCGCATGCCGCTCGGCTATTCTTAAAAGTCTCTGTATGTGGCCTTGAAGGCTGTCGTTGTAAATTTTTAACACTAAGGGCCGGTTGTATGTCGCAAAGTAAATGCTTTTTACAGCTAACCAAGGGTAGCTGGTAAATGGAGGGGCTGGGATGGCCATCTGATTCGCTATCCCAGTGCCTCCATTTACCATCTACCCTGTGTTAGTGGTAAAAAGAATTTACTTTGCGACATACAACAGGCCCTTATATATATAGATGGGTCATTCATTTCTGCAAGTTCTTTTTTTTTTAGGTGCTCAAGCAAAATATCAATCTGCATATAGAAAAAAAAATTCTCACCAAAGATGAGCTCTTCATTCCAATATTAAGTACTTAGTATTTTAATTTGATTTTTTTCCATTTAAAATCCATGCAGCCATATTTCACGATATTGAAAAATGAGTTTTTGTATCTTGTAGGGAATTCCATGTTCTTCAAAATTGCTTTTGGGGTTTGTTTTTATATATCTCGCGCTGGTTCACCAGTAAGAGCTGTCGAAGTACATTTTTTGAGGAAAATTGTGATTTTTTTTGATTTTTTAGAACGAACCACTAAGTATAGGGAAAAAAATTGTCATGTATTTAAAGGAAATTTTATCCTCTTCAAAAAAGGTCCTTTGACCCAAGTTGCTCCGACCAATAGTTTATGAGTTACAGCAATTTTTATAACCGAAAATTGAAGAAATTGATAAAAAAATGGCACTTGTTATAAAAGTAAAAACAATAAATAAATTAATCAAAAAACAATAAGAGTAAAATCGAAATATTTAGAAAGTTACGTTACTATCTAACATATTTCAAATGTAATTTATTTGTTATTTTTACTTTTATAACACATCAGATATCAGAATAAATATAGAAAAGTTTATAATGTACAAAAATCTGATGATGATCAATCGAAAAGTTAAATTTAAATACCATTATTTGACATTTTTTATCAATTTCTTCAATTTTCAGTTATAAAAATTGCTGTAACTCATAAACTATTGGTCGGAGCAACTAGGATCTAAGGACCTTTTTAGAAAAAGATAAAATTTCCTTTAAATACATGTTAATTTTTTTCCCCTATACTTAGTGGTTCGTTCTAAAAAATAAAAAAATCACAATTTTCCTCAAAAAATGCACTTCGGCAGCTCTCACTGGTGAACCAATGCGAGCTATATAAAAAAAAACCCAAAAGCAATTTTGAAGAGCATGGAATCCCCTACAAGATACAACAACTCGTTTTTCAATATCATGAAATGTGGCTGAGCATTAGAAATTTGAAAAAAAAAAAAAAATTTAGATGAATTTTAAATGAGAAAAAATCAAATTAAAATAGTAAGTACTTAATATTGGAATTAAGAGCTCATCTTTGGTGAGAATTTTTTTTCTTTATGCAGATTGATATTTTGCTTGAGAACCTAAAAAATAAAAAAACTTTTGCAGAAATGAATCACCTTACTATATAGGTATATGTACTTGGAAAAATTACACTCAGTGAGTGATTAAGGTTTCACATCTGAATGCAATAGTGGGTCTAACAAGTGTATAGAAGAAATAAAGTTTCTGAATATCGCTTTAAACCACTTGTGATTAATTATGGAAGTAAATAAAGATAGAGGCTGAGGTGATACAGGGGCATACACTAATATCGCAGAATGAGTTGGTGTTTGAAAATGATATTGAAAGAAAACTATTAAAAAGTGTTAGTTTCAAAAAAAAATGTCGCTAATAAAAAAGGATTCAACCCACCTTATTGACATATTTAATAAAAATATAATTTCCATAATAAAATAAATTTAAACATTTTTTTAAAAAAGAAACATTTATTCTTAAGAATATGATAATATATCAAATGGTAGAGAAGAAAAAAAAACGCAATAAAACAAAATTTTATAAATAAATTTTTTAATAGAAATCGTAGGGAGTTGGATAAAAATTAAATTAAAAACAGAGTTTTATTCTTTAATGTGCCGAACGTTTCGTCATTTTATTTTTGACTTCTTCAGCAGCTCAGTATACCTAACTCGTCTAATGTTACTCCTGAAGATGGGCGAATAGTCCGAAATATATTGAGTTTTCATAAAAAACAGTTTTCATTTTATTCTTGTGAAACCCCACATTTTTTATATATAATTATTATATATTTACTATTCATTTATATAACTCAACATTGTCTGATGCTATCGAAACTAAGAGAAAAAACATATCAATCAATCCTTCCACTTTAAAATGCATTAATAGTCTATAATCAAAGTTAAAATTCAAAATTAAAACCAATTAAGACAATCTAAACTTTTCTCTATAAAAAAAAGTAATAAAAAAATACAATCTATTTTCAAAAAGCAATTCATTTTATTTAGTTTTATAATATATTTGATTGAACAAAAGACAATTAAGATTGTCTTAATTGGTTTTAATTTTGAATTTTAACTTTGACCGTAGACTATTAATAAGGTGACTATTTTTTTTTCTACAATGAAAAGGACACAAATTAATTGAAGAAAAAACGTAAAGAAAAGAAACATTTGTTCATTGCAACAATAATAAACTATAATATGATAAATGCATATTAAAAACATTTGTAACATTTTATATTGTAATTATGTTGACATGCCTAGTAATTTTTATTTAAAAGAGGACTTTTACATTGAATGAATAGTCAATGAATCATCTCTTAACAATTATATGTATTGGAAATATATGAACAAGGAATGTCTTTATATTGAATTTATCTACGAGGCATGTTTCTAAAGTATGTACCGTTTTGAAATAAAAAAAACCAACAAACATACTTTTCATAACAATTTTATTTTCACATTTCGACATAGTTTCCACCAATATTAAGGCATTTATTGTATCTTTCCACGAGCCATTGTATTCCCTCTATAAAGAAGTCTGATTGGACACTCACTGCAACTTTCGATAATTTAGTCGTTCAGTCACAAATGCATAAAGAACCCCTCTTGACATTAGAGGAAACAAATCAGATAACGATAAAATCGTAAACCGTCTGTCCTCTCTCACTTTTTCGTCAACTTTATGCACCAAATCTTCAGTAATGACAGAAGGTCGCCCACTTCGTTACTCATCATGAATATTATATTGATTAAATGTTCTAGCCCATTTGCGTACCATCTGATTTGTTTCCTCTAGTGTCAAGAGGTTTTCTTTATGCAATTGTGTCCAAACGATTAAATTTTCGAAAGTTGCAGTGGATGTCCAATCAGGCAGCAGACTTCTTTGAGGAGGGAATACAAAAGCTCGTAGAAAGATACAATAAATGCCTTAATATTGGTGGAAACTATGTCGATATGTAGATTAAGATACAGACTTTCATGTGAAAATAAAATTGTTATGAAAAGTATGTTTGTTTTGTTTTTTTTATTTCAAAACGGTACTTACTTTAGAAACATGCCTCGTATAATAATATCTATATAATCTCGATCGAATACGAAGATTTACAGATTAGTCTTCAAATATCGAAAAGGAGGACACGTAGGGTTATACTTTTCGGGCGAGGACAGAGCTTACAAAAGAAGGACTGTCCTTCCTAAAGGAGGACGATTGGTCACGTTACTATTAATTTTTTTTTTTTTAATGCAATCGAATGCAAGAAGGGGTGCACCAGTAAAGATGCAGCCCCTATGGATGTCGAAAGACCCTTGCATTACCGAAGAGAAGGGAAAGTTGATTAAGTGAGAGGGTGTAGACGTAGGTGTTTATGCACTCGGGTTTTGAAGGTTTGAAGATTATAAGTGCTGGGAAAGATGGAGGCTGGGAGAGAGTTCCAGTTCGTTGAAGTCATGGGGATATACGTATTGGCGAATGAAGTGGTCCGGCACTTTTCTAATTTGACCGCGAAAGAGTGATGGGAGTCGGCAAAACTCGTGCTACGTGCAAAGCATGCTTTGGGGGGAATCATTGATTTTATCTCATCAGGCCACCTGCCGTATCTATAGAAAAGGGAAAGGGCAGAGACATTTCTTCGATGAGCTAGCGAGTCGAGGGAGTTTCTGAATTGCATCCAGGGTAGTAAGAGAATATTTAGAGGCTCCTCTCCATAGATGAGAGCCGTATTCGAGACAGGGCCGGATTTGGGCCTTGTAGATGTGGGGGCTTGAAAAATCATGATTTTTTCGAGGAAGGATTGATTGATATGTTTCAACAGCATCAGACAATTGAGTTATTTAGTGAGCCCCTGAAGAAATCAAAAATAAAATGAGGAAACGTTAGGCTTATTAATAAAAATCTGTTTTTAATTTAATTTTTATTAGCCCCCCCCCCCCCCACGATTTCAATTAAAAATTTTAATTCCGGATGCGATTAATGAAATAATAAATAAATATATTAATATAAAAATATGGATCATTTAATTACCTTAGTATCTTGTTTGCAATTTGGGCATTTAATAATGCTATTACATCTTCCGCTATCTCCTGCTTCATTCATTAACGTCTTTTCTAAGCAAGATTCGCAAAATACATGGAGACAGGATAGAAGTTTGGGATTGCAAACTTTTTCACTAAAATATGAATAAATAATAGTTATATTAATAATAATATTCGTTTGAGAATTCTTGAAAAATAATATTCATTTCACTAACTCCTTTTGTAAAAAGAGATTTCTTAACATAAACATTTCAAATTTTCAAGTTATTTAAATTATTCTTAAAATTAAAGATAAAAAAAAAGATTGAGAGAAGCGATTTTAGTCAGCATAAGAACATGAGTTTAGCTTTCAAAGGCTTGCCACTGGGCCCCATGAATCATGGTCTGACAAAAGGCACAGCTTAATAGTAATCTTCTTGGTGCTCTTATCAGTCATTTCATAAATGTTATTTATTCAAATATAATTACTTTTTTTCAGGCAAAGTTTTTGGCAACTTAATAAAAGAAAAAAATTAAATTGAATTATATATGAATTTATTTTTATATTGAAGCTTTCGTTGTTTTAATAATTTTCTTTTATATTAGTTAGATCGAATAATTGTGTAAATAGAAATTAGCTGAGCTTGCTGAAGGACCTTAATATGGGATTCACAAAAGTTTTTTAATTTATTTTTTTGATATTTAGAAATGTATGAAATAAGAAGAAAATCAGTTTCAAACATATTGTTTTTTTTTTTGTTTAAATGGATTTTGATATCCACGAAAACTCTAGAACAAAATGTTCTAGGAATTTCGTTTGCTGTCAAAATATTTGTATTTGCATATATCTTAAGAACTGATGTGATTTTCTAGATTTTAGACCTTCGAGATGAAAAATGCTGAAAATTAGAAAAATATAGATAATCAACATATCGCACCAACGGAGAAACAATGACGAAAGCGCAAATTTTTTGCAAAGTTAGATTTTAATTTTATTTGCACGAAATTTTCTCTGGAGAGAGACAGACTGGTAGAAAGAACTTTTAATGAAAGTTGGAAGGCAGCCCAGGGGTAGTGAGGCAAGAAAAAATTAACACATATCCAAATAAGGTGTAATTTTATTGGAATCCTTCCTCCTTTCCTTTCAAACCGAAGTTTCGGAGGATTCTTCCCTCCTTCTTCAGTGTTTCCTTCATTGACTCCTTGAAACCCTGAAGAAGGAGGGAAGAATCCTCCGAAACGTAGGTTTGAAAGGAAAGGAGGAAGGATTCCAATAAATTACACCTTATTTGGATATGTGTTCATTTTTTCTTTCCTCACTACCCCTGGGCTGCCTTCTATTACTTTCAATTAGATTTTGATGCCAAAATGATCAAAAAACTATTGAATATCTGCAATTACAAAGACATAATTGTATTTGGAAAAATTTCCGCTTGAATGCGTATGTCTTTGTGGAATTGGCGCCAATGATATTCTCTGCTGAAGCAACATCATTCGATAAGTTAGTTGTGCTCTATGCTTCTTGACAAGTGCATGTGTTTATGACAAATATTATATTTGAGGGAAACAAAGCCTTAAATGTACCTTTAGTTATTTTTTCTTAATAAACCTACACATTATTGGATCAACAAAGACGCAAAAGTATGATAAATTATAAATCTCTAGGATAACAATGACATAATTGTGGAGATTCAGCATCTAAACCTACCTAACAGGGACTTATTGCAAAATTTTGATAAAAAGTCAAGTGAAGCTAATAGTTATAGAATATAATATTCTCAAAAATTTTTATTGTATTGCCGTTGTTTTGAGATTTTAAAAATTTAAAGACCTTTTCCCATTAAACTTTGGTCGTTGTTTCTCTGGAGTTGCGATATAACGAGTCTGGGAATAGTTTGAGCTGAAATTTGACACCCAAAAAAGTATCGTTAAGCTCCGTTTTTTTATACTTTCAGTTTTCAAGATCTAAAGTTCCCAGAAGAACCATGCGATTGATTTTGTCCTATGCTAAAGGCTTCCTTATGTGGAGCTGTCAAATTACGCCTTATAATCAATTTAATTACATTAAATTGAAAGTTTTTGTGCCGAGGGTAGCATAATTTTTATATATTGAAGGAGACAATAAAAGAGTGTGTCTTCTGCTGGAATTATAAATTTATTAACCGACTTCAAAAAAGGAGGAGGTTCTCAATTCGACTGAATATTTTTTGTCTCCTTCAATTTAATTACAGTGGAACCTCGAGATACGTCCACCTTTATATACGAGAAATTCGAAATACGAGGAAAGTATGAGCGAAAAATGCGTCTCTAAATACGAGCAAGGGAAGGAGATAAGGCCCTATCTTCCAGTAAGATTTAAGAAGTGTTGGCAAAGTGGGAAGAAATGAAAACTTTCTTTAAAGAAAATCACCCTAATAAAGTGTGTGGGCGCACCATGGACTTGTGTAATGACAATGTAGATTCGCATTTTAGAGGCATCTTAAATAGGAGACAGACGCAAGTGTTATTAGATAAGTCCTTGGTAAAGCATCCAAGTGATTCTGACCCAGAGCCTGCTTCCAGTGGGATAAAATTCCCAAGAGAGAGCCTTCCTGAATCAGAGGGGGACTCTCCTTTCCCACAGTAACCCGTTTCGTTATTCCCACACCCCTATCGACAGTCAGGAGTCTTCATAAAGGTAAATTACGGTTATATTATTTCCAGTGTTATTTATTAGGAAAATTGATTTTTATGTTGATATTTTTGGGAATGCAGAACGGATTAACTGGATTTCCATTATTTTCAATGGGGAAGTTTGTTTCTAGATACGAGAAATTCGCTATACGAGCTCAATGCTGGAACGAATTAAACTCGTATCTCGAGGTTCCACTGTATTTTATTTCGATTCCCAACTTAGTTATTACCCTTTTAATAGTAAAATAATTATTTCAATAAGCTCAATAGTTTATGTTGAAAAAAAATTAACATGTAAAAATAAACGCTGAGATATATTTCT
Organism: Forficula auricularia; assembly: GCA_024734495.1. Lineage (NCBI taxonomy): Eukaryota > Metazoa > Arthropoda > Insecta > Dermaptera > Forficulidae > Forficula > Forficula auricularia. The sequence goes on along the minus strand of JALMQS010000069.1, from coordinate 3,615,844 downwards.
TTCCCCTGAGTAAAATGAGCTTAATAATTAGATTGAAATAGTTTTCGGAGACGGACTGGTAAATTAATATTATAAGATTTGGATGAGGCAGTCCAGATTCAAATAAGAGCAAATTATATCTAACAAGATGTCATTTATTAGAAAAAACTTTTTTCTCTTTGTTGTTTTCAAAAGCCGACGTTTCGAATTTTTTTCCTCCTTCTTTCAGGGTTTTGAAAAGGTCAATGAAGAAGGTACAAAGTGTCATTCCCTTCTGTTTCTTCTCTCAGTGTTGGTGTGAGAACATTCTATAACTTTCCATCATCCATCATTGCTCTAAATTCTGCTGATGATGGAAAATTATAGAATAGTCTCACATTAAGGGCCAGTTGTACGTCGGTTTATAAAGTCTCATATAAGTTGACAAACGGTCAAAACTAAGGTTTAACCGTTTGTCAACTTAACAGACTTTACAAACCGACATAAAACTGGCCCTAACTAACACTGATAGAGGAAACAGGAGGGAATGACAGTTTGTACCTCCTTCATTGACCTTTTCAAAACCCTGAAAGAAGGAGGGGAAAAAACCTCCGGAACGTTGACTTATGAAAACAATAAAGACAAACAATAAAGTTCGGGGTAACCCAAAAAGACCCGGAGACGCTGTCGGGAGATGTAGGCAGAGTTCTCTGTTCTGTATGAGCGTTCGAGTTCCCTGGAATTCTCTAGCAGTGAGATAGGGTTTGGAACGCGTAGAGATATTTAATAATATAGAAATAAGAACTTTATTATTTATTTGCTCATAGTAAGCTTCTAATTTTACTTTTTGTAAATTTTATTCTTGAAAATAGCTTCCCGAATATGTAAATACACACTTCCATAGTTACAAAAAGTGATATTATGTATTAGTATTTGTTTATATTTTTCCTGGCTAGTTAATTAAAATTAAATAAATTAGAAAAAAAAAGCTTTGTCTAATAAATGACATCACTTTTAAGGAGATAGGTGTTGGTTCTAGGTGAAACCGAAGAACCAAGCCGAACTGAACATATCTTAACCGAACCTTACAAGGTTTGTTTGGGATGTTCTCTTCTGTCTCCTCTTTCAGTGTTACTTGTTTTGAGAATATTTTATAAATTATTTCCATCATCAATAGAATTTAAGGCAGTCGTTCATTGATCTTTTGAAGGGGGGGAAAAACTTCCGAAACGTCGGATTTTGAAAACAATAAATAATAGAGAATTCTAATAAATGACAATCTAGTTAGATATAATTTCTTTTATTTAAATCTGAACTGTCTCATCCAAATACTATAATAATTAGATTGATTTCCAAAAATTTGCAGACAACTTACCAAGTCTTTTATCAATATATCTATCAATATATTTTATATACAAATTATTATTTATAACGTTTAATTTCATATTAGGTTATCAAGTAATAAGAATGCAGTCTAGATTTAAATAAAAGAAATTTTATCTATCAAGATGTCATTTATTAGAATTCTGTCTACCAACGTTTCGAAGGTATTTTCCCTCCTTCAAAGTTTTGAAAATGTCAATGAAGGAAGTGCAAAACGTCACTCTCTTCTGTCTTCTCTCTCAGGGTTAATTGGTTTGAGAATATTTTATAACTTATTTCCATCATCAGTAGAATTTAGAGGAGTCTTTCAATGATTTTTTCAAAACCCTGAAGGAGGAAAAAAGTTCCGAAACGTAGGATTTTCAAACCAATAAAGAAAGTTCTAATAAATGACATTTTGTTAGATATAATTTCTTTTTTTTAAATCTGGAATGACACTTTTTTTTTTTAAATCTGGAATGACACTTTCTACCTTCTTCATTGAACTTTAAATCTGGAATGACACTTTCTACCTTCTTCATTGAACTTTTCAAAACCCTGAAAGAAGAAGGGAAAAAACCTCCGAAACGTCGACTTTTGAAAACAATAAAGAGAAAAAAAAGCTTTGTCTAATAAATGACATCTTGTTAGATATAATTTCTTTTATTTAAATCTGGAATGATACTTTCTACCGCCTTCATTGAACTTTTCAAAACACTGAAAGGAGGGAAAAAACTTCCGAAACGTCAGATTTTGAAACCAATAAAGAGAGTTCTAATAAATGACATCTTGTTAGATATAATTTCTTTTATTTAAATCTGGAATGATACTTTCTACCTCCTTCATTGAACTTTTCAAAAAAATGAAAGAGGGAGGGAAAAAACCTCCGAAACGTCGACTTTAGAAAACAATAAAGTGAATAAAAAGCTTTGTCTAATAAATGACATCTCGTTAGATATAATTTCTTTTATTTAAATCTGGAATGACACTTTCTACCTCCTTCATCGAACTTTGCAGCAAAACCCTGAAAGGAGGGAAAAAACCTCCGAAACGTCGACTTTTGAAAACAATAAAGAGAAAAAAAGCTTTGTCTAATAAATGACATCTTGTTAGATATAATTTCTTTTATTTAAATCTGGACTGCCTCATTCAAATCCTATAATAATAACTTACCAGTCTGTCTCCGAAAACTATTTCTAACTCTCTTATAATTAATTTTCTATTTACACTAATTCAGAAAAACCTTCCAAAATAGAAATTATTATAAATTAAAACTAATTAGAATGTATAATATTTAAATAAAACAATATATTTAATTTGAAATCGATATTTTTTAATTAACTGTTTTATTTTTTATTATTTTAAAATGATATTTACCTGCAAATTTTACATGTTTGTTCTTGATTTTCCGAAGGACTAGATTCTTCTAAAGGACAAGGGCTGCTAGCTCCAAATCCATCACCAAAAAGGCCTAAATCGTTTTCTTCCTTATTTTCTAAATCCATCTTTATTGATTGTTATATTTTTTAAAAGCTAGGCCTAATTTGAAATAAGTATGTCTTAAGATCAATAGAACCTTAGAGCACTTTCAAATAATCGAATCTACCTGAAAAAGAAAATTGAAAAATCAGTTTTAATTATTGATAAAACTTGTTATTATTTTGATGTCCTTGAAAACGTATCAATAGAATGGCTGAAGTTGAAGATTTACTAAATGGAAAACACTTATTTAAAATTAATTTCAATAAATAAAATTAATTTCAAAATATGCATATATAATTCTTATTATAATTATTTCAATAATGGTTGATTTTATTGATAGAATACCAAATAGTCAAATTATAAATATTAAAAGGCGTGCTTATTGGAAAACAAACTTACTAATCAATATTAACTTAAATATGTTTATTTTCTATATAAATAATATTCGAATATTGATATGGATGCTAAATAGAGAGAAATAAGAATTACTTACAAGGGCCATAGCAAATGGCGCGAAGCTCTCAAGTGAAAATAAGTCACTAAACTTACAAATGGACCGACATTTCTCCTAAAGTAAAATCACAAAGACGCATAAATTTTTAAGATATAGAACTTTTTAAAAATGTATAATTATATTATGGGATTATATATCATCGATATGATAAGTTTTATAAAAATTTAGAATTAAAAACTTAATCTATAAAATATAGTTTTATAAGGTGAGTGTTTAATGTTTCGGACTAATTGCAAAGTAATCGGTGTTGCTGTGTGCTTTGCTGTCCGATCCAACGAGCGCAGCGCAGAGACCGGCTCTCACAGCACCAGTTAAGTACAAGTGGTTGCGAGCACCGCCACGAGAGGGCGAAGGCGTCGTCGCCGCAACACCCAGCTAGCCGAAGAGCGGTTCCATTCAATGAACCATAGATAAAAGATATATAATGGACAACATACAAAGGAAGCTAAATACGATACGAGATTGAACATATAACATCTCAGATTTCAAATTCATTTGGAGATCCATCCAAGTGTCATGCGGGCTAAACGCAATAATGACAAGAAATCATAATAAAAATTTCCCTGATATTCGATTCGAATACCCTGAAAATGTGTGACAGCCTATCCATGTTGGGCGTCTCTAATGCATCTGACCTGTCTTGGAATGAACACATCTCCTCTGTGGCGAAATCTGCAGCAAAGAAGATTGGCTACATATTCAGATCCAAGGATTTTTCTCCCACACAAGGGCATATCCAGGCACTTTAAGGGCGGTGGGTATATATAAGTCTCGATGTATATAAGATCTACTTTATATCTCGAAAGTGTGTCGCGATCGAATTGTTCAGTGTGGGGTGGGGGGTCAAAGACGCCCCCCCCCCACACACACACATAGAACTAAATTTTTTACAAATTTCATATCTCATATTTTAAGTTAATTAAAATAAAAAAATTGTTATAAATTCCCCGCCCAGATTTGGCCGCCGTTTTTTGGCTTCTGCGTGCGGCGCACGTGTTGCACTCCCACCAGACACGAGCCTGGCGGGGACGCCCCTCCCCCCTCTCGGACCCACCCTCGCCCCCCACCCTTCTCACTACTTACAAGGCCCAAATCGGCCTCTCGTCTCGAATACGGCTCTCATCTGCGGAGAGGAGCCTCTAAATATTCTCTTGCTATCCTGGATGCAATTCAGAAACGAGCCGTCAGGCGAATTACCAGACTACCCTCACCTCTCCTGACCGCTAGCTCATCGAAGAAATGTCTCTGCCCTTTCCCTTTTCCATAGATACTATCACGGCAGGTGCTCTGATGAGATAAAATCAATAATTCCCCCAAAAGCATGCTTTGCACGTAGCACGCATTTTGCCGACTCCCAACACTCTTTCGCGGTCAAATTAGAAAAGTGCCGGACCACTTCATTCGCCAATACGTATATCCCCATGACTTCAAGGAACTGGAACTCTCTCTCAGCCTCCATCTTTCCCAGCACTTATAATCTTCAAACCTTCAAAACCGGAGTGCATAGACACCTACGTCTACACCCTCTCACTTAATCAACTTTCCCTTCTCTTCGGTAATGCAAGGGTCTTTCGAGATCCATAGGAGCTGCATCTTTACTGGTGCACCCCTTTCTTGCATTTGATTGTATTAAAAAAATAATAAGTTGGTGTCATCTATTCAATCCGATGGAATGGAATATTTTTAATTATATGTCAGAGGGGTTGTTTTTCACCCCCTCGGGAATCGAACCCGAGTGCCATTAACAGCAATCCGGACCACCTGGCTCACCTGAAGGATGCAAACCTCTCTGACAAATGTACACGCGTAAAATATTTTACTCAAAGATTGTTATCTTAATTTGTAAAATTTCGCGATATAGTGATTCTAAATTTAAACATATAGCCATGCCATATAATATAAATAAAGGTCGTTGAGTGTTTCGAATTTTGAAGAGATTCAAAATTCGAAGGGCAATGGAATGACTTTTCCTAATTTAATATGAAAGATATTAATTTGCCGATGGTAATAGATTCAAATTTACAAGAAATCAAAAGTTGGTGTCATCTATTCAATCCGATGGAATGAAATATTTTTAATTATATGTCAGAGGGGTTGTTTTTCACCCCCTCGGGAATCGAACCCTTGTGCCAGTAACAGCAATCCGGGACACCTGGCAAAATATTCCACTGACACCAACTTATGATTTCTTGTAAATTTGAATCTATTACCATCGGCAAATTAATATGTTGCAATAATGACGTTGGATTATAGCTAAATGGATCATATCTTTTTTCATTCTCTCTTGGTCCAGACTTAAGACTCAGCAGACTCCAATAGCTTCAACCAGCAGTAGTCTCGCGATATATATCTTGTTGAAAAATCGCGATGAAAACAATTCTCATTAATGTGTTAATTATCCTTTAATACTAGTATATTAATGAGAAAATTATAAATTTAAATACAACACATCTTCCAACCAGCAGAGATGTACAAGATACCTACCTACTAGAGACCGGATTTTTATTTAGTAAAAACTGCCAAAATATGCCATAAAATATGCAGTTAAAATTGCTGAAATATGCGACTAATATGTAGAATAGGTTGAAATATGCAAATATATGCAGTAAAAGTTGGCAAATTAAATTTTTTTGTTATTCTTATTTTTTGATTTTTACAAAATTGAACGACTTAAGACACGCATGCCCGAGTTTCTCATGGCAATACTGGAGCAGGCTGTCATACAAACAACACCTGATCTCTTTTAAATATTTGGAGCCTTATATCGATTATCGATCCAAAATTAAAAAAAAATGATATAATATAATTCTCCTCCTCACACGATTCCACTTATTTAAATAAATCTACATATTTCCACACAAAAAATATCACAATGCTGTAGATTATAGAAAAAAAAAATACTCCCAGATTCATATCTAGAGCCTCATTTCTGTAGCTGTGTTAGGACGAAAATGAGGCGAAACTTTTAAGGGAGTATGTATTTTCGGGAGTTTACAGGTATACATTTGGAGTGTCGTTTTTTAAGAGGAAAAAAAATTTTGGACCGAGACGCCGCCCGCCAGGCCACCAGCCCGGAGGGCCGAGCTTCGAGGGCGTGCCGAAGGATGACATGACCTTTATTAAACTACATTATATTTCTAACAAAAAATCTTATATGGATGAAATCTCTAAAATCAATCGTTTTGGAGTTATAAGAATTTAAATATTTTTCGATACGTGTATAAGAAACCCAATGAATCGCCCAAATAATTTTTGAATAAAAAAATAATGAATTTGGCTGATGACTCGATAAAAATTTTCTGATTATATTAACCGGAATATGCCATCTTTGTCGACCTTTCTATAGATTTAACCCAGTGCCATGACCACCACGAGGGGATCCAAGTACAGCTGTGGGTCACGGCCCCGAGCGAAGCATATTGTTTTGAAGGGTATATGTTAAATAAAAAAGAGTAAGGGGACCAACTTTTTACCATTCATAAAAAAAACATACTTATTCCATAATAAGGGGTCCGATTCTGATTTTGGGCCCCGAGTCCGAAATTTCACGTGGGGACCATGGGTTAAATATCTAGAGAGTAAGATTTAATCTAACTTTCCACATAAATTTCACCATTACTGCCTAACCCTTTGAGTTACACACATTTATATAACGACGTTTATTAAAGAATATTTAATTTCCAACAGAAAGGTTCATATAAGTGAAAAGTCTAAAATCAATAGTTTACGAGCTAAAAGATATTCCAATATTGTATGTAGAGTGAATGGACTTGGATCACTAACAAATGTCACTGATCGGGGGACACATTCTCTTGATATAACAGATCAAAGGGATTATAAATGAGAAAGAAATCGATCTTATTTTATAGATTTCATCTATCTAGTGGTTCACAATACCTTTTTAATACAAGAAATTAGCATTTTGATTAAGAATTTGTTAGTTTAAAAGAAATTCTATGAAAAGATTCAATTTCTACTCTCTGAGAGCGAATCAACTAGAAATGCTAAAAGGATTTCTTTTTTTCTCATTAGATATTTATCCAAATCTATTGAAAATTCTTATCTGTGTGTTATTTTCATTTATCTGTTATATCAAATAATTATTATTAGGAAATTTATATTTTAAAGGATAGTTTATTTGAAGTTCAATTTGATAAAACGCTAAAACTCCGTTGAATTTTTTTTTTAAATATTTAATTAATAGATAATATAAAACAATTAATTATTAATAATTTAATTCAATTTTGAACGATATCGATTAAGAACTTTTTGAGAAAATCCTCAAAAACCCCGAAAACCGACTATGAAAGGCCGTTTTAGAAACATTTTAAAATTCACCTCCATGTCACAAGTCAATGTTTCGTTTCATATGACTTTTTAAACTTTTTTCAAATGCATCTCGTGCTTTCAAAAAAACATCGTTTTTTGACGGTTCAGATGGTTTTTGACCATTTTCTCAAAAAGTACTTAGTCAATTTCGTTCAAAATTGAATTAAATTATTAATAATTAATTGTTTTATATTATCTATTAATTAAATATTTTTAAAAAAAATTTCAAAGAAGTAATAACCTGCGTTTTTTCAAATTAGGATTCAAATTAAATACCCTTTAAAATAAAAATATTTTCTATAAAAGATAAAAATAAATAGCACCTAGATATGAAATTTCAAAAGATTTGATTTGATTTGTAATGAGAAAAAATTAAATCCTTTTGGCATTTCTAGTTGATTCGGTCCTAGCAGAGAAGAAATTGGACCTTTTCATAAAGTTTCTTTTAAACTAACAATTCTTAATCAAAATGCTATTTTCTTATATATTAATTAAGTACTGTGAAATAATATCGATTTCTTTCTCATCTATAATTCAATTGGTCTGCTATATCTAGAGAATGTGCGGCCCTATCAGAGACATTTGTTATTGATTCAAGTTGATTCACTCTATATACAATATTGTAAGAGATTTAAGTAATAGTAGTAGTAGTTTGTAGACTTTTCACTCATATGAACCTTTCTGTTAGAAATTAAATATTTTTTAATAAACATCATTATATAAATATGTATAACTCAAAGGCAGTAATGGTGAAATTTACGTGGAAAATTAGATAAACACTGCTCTATCGCACTAGACTTATAAAAAAACTCTCAGGAAGTATCATTATCTTTAATTAGCTCCGATGGACGATTAAAATTTCATTTCACATATTCCAAGGATTCAGTTTTATTTTCTATAGTAAAATATTAAGATTGTTTTTATTTTAATATAATTTATTTCAGTAAATTAAATATATTTCAATTGATTTGTCAACTCAATTAAATAAGTAAGTATTTATTTACAATAGAATTAAGATAAAATATATATTAATTTATTTAATATTTATGCCTTATTGTGATTACAGAACAAAAATTATATAATATTAAGAAAATAAGATATTTAATTTATTGAATTGAAGAATAAGCTAACTGGTAACTGCTAGAAATTGATTCTTTGTCGTTCCTAAGGATAAGGGTAGTTATAAGATTAAGTATGATATATGATTTGTTAATGTGAAGAATATTTTTATTCAGAATTCAGATTTAATTTTTTATTCCACCCCCCTCATCATATCCACCATATTCGCCCTTGCAATATTTATTTTGTTCAATTAGTTATTTGATTAGTGGTCTGCTAGGGTTAAGTGCTATATCTGCAACTGCATACATATAATATAAATGATAATTCCTAATTCGTATTCACAGTTTCTTTCGTATCACTTTCTTCCACTCTTACTCCATTCCCTCATTTCTTTTTTTTAAATGAAATCAATGTGAGAAGTAGTTACACCAAAAAGGTGCATCGCCTAAATGCCTGGGTTGGTCTCTCCTCCCCCCATCGCGAAAAGAAGAAGAATCGGAAATTTTATGGGCTGGGTAGGAGTCGAAGATGTCTATGGGTGCGGGTTTTAAACAGCTGAAGGTTATAAGTCGCTGGGAAGACTCTGGCTAAGAGCGAGTTTCAGTTTTTGTAGTTCATAGAGATAAAAGAGTTGGCGAAAGCGCTGGTACGATTTTTATCCGATTTGACACCGAAATGGTGCTGAGGGTTTGAAAACGGCGTGTTTCTTTCGAAGATGGCTTCAGAGGAGGTTAAGTGATTTCAGCTCGACTGAACATACACCATAATTGTATCTATCGTAGAGGAAAAGGGCAGAAACGGCTTTATGGTCTGTCAGGGCCATTTTCTTGTTTCACTCATCTATTTTTCTTCGCTTTCTCATACCGCTTTTCTTTTATAATTGACATCTTTGTTTCTCCCATATTCCAATATTCCATAGTCTAGGTCTACACTTGTGAATGCCTACCTATTCTTTATTCCCTAAATCCTCATCAGCCTGTTCTTACCCAGTTTGATCTATAATCCAACCCGTTTTCTTCTATCATCACCCGCTATTGTTTCATCCCTAACCACTAATTAACTTTTTTTATCATTTTCGATATATATACCATAAATACAGTTCTCTAAATTCCAGTGGTTCTTAACCTTTTTAAGCCGCGACCCAAATTTGATAAATATGTGTATGTTGAAGTCGAGACCCAAAAAAGTCAAATTTTTTATTACATTTTTTTAGATCATACTTAAGGAATTTTTCGTTTCGTTTATTTTCTAGTAACATTTCCATAGTGGTAGTACAATGTTTCAAACATTATATAGATCTCGATAATCTAAATAGGCCCTATATAGTGTGAAACCTTGTGCTTCTAGAGTTAATCTAAAGAGCATATTGGATTGAAATAACAATTTTTTTATTATTATCATTTCCCTCCATAATTTGTATTAATTTGAATATTTATAATAGGAAAATAATGACAAGTTTTTATGTGTGACTTTTTTATTTATCAGCCAACGTTTCGTCGACTTTGCCGACTTCTTCAGATCTTCTAAAATTATAAGAACATTATTAATAATTAAAAGAGAAAGAATTTAATTTTTAGTACAAATTCTAAGATTTTAGTAGAAATATTTTTAAATTGCGATATCAAAGGGAATTCATTCCAACATTCCAACTATTTTCAAAAAAAAGATGCTCAAATCTTTAGTTTTATTATTAATAATATCAAATTACAAGCGTACATTATAATCCCAGAATAAACATGTATTAACATTTTTTAACCACCAAATAGTCAACGTTGGTTGATAAATAAAAAAGTCACACATAAAAACTTGTCCTAATTTTCATATTATAAACTTTCAAATTAACAATTTTATTTTTAGCCAAAATTTCAATTGTTAAAATTCCTTTTTTCGGGCTTTCTCTTTCAGCAAAAGTGTTAATAACAACATCAAATTTCAAATTTCGGTCTATGGAATGTTCCATGCATAGTTGCGTAACTTTTCTTGTCCCATAGAATTTCTTAAACAAGTTTATATCAATTTTAATTTATGAAAATGATCGCTCGGCACTGGAATGGTTACAAATAACAGAAATGCAGTGCACACTTTAGGAAAGCAAGACATAAAATGATTCTTTATGATTATTAAATCAGCATATTCTCTTATAGAAGATGACTTTTCTTTTTCGTGGCTAAAAGTGGATCGACAACTGAGAATTTCCTTGACAAACGAGACACGAATTTTGTAATAATAAATGTTTGGATCCTTCTGTGCTGGCGGCCCTCTCGGGACGGGGGCCCCTGGCATTTTGCCCGTTCTGCCTTACTATTGTCATTGATTCTGATTCAGGTAAACCCTTACAAAAACCTTATTCCATAAAATCATATAAGTAAATGATTATCTACAAAATATATTTTTCAAAGAAGATGCCAAAAGTGTTTCGTTGTGAGACTGGGGGAGAAATTATTGTTTTTCGGAAGGATAATCATAGATCAGGGGTGTCCACAGGAGGCAGGGTTGAGATGCAGAGTTCGTCAGTGAAATTTCTGGGGGGGGGGGGGGGGGTTGAAAATTAATGCTAAATTAACATATTATATGGTAAAAATAAAAACGGTCAAGTTAATGACTCCAATAATATGTAAATAAAACCTCATCCAATTTTTTAGAAGTGAACAAAATATAATGTATAAGGGACTGCGGGTTACTTTTCATAAAACTAGGGGGGTGGATGAGCACCCCCGCATAGATCATAGGCTTTCCTCGCTCTTATATATTTATTTCTAAAGATCAATTACTTTAACATTATTCTCTATAAAAATCTTAAAAATTTTGAAAAAAAAAAATAATAATAAATTTTTAATATTTTTCATTATTTCAGGGGTGTGTGGTCCCCGAGGGATAAAGCGAAATTGGAATTAGGTGTACACGTCTTTGGAACTATGTGGAATTATTTTGGAATTCATTAGATAATGGCCCATCATCTTCTATTGTCTTCTATTTGGAAATGAAAGTGGAAGTGAAAGTATGTGTACACGATATTAGGTCGAGGTTCACCCATCTGTGGTCCCTATAAGTTAACAAATAAATATTGCAATATATAATACTAAAAATAAAAATTAATTATTGATTGTTTTAATATAATAGAAAAATTGTTGTTTCGAAACATAAGCGAAAATACTTTTTTCTTTTTTCAATTTTTAAAAATTTTCTATTGATAAAGGGAAAATTTCTCCTGAAACGTCTAGTTTCAAAATAAACGTTCCAAGATTGTTTTATAAAGATTTGTATTTTTCTATTATAATGCTAAATTAATTAAATGAAAATGATTATAATACATCTGTGAAGAGTAATGTTTCTTGCAAGTAGATTATGGAAACTATGTCCTCTCAGTAAGTTTTAAACTTTTAGATTTAAGTAAGTTATAATGAAAGGCAGTTCATAAATTATTTAGATTTTATTCAAATTCCGACGTTTCAGAGACTTTTTTCTCTCCTTCTTCAGGGTATTATTGATGGGTTAGTATAACTATTCAATACCCTGAAGAAGGAGAGAAAAAAGTCTCCGAAACGTCGGAATTTGAATAAAATCTAAATAATTTCTGGATTGCCTTTCATTATAACCTACTTATTTCTCTTGCCAGTCCGCCTTTCTAAGAAAATAAATTAAATTAAATTTTAGATTTCAATATACTACGTCATGTTTACTAATAATAAAAGTACTCGATAAGATAGCATTGGTGTAGTTAGGGATTTTCCTAGGGGTGAGGCAGCCGAAAAACAGATTAGCTACCACAAGGTTTCAATATCAATAATCCGATTAGTAAGGGCCAACACCCTTAGAAATGTCAGATTCTAAAACGAAAAGGAAACTACCCCAGGTGAGTAGGATCCCATATCCGAAATCTCACACTGATTTATCAGTCTGTCCCAAGGATTCTGGGGGGGACAAAAATTTGACGAAAACAGCTTTCAAAATTGCAACCTTCAATGCCCGAACTCTACTCTCGGAAGAAAGTTTTGCGGAAATGGAAAATGAGTTAGAGAAAATAAGGTGGGACGTTGTTGGAGTTAGCCAAGTCAGAAGGAGAGGAGAAGGCCTCAAGACCCTAAAATCTGGTCATTTGTTCTACCACAATGGAGAACAAAATTCAATAGGAGGAGTTGGATTCTTCATAAATAAGAGGGTCGTAAAGAGTGTTATCTATGTACAGGCGGTGTGCACTAGAGTTATTTATGTGACTTTACGTTTGAGCAAGAGATATAACCTAAAAATCATCCAAGTTTATGCGCCAACATCGCAACACAACGACGAAGAAATCGAAACTTTTTACGAGGAATTGTCCGAAGCCATCACAGATAATCATGAACATTTCACAATTATATGTGGAGATTTTAATGCCAAAATAGGAACTAAAATAGACCCTTTGGAGAGTGCTCTTGGAAATTTCGGAAGTCCGGGAAGAAATGATCGCGGTGACACTTTGCTAAACTTCCTGTTAGAGAAAAACTTATTTCAGATGAATAGTTTCTTCTATAAAAAATTCCATCGACGATGGACTTGGAAAAGCCCAGATGGAAATACCAAAAATGAGATTGATTATTTCATCACAGATAAAAAATGCATATTTAGGGATGTCACAGTTTTAAATAGATTCTCAAAATCAAGTGACCATCGAATGGTGAGAGCCACCATTGAAATAAATATCAGTGATGAACGATACAAAATGATAAAAAAGAAACAACCGAAATCATGGGCACACCCAATAAACAAGGAAATATTTGAGAAACATATTTATGAAACCCTCCAAAAGAAAACATCAGATGAAGATATTAACAAACTAAATGACTCAATAGTGGAAGCAATAACAGAAGCACAAACGAAGTTTTGCCCAATAAATGCAAAGGAAGAAAAAATTAGTTTGGATACAAAACGCAAAATAGAACAAAGGAGGTTGTTGAGAGGAGATAAGAACGTTGACCAACAAATTATAAATGTATTAAATAAGGAAATCTCTAAAGCAATAAGAAAGGACATAAGAAATTATAAAAACCAAACCATCACAAAAACCATTGAAAACAACAAAAGCATGAAACAAATGAGGAATAAAGTTACGAATGGAAAAAAAGAAATTTTCAAACTAAAAGACGAAACTGGCAAAATATTAACAAACAGAGAAAAACTACTAAATATTGTGGAAAGATTTTATGAAATGTTGTACACCAACAAATCCAGTCTAGACTCAGCAGAGTATTTGCATAAGAAGGTCCAAAATCAAGGCTCTGAAGATATTCCTGAAATTTCGCTAGACGAAATCCGAAATGCTCTAGGGAGTATGAAAAATAACAAAGCCCCAGGAGAGGATGGCATAGTTACAGAAGCTTTAAAAATAGGTGGACCACTACTCATGATGCAGATCCAAAAGCTTTTCAATCTGTGTCTTAGCAACCAACAAATCCCAGTAAAATGGAACAACTCGCTAATGATTCTTCTACATAAGAAGGGTGACGTAACAGACCTGGAAAATTATAGACCAATTAGTCTTCTTAACCACCTCTACAAGCTCTACACCCGAATAATAACAACTAGGTTAGAGACTAAGTTGGATTTTTACCAGCCTAGAGAACAAGCCGGTTTCCGTCGTGGATATGGTACCAACGATCATCTGCAAAGCCTGAAAACATTAATAGAAAAAACTATAGAATACAATCGTCCCTTAGCACTTGTGTTTGTAGATTTTAAAAAGGCATTTGATACTGTAGAGTTACCATCTATTCTAACAGCACTACAAGAATGTAGAATCGATCATCGTTATTGTAACATTATCAAGAACATCTACGAAAATGCCACAACAACCGTAAATCTGCATTCAACAACAAATAAGATAAACATCAAAAGAGGAGTTAGGCAGGGTGACACTATGTCACCAAAGCTGTTCACCACTGTACTTGAGCATGGGTTCAAAATGTTGTCATGGCAAGAGAAAGGAATAACTATCGATGGAGAGAGGCTTAGTCACTTACGCTTCGCGGACGATATTGTCATCATATCAGATAATTTAGGGGACGCAAAAAACATGGTCCAAGAGCTCGAGAATGTGTCTCGAAAAATAGGATTGATGATAAACTTTCAAAAAACAAAGATGATGACAAATATGGTCTTCAGCGAGAAAATCCACATTGAGGATCAGGTTATAGAAGTGGTGGAAAAATATGTTTACCTAGGCCATGAGATAAGAATAGGTCGAGATAACCAGACCTGCGAAATGTTAAGAAGAATCACTCTGGGATGGGCAGCCTATGGGAAATTGAAAGATATTTTTAAGGCAGATATTCCAACAACGTTGAAGCGGAAAGCCTTCAACCAATGCGTCTTGCCAATTTTGACTTATGGAGCAGAGACTTTGACTCTCACAAAAATATCATCGGAAAAACTGCGAGTAACACAAAGGCGAATGGAAAGATCAATGCTTGGTTTGACCTTAAAAGACCGCGTAAGAAATGATGAGATCCGTAGACGAACTGGAGTAGACGACATCATTGAACGCATTGCAAAACAAAAGTGGAGATGGGCTGGACATATCGCTAGAATGGAGGATGGCAGATGGACAAAGAAACTCCTTGAATGGAGGCCAAGGGAGGATAAGCGAAGCCGAGGTAGACCTCCCACACGATGGACAGACGATATAAGAAGAATATCGACAAACTGGGTAAAAGTTGCAAAAGATCGAGAGAACTGGAGACATTTGGAGGAGGCCTATGTTCAGCAGTGGACAAGAAAAAGGGCTGATTGATGATGATGATGAATCCGATTAGAGATAAATTAACTTTTTAGAAGAGTTGACAAATTTTGGAAGTAACGAAATCATTTAATGAGAAATACATAAGTGATGCCTCGTAATAATGGAGTTTCGATTTTTCAAGGGGGGCACTAGCACTTGTTCCTCTCCTACTACGCCGATGCAAGATAGTGTATTATATAAAAAGTTTTACTCACTCTTGGAAGGTTTTTACCATAAATACCTCAAAAAATAACAACAAGCACATGAAAATGATTCTCTTAAGAAATATTTACTATCTATATAAATTACATTATAATTAATAATGGGGTCTTAGACAAATTATTTTTTTGAGCGAGGAACACATTAATACAAAAGTAAATGTCATAAAAGAAACCAATGAATGGTTAAATACATTTCTTTGATTCAAAAATAAAAGTTCAATTAAGTTTGTGCTTAAATAAAACATTATCTTAACAAATTTGTTTTTGGAATACTTATTGCTATACACAATTAATTATTCATATATAATTCACAGCTTCTTGCATGGTTGCCTTTCTTATTTTAAGTTTAGTATAGTGGCTTTCCTTATTTACATTCACAGTAATTTCAGATTTTGAGTACCTTATCTTATTAGAAAAGTTTAAAAGTGATATAAATCCAGTTCTTTTTTTAAAACTTAATATTATTTGAATGGACATAATCTGAGCTGGACTCTTAGTGAAAATGAAATATAGAGAAAATTGTCAGGCCTTTTATGAACACCTTTAATAAAATGTAGATCTTCTATACTACTGAATTGCTCTCTACATATGAAATCGACTTGTTTAAAAAATATTCAGTCACTGTACCGACTCGAGCAGGAATAACATTCTGAAACATGAAATAAGAATAATTAATAATAATTTGTGACTTAGTTTAGAAAATAATGGGATATTAATAAAGGCATATTTATGCATGTATGGAGCAACGCGATGTATTTATTTGAAATCTGGACTATTTCTCCAGTCAGAAAAAGAGAAGAGAATGTTGTAGAATCTGAGGAAGAGAGGGTTCAGATGATAGGACACACGTTAAGACACGGGGGACCACTAAGAAATATTAAGAGTAATGTGGGAAACAAAAATACTAAAATACTAACCCACTCATCTCACATAGATGTGCACTTTACACATCCCAACCCCCGACCAACCATCCCAACCAGAAACACGACTTATATAGCCCAGGGTCCCCTCCAGTGGACGGCCGAATGCCTGCGGAGACAGCCGAGTCTCTGAGGAGTACAGCTAGGACAGGGAGAATTAGGCCCGGCCGTCAGCTAGTTATTCATACGTTTCTATGGGAAATTTTCAAAAGAGCTATAAACTCAAAAATTATTCAGTTATTAGAATTTATTCTAAGATGTTTTATAGTATTGACAAGATTAATGTCCAGCACATTCCAGTAAAGAGATTAAAAATTGCACTTAGACAGATGTTTACCAAATTCTATGATCGGTAGATGAGGTTCAGGTTTACGTCAGTGAGATTTATTTTTATGGCCGTCTGAATAAAAAGATTTATATAAACTGTATGATAAATATTTATTGATTAAAAAATTTAATTGTTGAACAGCTCTGTTATCCAGAAATTTTATCAGTGATTAGGATATTGTTTGGCTGTAAATTTTATTTATAATAATGCATTAAGATATCCTTGAAATCATGCAATGAAAAAATGGCAGGGTTCGCGCTGTAGCGTCGCGACGATCAAATTTATTTATTTGAATATTTTTCATTTTTTGGGATTTTTAATTTGTATCGTGTTATTATTTTATTGGTTTACACATCGCTTTCTCATTTTCGTTATTAGTACAAAAATTAATTTTAATTCTAAGCTAGAGTGTCTAATATTGAAGTTTTTAACTATTTTCGATCTTTTCATAATATTTTCCCAGGAAAGTATCAATAAATTTGATGCACTTTTTAATTCTAAACATCTTTAGTACTCATAAATATTTACACAAGTGTTTTAAATTGTTTAAGAAGAGAAATTAAAATGTCACCTTTGTATAAAAAACAAACATCCGATATGTACAATTGCAGTTAAAAGGCCAGACAAATAAAAAACAAAGCGTTTTAGATCTTAATCCTATCTATAAGCTAAGTATAGCTATATATTGAGAATGCAATCAACATGATTTTCAACATAAGATGTCTCAAATGATGACCCATTCAGAGTTTTTCTTAACTTAGGTGATTAAATTGAAATTAGTTCGTTCAAAAACCTGATTAATAATACATATTGTAGCGGCCCGCTCTCGCTCATGGCGACGAGCCTTGAGACACGGCCGCTAGATGACTCAGTCGGATCGTTGC